>JASEVX010000004.1:56510799-56567319 GCA_031761405.1 Serripes groenlandicus | reverse complement strand
CGAGGCGGTCAGATCCCGCCTTTGATAAGCTCAACATTTAGTTGTAGATGTCTTATTTTGCCAATAGTTAAATTAGGTTTAACCTTTTCCAACATGCAAGAAATCTACAGCAGACGACTCTGCACACATACCCACAAAAATATGAAAGTCTTATAAAATGAAAGTATAATATTTAAATATATTTGAAAGCATAGTGGTTAATGGAGCAATTGCTCATCATGAGCAATTTCTTCATTTGCCACAATGTTTTAAAAAGCCGTCTGATACAAAGGCGCCCGGCAGAAAAAGTATGTATGTCGTAAAGATTTAATGAGAAAACATGATACGTATTGTCAAAGAATTGTTTATCATTTTTTCAAATAAAAACAAAATACCCCCCTCTCAAGGTTATTATAGGATATATATGATAAACACAAACACTTATGCACCAGAAGACGTTGAAAAACAGGATTCCGTATTAGACGACTTATACGTATTCGATCTCTGTTCGATTTTGGTCACCCATCAACTGTTTATTATTTTCTTTCAACGTGGATGGATTGGATATAAAACGGTTCCGCTGAGACTGTGCGTTTGTACAATCTCACCTGAGTCTTCTCCTCCCGCGTCTATCAGTCTACACCGTCTCTTCTAGTCATGGCATTTCCGTTGTCATTGGTTTCCTCGGTGTTTATTCTAACAAGCTGAACATACGCAGTCACTGTCAGACACTTCCTGTTTATCTTTACACTACGACATACTCCATGCAGCTTGAGGCGACACAAAATATTTTCCTGAATGTCGACCTAGATCAGACATCGTGCTTCCAGCATGGCGTCTCTGCCTTATTAGAATTCTACACTGTTGAAAGAAAAAACATTAATTAGTCGATTAACCATTTCGCTGCCAAAAGCAAGTGAAGGCTTTTGCAAACAATGCATATTCAGGTGAGTGTTCGTTACGAGCTATCTCCCCTGAAATCTGCATTGTTTGCCACTTAGCCATTAAATGTGACCAAATATCCTGCTGTAGAAAAAAACGGACTGGTTCAATTTCAAACATTGAATAGTCATAAAACGTGCAATCATCCACGGAAAAATGTTGCCTAACCCTTGAATTCACACAGACGCATTTGCGGCAAACGACTTTTGGAAAAATTGCGACAAAAGGAGAAAATTGCTCATAAGAAGAATTTTCTTATTTTGCCACATTGTTTTCAAATACGTTCGAGAAAGATAATATCTTTATTAGAGACTCTCAATAGTGTTGTCTAGATGAGCCGTTCCACGAGAAAACCAACAGTGTTGACTCTGCGTAAAGTATCGACCCGGATCAGCCTAAGCGTGCCGCGCAGGCTAACCCTGACAGACACATTTCGCCTCATGTGGATTTTCTGTTTCAGGAATCACTACTGTATACTTCTATTCCCCTAAGACGGAATGTGTCGGCCGGATCAGTCTGCGCGGACAGCGCAGGCTGATCTGGTCGATACATTACGCAGATGTCTATCGCCGCAACCGCGATAAAACCAACAGTGTTGACTCTGCGTCTAGTATCGACCCGGATCAGTATATTCATGACGCGCAGACTTCAAGTACCCGAACAGACACTTTTCACCTCCTGCGGATTTTCTGTTTCAGGAATCATTACTCTATACCTCTAACCCTCTGAGGTTGAAATTGTCGGACCGGATTAGCCTGCGTAGGTTGATCTGGGTCGATATATAACGCAGAGTCCATAATGTTGGATTTCTCGTGTAACGGCTCCGATATTTTCTAAATATACTGCAATTTATTGCAAGCATTAATGTGAGCAAAATATTAAAATAAACTACGAATAACCCCTTTCCCACATAAAACAAATCTGCAGCAGACGACTTAGGAAAAATGCCCAGCAAACTAATAGGAAGTCTTATTAAATACAATTTTAACTATTGAATATAGTTGAAAACCTTTGACAAAAGGAGAAATTGAGTTGGGAAGGGAATTTGAAAAATAAAGAACAGTTGGAACTACATCAACATGAGAGGGGATGTCCAGATCAGACACGTGAGGCAGAATGAGATTCGGGAGCGAATATAAAGATCCGTTAAACCAAGCGGGGCGGGGGGTGGGGGAGACAGGAGTAAAAATGATGTCGGGTGTAGTTATTGTCCTTTTGGCCATATAATGGTACCTTTGCGTCAATATCGTGGTAAAAGAAGGCAATAATAAAATCATGCATACAATTTGATAGTGTTAGATGCTTGATGAGTGTGTAGTAGATATCAAATAATGTGTTAGTTAAATACGTTTATCATTAAACAACGAAATGCGAAGCCCTGGAGACCAGAGAGAAGAACGTATAACATCACATGAAGGTATAACATCACATGAAGGTATAACATCACATGAAGGTATAATATCACATAAATGTATAATATCACATGAAGGTATACTATCACATGAAGGTATAACATCACATGAAGGTATAATATCACATGAAGGTATAACATCACATGAAGGTATAACATCACATGAATGTATAACATCACATAAACATCACCTGAAGGTATAACATCACATAAACGTATAACATATTACGGAGTAGACTTAACCTTATTAGTTGAAAGAGCATTGCATGTTGGGTGAATGCATTTTCGAATGCCGCATCACTAGAAGTTGACCATTTACTCTGAAAATGATAGTTCCAATGTTGATACCAGATGCGAGTGTATTAATTGTGTTCGAGAACTTAGAAGGACTCTAAACCAAAGGAGGAATTGGACAACGGTGAGATGTATATCCTACATGGACCAGAGTGGAAGATATGGTAGTTAGAATGGTGTCGCGTAGAGTTACGGCCTCTTTGTGCTTATGAGACATTTGCTTAAATAAGGTGGTAAAACGAGACGATGCTAAATCGACGTAAACAAGTTGATACTGTTTAAGGTTTCTTTCATAGTACGGGCTTGTAGAATTACATAGCAAGTCTACCAGAGTTACAGGTGTGATTTTGAAGTCATGTAAATGACAAAGAACACATTTTCTGTCAAATTCAGTACGCTAACAAAAATTGATCAACAAATTCTTTACTAAATTACGAATGCAAACATAAGCAAAACTTAAATAATTTAAAAAAATCCACTTATTCTAGGTAACCAAATAAAAATACAAGTCTCTGAATTTGTAAATAATATTTAAGTGTAATAAAGTGGTAAACGGACATAATCCCCTCCGGACAGTATCCCCTGCATTAAAAACTGCATATGCGGATATTATCCGCTTCGTGTTTTTCACATGGCGGACATTATCCCCTTCATCATTTATAACATTATTGACTTGACTTTGTTTACCCTCGCCGTGCAGAATTAACTATTCGGCATCAGCTTTGTCTTTGACTTATCTATTTTTTTAAAAATAGGAACTACGGACCAGGGGTTATATATGAACTATTTATTTGATTAGACTATAATTGAAAGACTTTGTTTTTTACTATATTGTAAATTTAGTTATTTTATACACGGAGGTTTAAAAAGGTATATCTAAAACCATCACACCGGTACCTCTTCTGACAACAATCTATCAATACCACCAGTTAAAAACTTATTTATCCTATGTTTATACAGGGACACTATATTACATGTCCCTTGTTTATAACATGACGGACATAAACCCCTTCATATAGCGGACATAAACCCCTTCATATAGCGGACATAAGCCCCTTCAACAGTTTGCCGATAATTACTCGATAATAATCAAATTATATATTTTCCTAATTGAACAATTATCGGATTTTCATTACAAATATATTTAATCCCCAATTTGTGTGTTTAACAGTTTGCAGTTTTTTTATTAGCTATAAAAAAAAATAGGCCCAAGGTCATTAAACAATGAATTTTCATTGATGTTTGGACTTAAAACAGATAGAGATTTTCAACTGTTGTCGTTCTCTCTCATGTGTTTTGTCTTTACCATTCGATAATGTTCTTCTACTTTGTTCACTATTTAGAATAGGGACTTTCCATACTCTTGCATTGATGTAGTCAATGTCGTCTTGTTGTATGTGGGAACGGGTTAATCCAGTGCAGATTAAATAGATGTTCTTTATTAATATAAGGGGCTGTAACTGTTCAAGGGGATAATGTCCGCTTTCAGCAATCATGTTTAGGGGATAATGTCAGTTTACGAAGGGGATAATGTCCGCTTTCATCAATTAGGTGAAGGGGATAATGTCCGCGTTCATCAATTAAATGAAAGGGATAATGTCCGCATGTGAGGGGCTAATGTCCGCCGATGCACTTTTTTACGAAGGGGATAATGTCCGGAGGGGCTAATGTCCGCCAAATTACTCTTTTTTTTTTAAAATCTAACTCTTTGTTCTCTCTAGTAAAAGAAAAAGTTGAGCAACATCTATTTCTTCTGTCAAGGTAGATATGTTTGTAATATTTTAACTTAACACATATAATGCGTCTATATATTAATATCAAACACCCATGTAGGTATTGTCCACTCTTCATTTGTCACGTGATGTAAATGCCCCCAGAACACCAATTATACCAAGTATCAGTACGCCAACAATTAAGTGCAAATTTGTTTGACTAATTTACGAATGCTTAACAAAAGCAAACATGGAATGATTAAAAAAATATCCGATTATTCAAGCTTGTCATATAAAATAACAAGTCTTATAATGTATAAATATCATATTTGAATGCATGTTATGTTTGTATATTCTCACCACGCCCTGTTTACATTATCAAGTTAGAACCCTTTCTTCAACGCAGAACCGTTTGTTTGATTCGGACAATTGTTGAGAACGTAATGAAGAATGTCATAGCCTTGATAAACATATGTAACTGCACGTAAACGTTCTGCTAGACTCGCATAAAGATTTGCGGATCGTATTTTGATGCGAAAACTGCTGTAATTCAGTTAAAAGCCACGTTAAAGGAAGGGTTTGTTTATCTGACCTTGCGGCCTTGTTCCGCTTTGAAAGAGCAAAATTTATGAATATTCATTATTTATGGTTGGCCCTGGAAAGTTATTGCGTCATTTTATTTGCCTGGATGTGGCCCTGGAAAATATACATATACTGGTACCCTGCTTTTGGAACATATTTTCAATCAGCCGGTAAAACAGCATATCTCAGCATATCTCATTGCAGCTCGGAAATAAAAATTTCACACTTATTGTATTGCTGTTTGTCGGTAATGAAGCCAATCATTTTTTAGATTTTTTATCCATCGAAAACAAAATCGGAAATAAGATTCATAATGACAGAAATCCGAAAATAACCTTACTTTTCTCGTTTTATGTGCTATACGATACAGTAAATTGAAAGGGAAGCAGTCGGTCAGTGCGCGTTGTTTTTAAGCCAATGAGAACGCAGCAAATTATTAACTGCGATAATAAAGCACACACAATTCAGTCAGTGCGAGTGTCTATTTATAGATTCTGGATTTCCCGTAAATTGCAAATGGCTACGTGGGTAGACAAACTCGTAAACTGAACTTTAAATTTATGAAATCGGGTTTTAATTATACATCACTTATGGTGGCGAAAGAAAAATTCAACCCAGAGCAGGCCCCGTTAAGCAAATAATAATATTTATTTATTATTCATTTTTCAAGTAATATTTATTTATTATTCATTTTTCAGGTCTTACAGCTCGTTTCAATCGGTTTGTGGTTGGTTCTTTTGAAAAAGTCAGTTTACTTTTGTCATAATTATAAGATGTCTCCATCAAACTAACTCGAATGATAATCAATATATGGCGCCTTTCTTCGTTGAAGGATCTGTGAGTTTGATATTCTTAAACATGATTCAGTGATGAGTTTGATATTCTTAAACATGCTTCAGTGATGAGTTTGATATTCTTACACATGCATCAGTGATGACAAGAGAAAGTTGATGCAACGCATCAATGTCGCCGGAAATCCATTCTACAGTTATGCATAACACTAACTGTATAGTAGTTGAAAAAACAGTTATCAACTGAGGGGCATATTGGAACATCAAGGGTAGGGCCAAGTGAAAATGTATCATAACTTGCATTTTTTTGTCAACGAAGTGAATAACCTTTATTGAAATATAATTGAAGACTTTCATTGTTTATGATCAATCTCCATTCCAAGGTAGGTTGACCATACACACAGCCAAATAATTACTAATAGTAATGGAAATGACTAATCTTGCCAATCATTAGTCTTAGTATGTATACAGTGCTTTCATTAGGGAATAATTATAAGATTTGTGAATTCCACATACACTTTTCAAGATGTTTGTCAGACTATTTGAATTTTTATTATTTATCAATAAAACCACAAAACAGACAAATTAGGATTTGCATGCAATAGCACGTCATTTTACCATTCCCCTATTAAAGTCAACATTGGACATCTTTGCAGCAATCTACTTTTAAAACAATGAGAAAAGGGTTAAATCGCTGAAGACATGAGTTTTCTCTTTTTCTCAAAATGATATTAGCTTGGCATCCTAATTATATCATACTTTGACAACATTGAAATGTAGTCCAATATTTATAAACTAGACCACCCTCGAAATATAATATCAGCTAAACAGTTAAATTTCATTGAAATTGTTGTATAATTTTAAACTTAATTTCGAACATAAACTGAACCCTACAACATGTTAATTTATTGTAATTCTTTCCTTCCTTTATTATAATGAAAATGACACGAAAGACCCGATTCGTATTTCTTCGCAGAGTTGTCGTTCTTTGCACTCTCTTTATGGTCAAAGGGAAGTAAATCATTTTCCATAGGCGACCATTATAGCATTATGGGTTATGGTTCGTTACTAACAAATGAATTAACACATATTCCTATATCTAACTAAAGTTCATTCTTAGAACTACCAAAAAAGCAAAACAAACCCACATGTTCACGGTTTTTTGACAGAGCTAGGAGGTCAAATCAAAGGTGACCCTTATCCCGCACTGAATTTTACTTTCATACATAATTAAATGACAAACTACTCATGTTTTAAAATGATATTATGATGAGCGCCCGTGTGTCAATGATGCATAACAATATGCAGATCGCAAGCAAAATGCCTGTAGGGATTCTAAAGACATAATTGTGTACGAAAGACCCGATTCGTATTTCTTCGCAGAGTTGTCGTTCTTTACACTCTCTTTATAGTCAAAGGGAAGTAAGTCATTTTCCATAGGCGACCATTATAGCATTATGGGTTATGGTTCGTTACTAACAAATGAATTAACACATATTCCTATATCTAACTAAAGTTCATTCTTAGAACTACCAAAAAAGCAAAACAAACCCCCATGTTCACGGTTTTTTGACAGAGCTAGGAGGTCAAATCAAAGGTGACCCTTATCCCGCACTGAATTTTACTTTCATACATAATGAAAATGACAAACTACTCATGTTTTAAAATGATATTGTGATGAGCGCCCTTGTGTCAATGATACATAACAATATGCAGATCGCAAGCAAAATGCCTGTAGGGATTCTAAAGACATAATTGTGTACGAAAGACCCGATTCGTATTTCTTCGCAGAGTTGTCGTTCTTTACACTCTCTTTATAGTCAAAGGGAAGTAAGTCATTTTCCATAGGTGACCATTATAGCATTATGGGTTATGGTTCGTTACTAACAAATGAATTAACACATATTCCTATATCTAACTAAAGTTCATTCTTAGAACTACCAAAAAAGCAAAACAAACCCACATGATCACCGTTTTTTGACAGAGCTAGGAGGTCAAATCAAAGGTGACCCTTATCCCGCACTGAATTTTACTTTCATACATAATGAAAATGACGAACTACTCATGTTTTAAAATGATATTATGATGAGCGCCCTTGTGTCAATGATGCATAACAATATGCAGATCGCAAGCAAAATGCCTGTAGGGATTATAAAGACATAATTGTGTACGAAAGACGCGATTTGTATTTCTTCGCAGAGTTGTCGTTCTTTACACTCTCTTTATGGTCAAAGGGAAGTAAGTCATTTTCCATAGGCGACCATTATAGCATTATGGGTTATGGTTCGTTACTAACAAATGAATTAACACATATTCCTATATCAAACTAAAGTGCATTCTTAGAACTACCAAAAAAGCAAAACAAACTCACATGTTCACCGTTTTTTGACAGAGCTAGGAGGTCAAATCAAAGGTGACCTTGTCTGCCCGGCAAGCCGATCCGATTTACTTCCCTTTGACCTAAATAGGTTACAATACACCAACAAAAAGTCCTTCTTTGTTTCCATGTAAATCGACAAGTTTCAGTCCTCAATTATCACACTTTCTAAGCGTTTCTCATGTAGAAAACCATATATCACTGAAAAGAGTTACCTCCTAGCTTTAAAACAATCCAAAGAAAATGTGGGGTTATGCATTATGCAAGAAAGAACTCACCAGGCGAAAATGGTAACTGTTATTTTGGACCAAATCGGGCCCGGACAAAACCGGTGTTTAGCATTCTCTACTTTCACTTTCAAACAAGGTCAAAATACTAAAAGTGATAAAATCAATCATTTCCAGTGCATCCTATGCACATTCACAATGCATTTAAACTCAATGTCATATATGCAATACATTCTGGTGATGGTATACACTCATTTATATGCAATCAAAGGCTTTTTAGGGACTATATAGTAGTGTAGATCAGCAAGTCAGCGGATGTATTTAGCGTAATTTGACAATCTCCTTCGCCGAATTGTCGTTCCTTACACTCACATACATGAATGTAATGAGTCGATAGCGTTAGAGAATGAGGCAGTGAATGTTCGTGTAAAGTCATTTTTCTATTAAAACCAGTTTTATCTCAGTTTGTTCTTTTCTTCATTTTTTTCGAACCAAATAAACATTTTAAATCACCTATAATTCACGATTTGTAAGTGAATGTAAAGAACGGCTCTCTGCAAAGGAGATTGATCTATGCGGTTGGTATTCGCGAGTTACGTGATCAACGGTTTTAGCTTAGAAGCAGTTCATATTTTAGATATACATGGATAAACATTATAAAATGCATTCTTCACAAATCAAGACATCTCTTTGAACATAAAAATAACATTCAGTAAGTTAAAATTACTATTAAAAGGAGAATTCGACGTGATTTGTATCTCGATATTGACACATAACAGTCTGCTGCATGTCTACTAGGGACTGTTTTTTCTTCGTAAATAAACTAAAAAACATAAATGCGAGTCAAATTAAAAAAAAATGCAAATACTTAAAACATCGGAATATTTATTTCATTTTAGATGTGTCATAACTTAGTGTTTTTATATTCATTGTGAATTGTAAATGAACTGTAAGGGAGAGCAAAGTTGTCTAGCGAATCTTTCATTTTTAGTTTGCTTTTGGTATATATATTAATATCAACCTTTGGTTTGGTAAATACTGTTGATTTACAAATAAGGCAATTATTCTGGAACCTATTTGAGTTGATATTGGTCTATCAGTGTTTCATTTTGAAAATTGCTATCAATGAGGCTCATTAAATGTACATGTTGTTATAAGGGAGAGCCAGTACTCATGTGGGTCATTTACTGTGTTTTTTCCTTGATGTATAGTATTAGTAAAGTAACGTTGTATAGTAATAGTAAAGTCATCTAACGCAGATAACGTTGTATATTGGAAAGGGTAAAATAACACTTGATTCATTGAACATTTTATATTGAAACCTAAACAGTTGTTTATATGTCACCCATATGGAACAGGAAGGCTGATGTTGATTTATTGCAATCATTGACTTTCTGTAGTCTGGCTGTTGTTGTTAAATCAATCAAAGGTTGATCAAGTCAACGACACTGTCTGTACAAGTAGAAAATTGTGCTTTAATTATTGTTTAAACCAGGGACACTATATTACAGGGATATGAAACGCGTGACGTTACATCAGCCTTATCAGTAATATGTTCGCCTCGCTTCGTACAGGTGTCGGCCATTTTGTTTTACCCATTCCGGTAGATAACGGCCTTAACTTGCGTAAGATAACGGTTACTTGCGCGTAAAAACGACTGTTTTCGTTTATTCTCTCTCGCTTTCAGGTACCAGGGACACACAATATAGACTCCTTTGCATTATTATTTCAGCTATATCAGCCACGATTCTCCGACATAAACCATCGAAATTCTTTAAAAAGTACCAAGCGAAGTAAATAACCATTTGCCGTTTTAAGAATTTATGATTCATGAGCATTTTTTCCTTTTAAAAACATTTTTTGCCTTTTATTTTAATCATAATTACATTTACAATCTTATCGATAGATATATTTGCAAAATGTATTGCCGATGATGATTTCAAATTTGTCTGCTGCAGACCCTTTGTGACGCCTCTACAGCAAACAATTTTTGGAAATACATGTATTGTGCCAGGGACACTATATTACAGTGTCCCTGATTGTGCTAAAGAAGAAATTGCTCAGTATATTTACTTTAAGCGGTGATCTTGCTGCGGAATTAGAAAGGGTGTAATATGCCCAATTTTAAAATTATTTGCCCTTAAATTTGTTTCTCTGATACCAAAATAATGTGGTAGAAAGGCTCATTAGATGACTCTCTACAGATATAATCATATTGATTGGTTGATAAACACGGCAATCAGGGAAATTTAGAAAAGGGGGAAATTTACAACATTTTAAAACTACATTTGATTTCAAGAAAATTTAGCACAGAGACTTACAGAGACATACAAACACAGATATCTCTCTGTGTTTATATGTCTTTATATATATCTCTGTTTAGCAGAACTGTTCATTCAGTGACTCTCTATATGTTTTTAAGTCTTATCGATTGGATGAAAGTCATAAAACCAATTGGCATCTGATAAGGGGACAGTTTAATTTTGAGCTTCAAATGAAATCTCATCCTTATCCACTGGACACATTTTAAACAAACATCACAGGAATGTTCTTTTATTGGTCCTTTTCTAAATTGTGTTCAAAGATATATAAGCCGTCCCGCGAGAAAACCAACATTATGGCCACTGCGTAATGTATCGATCCCGATCAGGCTGTGCATTCCTCGCAGACTGATCCCTGCCGACACATTCCGTGTAAGGGGGATAGAGGTATAGAGTAATGATTTACTGAAACAGAAAATCAAGAGAAGACCAAAAGTGTCTATCTGTGTCTACAATGTTGGTTTTCTCGCGGGACGGTTCATATATTCTATGTAGAACCCTTTTTTGTTGTGCCGTATATATAAAAAAGGTAGTGAAATGCCCAATATTTAATATTCTTCTTCTCTAAATCCGCTTGTCCTATTCCAAGGTTATTTAGTAGAAACTTTCAGCGACCGTCTTCATAAATTTTTAAGCCAAATTGATTTGTTGAAAGACATAGTTACCAGGCGGAATCAGAAAAGGGGTAAATTGAGCGTTAAGCTTCAAATGACATCTCATCCTAATCCACTGGGCAAATTTCAAGAAAACTTCAAAGGAATGTTCCTTTGGTGATCCCTTTTCAAATTTGTTCAAAGTTATATATGTTCTAAAAACAACTTCTGTTGCTGCGCAGCAGGAAAGGAGTAAAATGCCTAAATTGTAAAATTCTTCTTGTCTAATTGAGTACAAATGTTCCTTGAGTGACCCTCTACAAGATTTGCTTAAGCCGTTTCGATTTGTTAATAAAAATGGCAACCAGAGGGCCTCAGAAAAGAGGCAAAATTACCAAACTTAATAGTTCCATTTCTATTCAAGTTTTTGTCTGACTTCAAGATACATTCGAAATTTAGCAGAAATGTTCCTTTTGTGACCCTCTTCATATTTTGTTCAAGCCATATTGATTGGCTCGAAAAGAAACCTGCCATGCTACATCAGGATAGGGGTAATATGAACTTTTAGCTTTTGCTCTTACAAACTGTTCAAAGATTTTTTGATGAGTTTCATTTACAGTGTCCACTCCTAGCAGTTTCATTTACGGTCTTGATTACATTTTCTACGATATAAGCAGTTACACATATGCTACATAGCTATTACTCAGGTGATCGATTCAGGGCCAAGCTTGTCCTTTGTTTTGGAGATGCAAAACTATTTTGTTCATTATTTTTGGTTCATGCCTTTTATATCAATCTGCTCATTTTTATATAAATCTTCTGTCAAAATAAAAGCTTTCAATCAATTTCATTTGACAGACACTAAAAGTAAGGTATAATACTGGAGATGAACAACCAGAAAATCATTCGAAACACAACTGTTTTGGTAGATTAAACTTCTAAGTTTACTGTTATAATTGTAAAAATTAATAGATTGTATTAAAAGGTTGCATACTCCAAATGTATCAGTTGGTCCAGTACACTCATTATATAGGAGGACACTGTATTGTCATGAATGTTGATGGTGTAATTTCCATAGAGCTATAATATTGGGTAATATGTTGTGTGGACCTAATGATATATTCAGAGCTGGGGTCAATTAGTTTTAACAAGACCAACACGACTGTATGATATTGGTATTATTTCATTATGTTGGCCTGATGCATCATTACTTGTCTGCCAGATAAATATTGATATATGCACTTCTGCATCTACTCTTAAACGATCGCAATTCTACCATCAGTACATTCAGTACTTTGATTTGTTATTTAAATAAATCAATATGGCTGGACTATGTTCTATAAAGGGTCACATAAGGAACAGTACTGCCACAGTGCTATCATCTTGAAAGTAGACAAGAAAATTCAAAGAAGACATTTGAGTTTTGTCATATTACCCCCTTGGGATTATATTTATCAAATTGCTTGTAATTTGTCAAATAAGGAACGATCCTGTTAAATTATTAAGAAATGTGAGAAGATTTAAATTGTTTTTCTCTTTACCTCCTTTCTTATGCTGTAACACCCAGAGTTCAACATATGATTTAATTATTATATTATTTTGAAAGAGGTCTACAAAAGAATTTGTTCAGTGCATACTGGTTAAAATGTGTCAATTAGATTATACGTAGATTTTGTTTAAGGTAGTTCCACACCATTGGCGAGAAAATGTTATCAAATATCTTTCAAACCTTGGCATACAGGATCTCTGACATCTAGACTTTCAAACGGCAAGATGCATGTCGAATGAATACATGTAATCTTGACGTCAAATGGCGTCAAAATGGCGTCCTTAAGTCAAATTATTTTTACGGTTCCTGTTCATACAACAGGTATATGTCCGAATTGCGAAATAGTTGCTGGCGAGTGACGCTGGGTGGACACGTGATTATCACAAAAGTTCACTTAGAGCATGTTGTGCTAAGATGAGTCCAAAACAGTAATATGAATTACAGTAAAATGATTATATTCCATGTATTCAGCTACAGTTTCATTGTGTCCCTACTGAGATTTGAACTCAGAACTCCTGGTCAGACCAGGTGTTTTACCAGTTAACACTATAAGGACCGTGTTCTCAAATTGTAGCTAAACACATTTCATTTACATTTGCTAGAATATTCCTCATTTTCTCCAGCAAAGAAGGTAACACATCTGAGTTGTTCATCGTTTTATAGAAGTTAAACCTTTTTCCATTTGCAGACGCATTTTGTCGAATCTGCAGCAGACGACTTTTTTGAAACAATTATGGAAAAAGGAAAAATGCTCATAATGATAAAAGTTCGTATTTTGCTATACTTTTTCATATTAACACATACTTATAAATACCATCATTTATGGAGAGTTTCGATAGTGTTGTTTAGATGATTTCAAAGTGGTCTAATTTGTCGTATGTTGGAAAAGGGTTAAAGAACTCAAAGTGCCTAACAAAATTAATTGACATATTTTCCTTACATTAAATTGGCATCTTCCAATACTAAATTAATTCAAATAACTTAATATATGTCTATGTATAAATAGAAATTTACCCGAATGCAGTCATACACACATCTCCTTACACAGCCATGTGTATTAACCAATCAAAAGTACTTTAACAATGTGTGAAGTATATCGAAGAAGCATTTCTGTGGGAAAAAAGACAAATCATTAATTTCAAAAGAGAAGACTTAACACTTTTTTAACATTAGATATAAACAAAAAAAAGAGATTTTGAGAAAATGCTGGGAAAAGGGAGAAATGGCTCACATTAATGTGCAACTTTTCCTTTAACATCAAAAAGGGAAGCAATGGCAATATATATATATTTATTATTTACCGATGTGGATGACTTGAACAATTCTTGAGGAGGTCACTCAAGGAACATAATTATTTTGAAATCAGAAGATGATTTTCTATGTTTGCACTTAAGACATGAACGGGAAACTAGCCCCAATGCATGCATTTAGTTGTATTTTTCTAAATTGCATTTCTGTCATAGTATTAACATTTAAGAAACATTGTGACAACTATAACAGTTATAGCTGTCTAAAAGTTTAACGCTAAGACAGTGATACAATGTGGTAACATTTTAAGTCTATAAAGAGTACACATGGTGTTACAATGAAAAATCGGCATTCTCAACAATATACTTTTAACAGATTCTGACATTTTTCACAATAGTTAATTCCGTCTCAGGGGGATAGAGGTATAGAGTTATGATTCCTAAAACAGAAATTCCACAGGAGATCCGGGTAGGCCTGCGCGGCATCCTCAGGCTGATCTGGATCGATACGTAACGTAGAGTCCACAGTGTTGGTTTTCTCGCGGGACGGCTCATATGTGAACACGACGAACGGGTTTCATCAGAAAGTTGGCTTAATGACCAAACTTTCAAATTCGGCTCCTCTGAACGTTTGCCTTTCTACAGGTTGGATATAATGTTATAAATGTCCTTTACTAAAATATATATATGTTAGGGTATATTTCTTTAAATTAGTACAGTGTATCCTTCCTGAGGCTTCTATCCAATTTTTGATCATATTTCCTCAACTTAGGTGGTCGATTCAGTGCCATATCGGTTCTCTTTTTTTTTTCATCTGTTAAGTCCACCTTAACGTAATTAATTAGTTGTAAGATTAGCCGTGTAATAAAAAGTTTACTTCTTGATAAAGACAACATTTGTCCAACCGGGTTTCGTTTGTTAACCCTTTTATGCGGACAATACTTCGCTTTACAGGATAATCCACATATTAACAATTCAGTGGGTGAGAATATTAACTTTGACGGTCAAAGGGAAGTAATTCAGATTAAGATGAATATACAAGTCTGAAGTTGTCTCCCATAGGACAATAATGATTCTTTGTTGACAGTTGAGAGTGTTTTTTATAAACATGAATAACCTGTCCTATTTATAATCAATCTATTATTTGCTTTAAGCTATATTGACACATGAGCCATTTTCAGTACATCCGATATTTTCTGAAATTGAAGGTAAAATTCAGTGCGGGATAAGCAATGAATATACCGAGACAAATTTATGTTTTAAATGTCTTAATAATTTAACACTTCCCCACATGCAACAAATCTGCACAGCAGATGACTTTAAAAATATCTTTGCAAAATATGAGAAAACTCTGTAAAAGTAAGCTTAATAATGGATTAGTGGAGAACATTGTGGTATAATGAGCAAGTTATCCTTTTTTCACAATGTTTTAAAAAATCACGGTTTTACTATAGGGACAGTAACTAACTCATTGAAAGCGATCATTGAGACCAGGGACAATATATACACGGTCCCTGTTGAGACATAGGCTTATTGAACACAAAATCGCCTCAACCCATGATATTTTCATATCGGAGTGCTTCAGCTTCAAAGACATTGAGTGCCCTGCGTGGTGTTTGATGATATAATGGAATATAGAACAAACATAATAAAAGTAAACAGATTAAGAAGAAAAATATGATGGGGATGTTGTTAATGATGATGATGATGATGATGATGATAAATTTTCTCCAATATGATTTCTGAACATTAAAAAGATATGATATAAATTTACTCACGTTTTTATGCTATTTATCCCTATTAAATAACATGATTCGCACCTCTGTGTTTCCTTTATTTTTCACTCAAATTATCCTGAAATAAGTGAAAGTTTGATAATTTCAATAAATATCGTATATATCAAGATACCCTTACACATCGAAAAATAATAAGATAATTAAAAGTTTCCTGCCATAAAAAAATCGCAAAGTACAGGGTTTTAAACCAAGCCAAAGTTACCTTCCGGTGATTAGATTGTTAGAGGTCGCATTGGGTAAATTGAATATTTATCGACTTAAATTCTTACGGTGTACACATATGAACATTATTTTGAGACTTATAACTATCTGTTTCATAGATGAAACATTTGACATAATTTTATCTCTTCAAAATAAAACGACTTCGGTTGCCTTCGTGCAGCTGTTTCAGACAAGTGGGTGGGGTATGCATACTTGTTGTCGTCCTCACTGACGGTCAAGTTTTCATTCAGTTATCTCGAATATGCGTACGATTAACTATACACACACTTCTTCTCTTTTTCATTCAATACGAGATACATGGGTGTCGTTTTTGTCAATTCTGTAAATGTCTTTGAAAGTTTTAGAGGATATTCGAAGATATTTCTTCATTCCCTAAAAATCAGGTCATTTTTAAACATAATGTGAGGGGCCATCTATCTTGGTTAAACAAACGAATCTTAAAATGTTTATACCTGTTTTCAAGACCCAATAAAGATATTTTTAAGTAAATAAAATAATTTCAATGGATAACAAACAAGTGTTTTTGCATTGATTTCTATCCAAAGTGATTTTGAAGTGGTAAAAACTTGACATATTTCGGCTTCGTGGTCAATGACTCTTGGATTTTAGAGGCTAGTGAACTGCCTTGAATTTAGAATCCTGTTCCATTTATAAATTTATGTATTTTGCTATTGTCGTCACTTGATCATCGGCTGCATTTGTTAATTTTTGCGTTAAGGTTACTTACATGGAAACTATCAAACCTATTACTTTGAAACTTGGAAAACTTGTTTATCTACTACCCTTTTTCACATTGTATGCTAAAGTGCTGTATTTTTGGGGTAAAAAACATAAATTTTGATGTATTTTGGTCGATTTTGAGCATTGGCAGTGTTAAGTTTTGTGTTTAAGTCAATTACATTAAAACTAGCAAACCTATTAGTATTAGTTATTACTTTGAAACTTGGAAAACTGGTTCATCTAATACCCAGGGCTCGCTCTGTAGGTCGCCAAATGGCGATCATTATTTAATAAAGACTGCGATTATTTTGGTTAATTGGGCGTCTGAAAATGGCAATTATTTTATTTTGCAACTGGATAACAAAAATTGTCTCCTAATTCATTGAGAGCATGAAAACAAGTGCTAATAAAGCGTGAATGACCTTGTTTATCTCAAGTGTCATACTGCGGTGTTAATTACAAGCTTGATCGGCCGCGGGTCATCGCCTTATCAGTTAATCCTGGAGTGTGTGTAATACACTTTGATGACTGTGCAATTTTGTTCAATGCCGCTTTACTTATAACCTTTCATTGAACACTTTAATTGCCCTAATTTAGAATGATAACAGCTTAGTTCAATGACGATATATGTTTTGATGCATCTTTTTAAATCATCATTTGACAGTAGAATAATGTTAGTTTGCCAGAATATTGTCTTAGTGATTTTTAAGTTACGTTCTAAAATTGGTCATGATGTGTTCAAAATTTGGCCATTCCAAACTTAAGAAAAATCTAGTTGGTACTCGATAGACTACCCAGCGATTTTTTTCCTTCTTTAGCTGGTACCGTTTAACGGACCCATTCACAATTACAAACGGCTCTTCACAATTTTCCAAAAGGGTCCGACGGACCCATTCACAATTCTGGCCAAAAGGGTCCGACAATTCACAATTCTGGCCGACTAGCCTAATTTTAACTTTGTAACTAGCTTTTCTGACAAAATCAAAAACATTCTCGGCCCGTCGCTGTTGTTTACATTTTAAAACAAATCGCCACATTTCTCAGTGCCGTATATCCATTCAGGTGCAGGCCTTTTTCTGTCCATTTTGGGAAAAAGACCCTGGATAAATTGGGAAAATTTGCGTCGTAAAATTAGCCAATTTGGGAAGAAATTTAACCGCTTAAACTCCAATTTTGGGAATTTTCATTGTTAAAAGAACAGGCTTTCTTATCTAAGTTGTATATAAAACAAACATTTTAATCTACAATTTCTTATATGGACTGTTAAATAGACACAAAATATTCAACATTTCTGACACAAGGGACAATAATAGCTAGAATAATTCAAAGAACTTCCAGATGAGCATTGGGAAATTAGGTGTACCATTTTATCATGCATACACTCATTCCTACAGCTATTCTAAAATATTAGACGTGTACATGCACATTCATTATGTTATTTTTGTTACTCTCACTTTGCATGTAACTTATTAACTGGAAAATGTCAAAATGTGAAATAAGTTTTGAAGGGTCATATTTATAGGTCTATCCAACAGCCATTTATCGTTGTCAGTAATCTATCAGAAAAGATCGTCTTCAAAACGTAAAATAAAACAACATGATTCCCAAAATAAAGAAACTTTACAAAGCGCTCACCATTGAGGGATTTGACCAGTGCGATGTCCATCGCCAGCATAAATAAATTGAATAACCATCAGACTCTCTGAGAAAGTTCTGACAGAAGGGCACCCGACGATGTGTCAAACATGGAATTTACTCGATCTGTTAGAATCTTTTTTTCTCATTTTGACGCAGTAATATTTACTACTTGCGATACTTTGGTGATGATGCATGATAAACGTTCATAAAACGAAAGTCGACGATCATCACATCAACGATGAATCCGAGAATATCCGAACGCATTGTTTTCATGTTATCGCGCGACTCACCGGTCCCGATAGACAATTTTTCGTAGGTACTCCCGATTGGTAATTTCTTTTTTGATTGGGAAAAAAAGTTATATTTTGCTTGGAGAATGGATCCGATAGTCGGACCCGTGGGACCTATAGAAAAAAGCCTGCATTTACATGCAGACGGGTTCAACGCTGTCATTCCCTGTCATCTAGTGCGGTTTATATATAATCAGCGATAAAATCCAAAAATACCGAATGTAGTTTAACTGAAGTTTATTTTGCGGCTTCATGACAGATTCGCGGTAAAAGTATACGATTTTTCGTAGGTGCTTCTGATTGGGAATTTGTTTGTCAGATTGGGGAAAAAAGAGTATATTTTGCTTGGGGAACGGGTCCGATAGTCGGACCCGTGGGAACTATAGAAAAAGGCCTGAGGTGTCGCAATTATTTATCGGAAACAAATATTTAACGAAATAATTATATTTCTTATTCGTACAATAAGTATTGGGAGTTGGGTGATATTTCGTTTATTTATTTTTTACCCATTTCGTCTTGTTGACTTAACCACGTGTTTTTAAGAAAAATCATGGCGTCCGACGAAATTTTTCGCTGATGTGAATTGGATTTTCATGTATTTAAATGGTAACTGCATATTTTCTAGACTCAATTTAATGTTAAATATGATTTATTTAATCGTTGCAATAGCTGCCTATGATGTTAACAGCGGATAAATGAGAAAAAAATTACTTATTGAAGACGCATGCATTTATAACTAAAGCGTCTAGATGATTACGATAAAAAACGATTTGACAATGTCGAGATATAATAAATATTATCAGAAAAAACTACCATCAGCGCCTGAAAAGGCTATAAAACGATCAATTATTTGGTAAGGCACAATTGGACACTAGCCATGATACTGAGCAGCGTACAGAACATTCACCAGGGCCATGCATGGAAACAGTTTTAACTGTCTAAACCCAACTAGAATTAGGGTCCGTATCGCCTACATCTGAATCTCAAACCGTATCCCCTGCTACTCAAACTGACGATTCAGTGATCGTAGCTAGTAATGCAAGCCTTAACACAGACAGCAGCTTATTATTAAGTTACATAGCTGTAATATTTAAATTCACAATTTTATGGAAACAACAACACTATTTTTCACAATTTCCCTGGTACCGGAGTAACCGGACCCATTCACAATTTAGGTAAAAAAATCGCTGCTACCGTTTTAGCTCATTTTAGTTTATCTTGGTTATTCATGTAATTGTTATCTTAATTGTTTGGGTTATCACATGTTCATCACCAGGTCGCTAGGCCATATTAAGATAAAATATTTTGTAAACTTAAATAACTTTAGGATCGACTAAATTATCATAGAAAGGAGAGAAAACAGTATCCATTTAATAGTTTGGTGTTTGTTTCAATGATGTCCGATATTGAACAGGTCTGTTCAATTTAGTTGGTTCACATTTCCTCCTTAGAAACGTTAAAATGCTTTGAAAAAACTTGAGAGCAAAAACAAACACAAAAATTGCTCATAAAGCACTATTTCTCTATTTGCCAAACTGTTCAATTGATAGAAATATAGGTATATATGATAATGCTCGATCTCCAACTAAATTATTCTACACTTTCAGCATTGATTGCTAATTGACCCTAGAACGAACAGAGAGTTGCACTCGAATGTGTATAACTTGTGTACACACTGACATCGTGTGTCCTTTAAACCTTTACTTCTTATCATCTAGATGCTTTCATATATTGCAACAACTACAAAATAAAGCATTTATAATATTGAGATTTAAGACTTGTGAGATATTTATAGAACCTTTTGGAATTTCCAGACACCTTCTACTGCATCTTTGAGGTGTTTTGAGTATCACAAGAGTTCTTTGCAAGACAGATAGAAAATGCAATGATATTTATTATCTGCCCAAACATGAAGAAAGATAATATTTACATATTTTAACTCGATGTAGATATTATCTCGATAAATCTCAAATCTTAGTTTCATTCCGGTACCAAAGTAGAACTGACATGATTATTATTAAACGTGTCTCTGCATCACTGATGGAACTAAATATTTGGCGGTTTAACGGATGTAAGTTCATTGGTTTCCAGTAGTGAATAAAAAGTCAACAGGCCGTTCAAAACTGACTATATAAATTGTTTCGTTGTTGATGTTTCTGTTATCATTGTGGCGATTGACAAACCAATCGCCACAATAAGACCGACATGTTTATTATGTCTCCCCTTCTCCGAAAGGGGGGACATGCTGTATTTGTAGTTATTCTTATTACGATTCCCCAACAGAGTTGGGAATCGTATTGTTTTTCTATTGTTTTTTATTATTCTTCTTATTATTATTATTTTCTTTCTCCTATCCAAATTTTTGTCCAGAGCAATACTCATAAACTACTTGATGGAATTGATTGAAACTTGCAACATAGATAGATGGCAATGCGAACTTGTGTAGTTTTCAAGATTGATAACTCTGAGCCAATGTTTCGCAAAGTTATCTCCCTTTTTTCAATATTTTAATCACTTTTTGTCAGAGCGATATCTTGTGAACGAATGGTCAGATATTATTGAAACTTGGAACATAGATAGATGGCACTGTGCAGTTGTACAACATGCAAGAATTATAACTCTGGGCCACTTTTTTGCAAAGTTATCTCCCCTTTTTCATTTTTTTAATAATTGGGTGATTTGAACTTGTATAACTCGATAACGAAAAGTGATAGAGACTTGAAATTTAGTTCAAATGTTCCCAATCAAGTCATGCTACTTTCTCATGTGTATTTGGGCATGACAAAATACTCGCTTCTGATTGGTCGATTTTTCGGACTTGTATAACTCAAAAACGACTAGTGATAGAGACTTGAAACTTAGTACATGTGTTTCTAATCAAGTAGTACTACTTTCTCAAGTGAATTAGCGCATGACCGAATACTCGTTTCTGATTGGTCAATTGTTCGGACTTGTATATCTCAAAAACGACTAGTGATAGAGACTTGAAACTTAGTACATGTGTTTCTAATCAAGTAGTACTACTTTCTCATGTGAAATAGCGCATGACCGAATACTTGTTTCTGATTGGTCGATTTTTCGGGCATGTATAACTCAAAAACGACAAGTGATAAAGACTTGAAACTTAGTACAAGTGTTCCCAATCAAGTGATACTACTTTATCATGTGTATTTGCGCATGACCGAATACTCGCTTCTGATTGGGCGATTTTTCGGACTTGTATAACTCAAAAACGACAAGTGATGGAGACTTGAAACTTAGTACATGTGTTCCTAATCAAGTAGTACTACTTTCGCAAGTGTATTAGCGCATGACCGAATACTCGTTTCTGTTATCTCCCATTGTTAAATAAAATGGCAAGGGAATCGTTCGTAACTGTTGCTACAGTTACAATCTCTAGTTACGATTCCCCAACAGAGTTGGGAATCGTATTGTTTTTCTATTGTTTTTTCTTTTTATTATTACGATTCCCCAACAGAGTTGGGAATCGTATTGTTTTTCTACTGTTTTTTATTATTATTATTCTTCTTCTTCTTCTTATTATTATTATTATTATTTTCTTTCTCCTATCCAAATTTTTGTCCAGAGCAATACTCATAAACTACTTGATGAAATTGATCGAAACTTGCAACATAGATAGATGGCAATGTGAACTTGTGTAGTTTTCAAGAATGATAACTCTGAGCCACTTTTTGGCAAAGTTATCTCCCCTTTTTCAATATTTTAATCAATTTTTGTCAGAGCGATATCTTGTGAACGAATGGTCAGATATTATTGAAACTTGGAACATAGATAGATGGCACTGTGCAGTTGTACAACATGCAAGAATTATAACTCTGGGCCACTTTTTTGCAAAGTTATCTCCCCTTTTTCATTTTTTTAATAATTGGGTGATTTGAACTTGTATAACTCGATAACGAAAAGAGATAGAGACTTGAAACTTAGTACAAATGTTCCCAATCAAGTGACCTACTTTCTCATGTGTATTTGAGCTTGACCGAATACTCGTTTCTGATTGGTCGATTTTTCGGACTTGTATAACTCGAAAATGACTAGTGATAGAGACTTGAAACTTAGTACATGTGATTCTAATCAAGTAGTACTACTTTCTCAAGTGTATTAGCGCATGACCGAATACTCGTTTCTGATTGGTCGATTTTTCTGACTTGTATAACTCAAAAACGACAAGTGATAGAGACTTGAAACTTAGTACATGTGTTTCTTATCAAGTAGTTCTACTTTTGCATGTGTATTAGCGCATGACCGAATACTCGTTTCTGATTGGTCGATTTTTCGGACTTGTATAACTCAAAAACGACAAGTGATAGAGACTTGAAACTTAGTACATGTGTTTCTTATCAAGTAGTACTACTTTTGCATGTGTATTAGCGCATGACCGAATACTCGTTTCTGATTGGTCGATTTTTCGGACTTGTATAACTCAAAAACGACAAGTGATAGAGACTTGAAACTTAGTACATGTGTCCATAATCAAGTAGTAGTACTTTCGCAAGTGTATTAGCGCTTTACCGAATACTCTGGGCCATTGTGTTATCTGCCCTTGTTCAATAAAATGGCAAGGGAATCGTTCGTAACTGTTGCTACAGTTACAATCTCTAGTTATTATTATTATTATTATTCTCTTTCAGCTATCCAAATTTTTATCCAGAGCAATACTCATAAACTACTTGATGGAATTGATCGAAACTTGCAACATAGATATATGGCAATGTGAACTTGTGTAGTTTTCAAGAATGATAACTCTGAGCCACTTTTTTGCAAAGTTATCTCCCCTTTTTCAATATTTTAATCAATTTTTGTCAGAGCGATATCTTGTGAACGAATGGTCAGATATTATTGAAACTTGGAACATAGATAGATGGCACTGTGCAGTTGTACAACATGCAAGAATTATAACTCTGGGCCACTTTTTTGCAAAGTTATCTCCCCTTTTTCATTTTTTTAATAATTAGGTGATTTGAACTTGTATAACTCGATAACTAAAAGACATAGAGACTTGAAACTTAGTACGAATGTTCCCAATCAAGTGACCTACTTTCTCATGTGTATTTGAGCTTGACCGAATACTCGTTTCTGATTGGTCGATTTTTCGGACTTGTATAACTCAAAAACGACAAGTGATAGAGACTTGAAACTTAGTACATGTGTTTCTTATCAAGTAGTTCTACTTTTGCATGTGTATTAGCGCATGACCGAATACTCGTTTCTGATTGGTCGATTTTTCGGACATGTATAACTCAAAAACGACAAGTGATAGAGACTTGAAACTTAGTACAAGTGTTCCCAATCAAGTGATACTACTTTCTCATGTGTATTTGCGCATGACCGAATACTCGCTTCTGATTGGTCGATTTTTCGGACTTGTATAACTCAAAAACGACAAGTGATCGAGACTTGAAACTTAGTACATGTGTTTCTAATCAAGTAGTACTACTTTCTCAAGTGTATTAGTGCATGACCGAATACTCGTGTCTGTTATCTCCCCTTGTTAAATAAAATGGCAAGGGAATCGTTCGTAATTGTTGCTACAGTTACAATCTCTAGTTATTATTACGATTCCCCAACAGAGTTGGGAATCGTATTGTTTTTCTATTGTTTTTTATTATTATTATTCTTTATTCTCCTATCCAAAAATTTTGCCAAATTTTGTCCAGAGCAATACTCATAAACTACTTGATGGAATTGATCGAAACTTGCAACATAGATAGATGGCAATGTGAACTTGTGTAGTTTTCAAGAATGATAACTCTGAGCCACTTTTTTGCAAAGTTATCTCCCCTTTTTCAATATTTTAATCAATTTTTGTCAGAGGGATATCTTGTGAACGAATGGTCAGATATTATTGAAACTTGGAACATAGATAGATGGCACTGTGCAGTTGTACAACATGCAAGAATTATAACTCTGGGCCACTTTTTTGCAAAGTTATCTCCCCTTTTTCATTTTTTTAATAATTGGGTGATTTGAACTTGTATAACTCGATAACGAAAAGAGATAGAGACTTGAAACTTAGTACAAATGTTCCCAATCAAGTGACCTACTTTCTCATGTGTATTTGAGCTTGACCGAATACTCGTTTCTGATTGGTCGATTTTTCGGACTTGTATAACTCGAAAATGACTAGTGATAGAGACTTGAAACTTAGTACATGTGATTCTAATCAAGTAGTACTACTTTCTCAAGTGTATTAGCGCATGACCGAATACTCGTTTCTGATTGGTCGATTTTTCTGACTTGTATAACTCAAAAACGACAAGTGATAGAGACTTGAAACTTAGTACATGTGTTTCTTATCAAGTAGTACTACTTTTGCATGTGTATTAGCGCATGACCGAATACTCGTTTCTGATTGGTCGATTTTTCGGACTTGTATAACTCAAAAACGACAAATGATAGAGACTTGAAACTTAGTACATGTGTTTCTTATCAAGTAGTTCTACTTTTGCATGTGTATTAGCGCATGACCGAATACTCGTTTCTGATTGGTCGATTTTTCGGACATGTATAACTCAAAAACGACAAGTGATAGAGACTTGAAACTTAGTACAAGTGTTCCCAATCAAGTGATACTACTTTCTCATGTGTATTTGCGCATGACCGAATACTCGCTTCTGATTGGTCGATTTTTCGGACTTGTATAACTCAAAAACGACAAGTGATCGAGACTTGAAACTTAGTACATGTGTTTCTAATCAAGTAGTACTACTTTCTCAAGTGTATTAGTGCATGACCGAATACTCGTGTCTGTTATCTCCCCTTGTTAAATAAAATGGCAAGGGAATCGTTCGTAATTGTTGCTACAGTTACAATCTCTAGTTATTATTACGATTCCCCAACAGAGTTGGGAATCGTATTGTTTTTCTATTGTTTTTTATTATTATTATTCTTTATTCTCCTATCCAAAAATTTTGCCAAATTTTGTCCAGAGCAATACTCATAAACTACTTGATGGAATTGATCGAAACTTGCAACATAGATAGATGGCAATGTGAACTTGTGTAGTTTTCAAGAATGATAACTCTGAGCCACTTTTTTGCAAAGTTATCTCCCCTTTTTCAATATTTTAATCAATTTTTGTCAGAGGGATATCTTGTGAACGAATGGTCAGATATTATTGAAACTTGGAACATAGATAGATGGCACTGTGCAGTTGTACAACATGCAAGAATTATAACTCTGGGCCACTTTTTTGCAAAGTTATCTCCCCTTTTTCATTTTTTTAATAATTGGGTGATTTGAACTTGTATAACTCGATAACGAAAAGAGATAGAGACTTGAAACTTAGTACAAATGTTCCCAATCAAGTGACCTACTTTCTCATGTGTATTTGAGCTTGACCGAATACTCGTTTCTGATTGGTCGATTTTTCGGACTTGTATAACTCGAAAATGACTAGTGATAGAGACTTGAAACTTAGTACATGTGATTCTAATCAAGTAGTACTACTTTCTCAAGTGTATTAGCGCATGACCGAATACTCGTTTCTGATTGGTCGATTTTTCTGACTTGTATAACTCAAAAACGACAAGTGATAGAGACTTGAAACTTAGTACATGTGTTTCTTATCAAGTAGTACTACTTTTGCATGTGTATTAGCGCATGACCGAATACTCGTTTCTGATTGGTCGATTTTTCGGACTTGTATAACTCAAAAACGACAAATGATAGAGACTTGAAACTTAGTACATGTGTCCCTAATCAAGTAGTAGTACTTTCGCAAGTGTATTAGCGCATTACCGAATACTCTGGGCCATTGTGTTATCTGCCCTTGTTCAATAAAATGGCAAGGGAATCGTTCGTAACTGTTGCTACAGTTACAATCTCTAGTTCTTCTTATTATTATTATTCTTCTTCTTCTTAACTTTTGTTTGTCCAGAGCAGAACTCGGAAACTACTTGAAGTAATTGATTGAAACTTGGAACATAGATAGATGGCAATGTGAAGTTGTGCACCTTGCAAGAATTATAACTCTGGGCCACTTTGTTGCAAAGTTATCTGCCCTTGTTCAATATTTTAATAGTGTAAACTTTGTCCAGAGCAGAACTCAGAAACTACTTGAAGGAATTTATTGAAACTTGGAACATAGATAGATGGCAATGTGAAGTTGTGCACCTTGCAATAATTATGAGTTATCTCCCCCTTGTTCAATATTTTAATTGTGAAAACTTTGTCCAGAGCAGAACTCAGAAACTACTTGAAGGAATTTATTGAAACTTGGAATATAGATAGATGGCAATGTGAAGTTGTGCACCTTGCAATAATTATGAGTTATCTCCCCCTTGTTCAATATTTTAATAGTGTAAACTTTGTCCAGAGCAGAACTCAGAAACTACTTGAAGGAATTTATTGAAACTTGAAACATAGATAGATGGCAATGTGAAGTTGTGCACCTTGCAATAATTATGAGTTATCTCCCCCTTGTTCAATATTTTAATAGTGTAAACTTTGTCCAGAGCAGAACTCAGAAACTACTTGAAGGAATTTATTGAAACTTGGAATTTAGATAGATGGCAATGTGAAGTTGTGCACCTTGCAATAATTATGATTTATCTCCCCTTGTTCAATATTTTAATAGTGTAAACTTTCTCCAGAGCAGAACTAAGAAAGTACTTAAAGGAATTTATTGAAACTTGGAATATAGATAGATGGCAATGTGAAGTTGTGCACCTTGCAAGAATTATAACTCTGGGCTACTTCGTTGCAAAGTTATCTCCCCTTGTTCAATATTTTAATAGTCATTGACAAACTGCAATGGGGAGACATATGTTTTTTCATAAAAACAACCTTTCTAGTTATTATTATTCTTCTTCTTCTTAACTTTTGTTTGTCCAGAGCAGAACTCGGAAACTACTTGAAGTAATTGATTGAAACTTGGAACATAGATAGATGGCAATGTGAAGTTGTGCACCTTGCAAGAATTATAACTCTGGGCCACTTTGTTGCAAAGTTATCTGCCCTTGTTCAATATTTTAATAGTGTAAACTTTGTCCAGAGCAGAACTCGGAAACTACTTGAAGTAATTGATTGAAACTTGGAACATAGATAGATGGCAATGTGAAGTTGTGCACCTTGCAATAATTATGAGTTATCTCCCCCTTGTTCAATATTTTAATAGTGTAAACTTTGTCCAGAGCAGAACTCAGAAACTACTTGAAGGAATTTATTGAAACTTGGAACATAGATAGATGGCAATGTGAAGTTGTGCACCTTGCAATAATTATGAGTTATCTCCCCCTTGTTCAATATTTTAATAGTGTAAACTTTGTCCAGAGCAGAACTCAGAAACTACCTGAAGGAATTTATTGAATCTTGGAATATAGATAGATGGCAATGTGAAGCTGTGCACCTTGCAAGAATTATGAGTTATCTCCCCCTTGTTCAATATTTTAATAGTGTAAACTTTCTCCAGAGCAGAACTAAGAAAGTACTTAAAGGAATTTATTGAAACTTGGTATATAGATAGATGGCAATGTGAAGTTGTGCACCTTGCAAGAATTATAACTCTGGGCTACTTCGTTGCAAAGTTATCTCCCCTTGTTCAATATTTTAATAGTCATTGACAAACTGCAATTGGGAGACATATGTTTTTTCATAAAAACAACCTTTCTAGTTTAATCTAACATTTGTTTTCGATGCATTATAATAATTATTTAATCAAATCAAATATTTAACGAAATAATTATATATCGTATTCCTACTAGACATATAGGGAGTTGCCAGGGTGATATTTTGTTTATCTTTCGTTTTTACCTATTTCGTCTAGTCAAACTAACCTAGTTTTGGAAGTAAACAAAATGGTGGACGATTAAAATTGATCGCTGATGTGAATTCAATGTTGGTGTTTCATTGAAGTGTTTTTAAACGTCTGTTGCAAAACAAATACGAGCAAGTACTTGCCTAAATGATTTGGACTAGTTAAACACAGACTTTGTTTTTGTTTAGCTGGAAGGATTTTCCGGAATTAACTTTCACTTTGGTTATTATATATATATATATGCAGACTGTGTCACCGGGGTTCCAGATATTTCGTAACAGAAATAAATTGGCGGTTTCGTAACAGAACTGTTTCGTACTGAGAAAATGATTGTTTCTTGTTACGGCTATCATTCAAATATACTAATTCTTCTCTATTTATGTCCCAAAGGATGTGAATCCAAATTCATGAAATCTTCCTGTTTTCGGAATGTAAAGTCAAATGCTTCCTATAAAAATACAAGATCGGTCAGGTAACCAGAAACAAACTTATAGTTTTAGGCGTAATGACAAATTTTTATGCGAGTTGCTCATGATGAGCAATTTCACCATTTGCTGCATGATTTCAACTCTATTTAATAAATAAACTTGTCATTAATGGATATTATTCATATTTAAGCACAGATGTTTTTAAAGATGTCTGCTGCAGATTGGCTGAATGTGGCATAATGTGTGGAGGGTTGAATTCAACAAAATCCTTTTTTGTTTTTCTAGGTACTAATTAACTGCACAACAATGGATTTAGACCGAGGAGAGGAAGTTGCTGAGTCTTATTCTAGTAAGGATATCTTTTGAATACTCTCTCATGAGTCTCGTGTTGTGAAAAATAACACTAGTCCACTCCAACCATGGGAAAGTGTACAAATTGTTTTTTGTAAACAGTGTTGAATGTTGATCCGAATCGGCCTGTGCATCTGCTTCTGTCAACATGTGTAGACTTTGTAAACACAGAGACTTTGTACAAGCTGATTATGAACCTACACTTTTCAGAAATGCCAACTTTCAATATTGCTATGTTTAAAAACTACCCTGATTCAATTGTGAGTCGGATGATTGACAATTTCAAACCAAGTTCGACCTCATGTAAACAAAAAATGATCAGATATTTCACAAAAAGCCAAGTTTTCAAAACAATAGTTCTATTTTACGTAATCAAGTATTAGTAATTATGGTCATAGTCCATCTGTCTATTACTGGTTATTTGCAGGCCTCACATGAGCTGTTCCTTTACATATGCTCTTTATAAGGTTACACCCTAATGCAACAGGAAGGAAATATGATATTTTCCTCTTCAAATCTCATTTCTAAATTTTATTGAGGTCTGAAATGTATTGTAATTGTAAAGGTACAGAAAGACCAATTTGTTTCTAGTTTTTGTTTAAGTAAAAAGTTATGAAACCTTTCAATTTGTTACAACATTTTATTTACAGATTACAACCCAGGATGGACTGCTCCACCATATGACCCAAGATACCCTCATGATAATCAGCTGAAGTAAGTAACCCCTTCCACTGATTTATCCCTCAGCAAATTGTGGATGAAATTCTGGTGTTGTGTCATTTGTCTAGAGAGGCTGAGCCACATATATAAGGCATAGTTGGATGGATATAATTATAACTGTTAAAAACAATTTCCATTCATAACTGATATTGTACACATTCACATGGAAATGGAGATAAAACGCTCTTTTGTCTTATTAAGTTGTAAAAGGTTATCTCTCTTATTCACTGTGACAATATTCAGGGACAAATATTGAAAATACTATTTTAACCTATACATATACATGTTCATATGCATGTTTCATTTGTTCCTTGTGTATACTTTAAAATACTTCTGCTACACTTAGTCTGACTCCATTTATAATATAAAGTATTGGTATATTTTTATATTTTTTGTAAGCTCAATATATATATATTCATGTTTTAAAAGGGGTCACTTGTGGTCAAAAACAACTTGTTTATCTTTTTAAAATAAACTTTTTTGCTAATGTATATGAGTGACTGGTTTACGAAGGCTATCTAGACTTTCTTTACAAGTTTATTTGGTGGATAATCTCAATTCAACTAATTAACTTGTGGCATCTTGACTTACTTATTTTAGACTTGCCTGCTTTGATTAAAAATGGGATAAATACTTTGATACATAATTTAACATTGTGGGAAAAGGTAGGGCTCGACATTAACAGTTGTCCGATAGCCCGGTGCAAGTGAAAGTTGAGGTCGGACAAGTTGTTTCCCCTTCAGTTGTAAGATCAGGCAAGTGGCATTTAGAAATATATTCTGATGCAAATACCATATGTTATTGTGTCAATATTAAATCAAAACATGTTGAGTTTAAGCTATAGAATTCGCGATAGAGAGCAGTAAACAAATCAATTCTGTAAACCGTATATTTTTACATAGAAGATGCGCACGCACTTACAGGTTTTCCCAATAGAGCTATTTATAACACCGATTGCTGTACAATTATTATAAATTGATGAGTTCCCTGTATAAAATCATAAACGGCATTTAAAAGACAAATAACTAACACACATTAGATGTAAATTTATACATGTATCACAACATAATTATAAACAGTCACTGTAATGTGAATATTAAAAGTTTCAATGTTTAACGACATCCGGTTTACGATTGTTTATCTATGTTACCCTATGTTATGCTCCAGAGGATCACAAAATGTCAAACCTGTTCAAATCTACATGAACGGAGACAAATCAAGAGTCTCCGGATAAAACTGAATCAAATGTCACTAAAAATGCGGAAAAAAAACATACAAACTTAAAAGGAAGCTTGGTTTTCTACCCAAATGACATAAGGAACATTCGTGGCTACGCTTTGATGAATCACAAGTGGCCATGTTTTGAATGACGTGTAAGAAGTTTGGAGACGATAAAACTTCGTCTTTTGTCAATGGCTGTACAACTTTTCGTGTTAAAACAATCAACAGTCATGCAATTAGTATATCACATGTGTCTGAAAGAAAGACAAACTGACAGTTCATGTCTTTTCTTAACAAAGTTGTATTTTAGCCTGGGCAAGTAAATTTTTTAAAGTACTTGTCCTCCTGGGCAAGTAGGTTCAAAAGTTAATGTAGAGGCCTGAAAAGGAGATTTTTTTTGGTGTGCAATATCTCATTTTCCTACAATGTTTCAAAGACGTCACAGTATGTATGCCCATTCCCACTTGCAAACAATTTTGACACTACTGCAGCACTACTTTGGAAAACACTCTGGCAAAAGAAGAATTCGATCATCATGAACAATTTCTTCTTTTGTCAAAATAATTTCAACTCGATTCAATAATTAGACTTTCATTTCTAGAGGTTTTCAATATTTTTCCAAAGATGGTTTGCAAGTTGTATGCAGCAGATTTATTGTATGTGGGAAATCTGTCGGTCTGAAAGCTAATTATTCATCTATTTACTTCCTTTTTTCAACCAATTATTGCATGAAAATTTCATGAAGACTGGCTTAACAGAAATAGCATTTTTGAATCCCAACAAAAAAACAAAAAGATTTCATGTTGCTTTAAGTTAGTTTAAGTTAAAAATGAACCCATGTAGTCAGCAAATTGGTGTGTATAAAAGTGAATGATTCCCTTTCCACTCACAGACGCATATTGATGTATTTGAAGGCTTCAAGCAGAGACTCTTGAAAACATCGTGGCTAAAGAAAATAATTATGACTAATTTGCCACCAGTTATTGCACTTTCACTCATTTCAGCTATAGAGATTTTCCATATTTTTGCATCCATTTCTCTAAATATAAGAGTGTAAACGCTTGGCTTGTAATTTTCAATTAAGCTTAATTTCATATTATTTCAAAATTCTCAAGGTAACAGATTCTCTGATTCACTAAGCCACTTATGGTTTAGTCAATCTAAAATTGTGTTACTTTGCAATAAGAATGTTCCCTGAACATGGGGCCTTGGTTTCAAGTGTTAGTTTTATTACTGAATATCTTACATTACAGATATTGCGTCCAGAGCTTTATAGATTACTACAGATGTAAGAAGATCAAGGGTCCAGACTACACCAACTGTTTCTACTTCAGAAGAGCCGCAGAGATGGCTTGTCCTTCACATCTGGTGAGTCAATCACTCAACACTTTCCCAGATTCAAAATATCTGCAGCAGACTGCTTTGTAAACATTCTGACAAAAGAAGAAATTGTTTCAATATCGACAATTTCCTCTTTTGTCACAATGATTTCAATAATTACACTTTCATTGCCATGGAATTCTAAATGTGGAAAAGGGTATAAAGTAAAGAGGCATAACCTTATTTGAATACACCATCTTTACATAAGAAGTTACACATTTGCTACTAAACCATGTATTATTACTCCTGAAGGTGATCTTTGTCCTCTTGTTGTTATTATCATCCCCACCCTGTTTACATCCTAGTAGAATATCAGAAATCACTATTTGGATGATGTGACAGTAAGACTCACAGTCCAAAGTATCAATTCAGCAGGAAAACCAACATTATGGACTCTGCATAATATATTGACTCAGATCGGCTAATCCGGGCCGAAACATTCCGTCTCAGGGGAAAAGAGGTATAGAGTAATGATTCCTTAAACAGAAAATCCACAGCAGGAGAACAGTGTCTGTCCGGGTTAGACTGGGCTGCATGCTAAGGCTGATCCGGATGGATACTTTATACAGAATCCACAATGTTGGTTTTCTCGTGGAACGGCTCAGTTCTTATTTGGCTGACCTGTATGAAGGCTCAGTTTCAAGTACTGTTTTACAGATGATTTTAATTGTTGCAGATTCAAACTTTCTTATTGAGAAATTGAATTAAAACATAAAGTAGAATGAATTAACGTTATTCATAAAGTTTGAACTTATTTATTTTACATCGAATGCGAAACAAGCTTTCAGCTTATATTAGTCATGCTCGATGACTGCTTCCTGGATACTTAACCAGTACTTGCGCCGTTTGTGTGAAAAAATCCCAATGTCAGGACCCGCTCATCACAGGACTCGAACCAGCGACCTTTGATACGAGAGGCCTACACTCTACCTCTGCACCTCTGTCTTCCATAGCAAATGATACTTTAGTCACGTATTTGATAAAAATATCAACATTTGATATATATTATTAAAAGTTTTTTCTAATGTAGTATTTATAAAGTTAATGAATAAGAAATTAAACTGATCACTGTCATGTTATTTTTTGTAAATGGACAGGTTCAAAATATGTTACACATCAATGGCTTCAGGCAAAACTGCTGTAACTACATCTTGTAATAATATGTAGTTACAACCGTTTTTCATGAAACACATGACATGTGTCTTAGAAAAACCTAAATTAGGTGACATTTACATACATGTTTCTTGCTTATTTAAATCCAGCCTTTTCACAAGTAATTAGATAAACTGGTGGTTTCTCCAAATATTTCCAATGTGAGATCAAAAAAAGGCTATTTCAAACTATTTTTAAATACTAGATTTGATCTGCAATTTCTCCATCCAATAGAATTCCTTATCATGTTAATCAATAATCATATTTCTTTTGGTTAATTTGCTGGCCACATTGAACCTTTTACGGAAAACATGTTAGCTAATCTTAGATCTTTCTGCTCCGTCGTAAGAGGTGAAATTGCTTGTTTTGAAAAATTATTCTTTTATGCTCCAAAGGTTAAATAAGGATGTTTGGGGATATATAAACTTGGCTTTTAACCCTTTCCCTCATATAGGCGCTTTCTGACACCTGCACCAGACGGCTCTTTGAAAACATGTTGACAAAAGAAGAAATTGTTCAAAGCGAGCAATTTCTCCCTCTGTCACCATGTTTTCAACTCTATTCAATTATTGTTCTTTCATTTAAAGAGAGTTTCAAATTTTGTTTGGGTATGTTTTCAAAGTCGTCTGCTGCAGAATTGTTGTATGTCGGAAAGGGTTAATATCAGTTAAAGGGCTATGTTCATAATTCATAGGAAAAAGCTATACTACTGGTAGACAGTCGTTTGATTAAAGTAAAGTTCTTAAACAGTTTTTATTTTCATTACAGAGAGATAAATGGACGACCCAGATTGAAGAAAATAGATTTGAATTTTGTGATGTAGACTGGGATAAAGTCAAGGGAGGCAATTAAGTTGTGTCCAGTTTTAAATTTTCAGAGTATTGTATCTTGGTTTATGGATCCATCATTTAAAAGTTCTTTCAAGTGAAAAATGAATAGAAATTGATAACAAAAAGAAAGTGATAATTGGTTAGTTAATATGTTGCATCAAAGAATGACTATAGCATTAAGTGGCTTTCATACAGCTCTGACAGGACTGAAATTATTGTGGTAACAATGGAAACTGTTGTTTGAATAAAGTTTAGTAACTCAACTGACAGCATATTCTTGTTCAATTGAATCCTTTTTGTCCAGTTTTGCACTTGTAAAGTTTAATCTTTAATCAGATACCTCTGCAACAGACGGTTTTTGAAAACATAATGAGTGTTTCCTCTTGCCGTAGTGTTTTCAACTCGATCCAACAGTAATACTTTATTTAATAGAGATTTTCTATATTTTTGCCTAGATGTTTTCGAATTTGTATGCTGCAGATTTACTGTATGTTAGAAAGGGTTAAGTTCACTCCACTCCTGTCTTCCTGTATGATATGAGACATATGAAAACCTATCTTTGAAAATGCATGACCAGTAAACATCTGGATCAACATGTACCACAGTGTGGTTTGATCAGGTTCTTCATGTTTCGCCCATGTAGTCAACCAAACAGAGAATGGTAATGACTTTGGCATACTATACTGTTAGGAAATTTGGTTGTAAATGGGCCCTTTAATTACTAAATCCCCTATAGGCCAGTGGTTGTGTGACATTGCTCAAATTATTTGATCTGACTTCAAAATAATTTGAAACATTCACTAGGACAGCATCTCTCATTCAAAGGGCATAGCAGAAAAGAACACAACCTATATTATCTCAAACCAAATTATGGTACACAAAGTAGTAATACCTTGCAGTAAAATGGCCTTGTCTCGAATTTTATAGCCAATTCTAGGAATATTATGACGAAATTGTTGAGTTTGGTAGCCAACAGTATAGATCTTGGTTTAAACAGCCAGGATGAGTGGCACACTCTTTGCTTAATGGGTTGCAGCAGTCAACGGGTTACTAGCATTACCCTTTTTAGCTTGACTTTTGAAAAAAAGAGAGCTATTGTCATGACCCTGGCGTCGTCGTCCGGTGAAGGTTTTTTGTTTAGCTCATTTTTTTTTTCTGTTTTCTCCCTATCAGTCGAGCGTCTGTGCCGTACACGGTGCTCTTGTTTAACTCACCTGTGCACCAAGTGCGAGGTTAGCTATTGTGATCGCTTTTTGTCTGTCTGTCCACTTTTTCCTACAAACAACTTCTTCTCCTAAACCAATGGAACAATTTCAAAATAATTTCACAGGAATGTTCCTTAGGTGGTCCTCTTTCTAAGTTGTTCAAAGAATTCAATTCCATATAGAACTTTGGTTGCTGTGGCATCAGAAAAGGGGAAAAATTGCCAAAACTTAGAAACCCTAATTATGCCCCTTCGAAGAAGAGGGGTATATTGCTCTGCACATGTCTGTCAGTCTGTCTGTAGACCAAAGCTTGTCTGAGTGACAAACTTGACTTGGAGGTTGGTCCTGACCAGTAGATGAACCCTATATATTTTGAGGTCATTTGATTGAAGGGTCAAGGTCACAATGACCTTGAACACAAAAAACTTTTTTAAGCTTGTCCGAGTGATAACTCAACAATGCCTAGACCTATGGTTCTCAAACTTGACTTGGAGGTTGGGCCTGACCAGTAGATGAAACCTATTTATTTTGAGGTCAAAGGTCAAGGTCAGTGACCTTGAACACAAAAACCTTTTTTAAGCTTGTCCGAGTGATTACTTAACAATGCCTAGACCTAGGGTCTTCAAACTTGAACATAAAAACCTTTTTTAAGCTTGTCCGAGTGATAACTCAACAATGCCTGGACTTAGGGTCCTAAATATTGACTTGGAGGTTGGACCTGACCAGTAGATGAACTCTATTTATTTTGAGGTCAAAGGTCAAGGTCACATACATTGAACACAAAACCCTTTTTTAAGCTTGTCCGGGTGATAACTAAACAATGCCTGAACATATGGTCCTCAAACTTGACTTGGAGGTTGGGCCTGACCAATAGATGAACCCTATTTATTTTGAGGTCATTTGGTCAAATGTCAAGGTCACAGTGACCTTGAACACAAAAACCTATTTTAAGCTTGTCTGAGTGATAACTCAAGAATGCCTGGACCTACGGTCCTCAAACTTGACTTAGAGGTTGGGCCTGACCAGTAGATGAACCCTATTTATTTTGAGGTCATTTGGTCAAAGGTCAAGGTCACAGTGACCTTGAACACAAAACCTTTTTTAAGCTTGTCCAAGTGATAACTCAACAATGCCTGGACCTGGAGTATACATGTTTTTGTGCGAATATCAGTCATCACAATGTGATTAAGAACTGTACCTACCATCCTCAAACTTTGAATGAACATTGTTCATAATCTTAAAACTGACTCATAGACATCCAATGTGAAATGACAAATCAGCTGGCATTTCGGTCCATGCACATTTTACTCCATTGTCCAAATATTCCTGACAACATGGCGCTCAGAGGGGGCATACTGTTTGACAAACATCTCTTGTTATTGAATAGAGAAAAAATATTGTGGCAAAAGGAGAAATTGGTCATGAACAATTTCTCCTTTTGTTACAGTGTTTTCAAAAGTCGTCTGCTGCAGATGATTCAACATGCGTCTATAAGATTGAGAGGATTAAACATTTCCAGAGGTCGGTTTTCGTGTGGCCTGGATCATGTAGATGTCGACCTGTCTGTGCGTTCATGCTTCTTTACCTCATCTGAGGCATGACTCAACATTCTTTGAAATGTAGTTAATGCAATGTTGATCTACAGATGGATAGTCCTAAGAACTTTCACTCAACCTACAGTTCTAAAAAACTTTAACTCTGACTCATACATACTTTTACAAAAAGCCCTCACCCGCCAAGCGCGAAAGGATATTGGTTTTGCGTTAACAGTCTGTACTTTCTTCCAGAGCCATATGTAAGACATGTTTTGATGGATTTGATTAACACTTAACCCTGTCCCTCATACGACAATTCTGCAGCAGACTTTGAACATATTTTTTCAATATACGGAAAATCTCTATAATTGAATGGATAACCTATGACTAAAAGTGGAAAACATTGTGGCAAAAGAAGAAATTGCACGTTTTGTGCAATTTCTTCTTTTGTCACTATGTTTTCAAAAAGCCGTCTGCTGCAGAGGCGTCAGAAAGCGTCTATATGAGCTAAAGGGTTAAAAGGAAATGTTAACTACCGTCAGGAAACATACACAGTAAGTACCTCTAAGACTGCCTCGGGAACACCACAGTTTGCCTCCTTGAACTAAAAGTGTACTATATACCATAGTTAAGTTCAGAATGACATCGTTCAACTCGAAAGACAACACTTTTACATACAATATTCAAGTGAGTTCATAAGAATATTCATTTCCGTCAACTATCTGTCAATCTCCAAACTTGGTCACTTAGATTAATTTAATTTAAATAAACAAAAATGTAGATGAGTCTGTAAGGTTTGATTCAATCGGCTTGCACAGTTCTCAACATTATTTCAGTTATATCACGGCGATGAAACACTTTTGTTCAGGATCTCTGGGTAAACATACCAGTTCTAGGCCAGCAAATGTACCTTGCCCAACGGCATTCTACCATGACCGCCGCGAGCTGGGATCGAACCCGAGACGCTCGTTCAAAATCCCCCCCCATTCTATGTCGGAAAACCATATGTATGTTATCAATGAAACGGAGTGTAATTTAAGGTTGTCGCTGTCTATGCTCACTCGTTGAAAGCGGGATATAATGATAACATGCTTTGACATGTTTTACACAATCTCTCATAACTGACACACCTTCGTCTTATTTGAAGCCGTCCATGGGTATAAATACAAGTTATCTGTTGTGAACAGAGTAGATTCAGAGTATTTCAAATTCAAAGATTCTTATTTGACACTCAAACCCTATGTTGTGGGAACTCTAAAGAATCGTCTCGGTGAGAGTATTCTTTTGAATACCCACAGCATAGTTTTGTTCGAGTCATAAAAAAAAAAGTGAAAAAAACAAGAATACTCCTCCTTATCTGTCAATGTGTGTATACATGTACTTTTATATGTCTAGGTAGATGACCGTGATACTTAGAACATACATTGTACAAACAACGCACCTGTTGGTACACTGACGTGATCGTTCAATTACGTAGTTGGACTTATATCCGGTGCACTGACGAATTCTGACGCCTCTGCTGCAGTCTACATTTTAAATCATTTTGAACAAATATAATTTGCTTTAAAAAAAACCAGCGATAACTCCTTTTAACACATATTTTGGGGTTTGTATAAAAAGGATATGGCACAGAACGATGTCACAATATTTTCAGCAGGCGTATTGAAAGCAGACGACCGGGAGAAGTGTTGTCTATCGATTGGACTGGTATCAGTTATTGACGCAGTCTTGCCCGTTCATTCTGTGCAATATGTACAACCCGGCCATTCATTTAATTTGATATGGTTAACCCTTTCCCTCATATAGACGCTTTCTGACGCCTCTGCAGCAGACGGCTTTTTGAAAACATAGTGAAAAAAGAAGAAATTGCACAAAACGTGCAATTTCTCCTTTTGCCACAATGTTTTCCGCTTTTTGTCATAGGTTATCCATTCAATTATGGAGATTTTCCATGTTTTGACAAAATATGTTTAAAGTCGTCTTCTGCAGAATTGTCGTATGAGGGAAAGGGTTAATGCTGCTGATGGCTATATTGGGTCTGATTGTATCATCGATCTTCTATCCTTATAAGTTACATTGCCGTATACTGGTTACACTTCTTGTTTTTGTATGAATATGCATTTAGGTTTATATCATTCAAATGCGGACAGTGAAGACTCTGACGAGACAGTGTATGCCCCAGATCATCTGAGTCTTCACAGTACGAAAATGCAATCAAACCCCAAAACGCTTCACTGATCGCGTTCCCACGTATAACAAATCATCAGCAGACGACTTTGAAAAAAAAGCAATACTAATTTGGAAACATTTTATAAATGGAATAATCAAATATATAATGAAGATGAAAATATTGTGGCAAAATTAGAAATTGGTCTTGATGATGCTACACTGTTTTCAAAAGTCGACTACTGCAGATGCCTTAAAAAGTGTCTGTAATCGGGAAAGGTTAGATATTATCCCTGCTATCTGGTATGATATGTAACACTCTTTTAAAGATCTGAAACAGCTGGAGACAGATACTTCAGTTGAGGTGCTGTCTGATCTTATGACGGGCAAAATTCAAAGAAGATCAGAATTATAGATTTAAAGGAATCTCTACTATTCACTGAAAAGTTTTCAAGCACATTCTGCTTCAGAAATGAGCGAACTTGTCACAATGGTTCGTTTCATGAATTCCAACGACAACAATTGTATAATTGCAATTTACCGGAAAAAGGGGTCAAGCAAGAGGTGATAAATATTCATTAGTAATTTCCTATATATTTATCATAACTTTATAAGTCATGTCAGTGCAGGACCTGATCTTGATCTCCATTGATTGATTGTTTGGTGCTTAACGCCGCATTAACACTTTTTCAGTTATATCTCGACGTTTCCTGGCTAAGTTACCAGTAATACTGGTCCATTTATTCTGGCATCCGCCAGTCATTTACAATACTAACCCCGCAACCCTGGGTGCCAAGGAGGACGGCCTTTACTACCATTTGTATAGTCTTTGGTATGACTCTATATTGGATCGAATCCGCGACTTCCCTTACCCGAGACGGATCTATACCACTACACCAATTGTGTCAAAAAGGGGGAAACCTCATTACGGACAAGACCTCCTTTTGCCACAATTTTTTTTAGTTGTCAGAAAACGTCTGTATGTGGGAAAGTTCGTTTGTTTCATTGGAGCTTTATGTCGTTTTCAACATTATTTTAGTGATAAAAAAACAGTAATAGACTAAGAAATGTGCCCGCGTAAGTGGGAAATAGTTAATATATTGGATTTAAATTAATGAATTGTATATCATTTTATTTTAGATGTGACCCTTAATTTTACATGTAGATTGCTCGTGTAAAATATTGAATATATTTTTCCAACGTAGACGCTTTTTGACGCCTGTGCAGCAGACCACTGTTGAAAAACATTGTGACAACAGAAGAAATTGCTCATTATGAGCAATTGCATCCTTTGCCACAATGTTTTCAATTTTATTCAATCATTGTCCTTTCATAAGTAGAGAGTTTCAATATGTTTGACATTATGTTTTCAACGTCATCGGCTGCAGATGTGTTGTTTTTGGGAAAGGGTTAATGTTATATGACATATTGAGGATGATATATCCATCACTAGGTTTCCAGGAACACTAGCGTTTGGCTATATTGACTAGTTTATCGATAATCTAGTATTTCCCTCGTTTTGGGAATGAAGGAAACATAGATTTACTTCATGTTTACGCCACTTGATACCACGTGATACACATCGAGCAGTCTGTATAACCCTTACCCATTTGCAGACGCATCTGTAGAAGATAACGTTTGCCAAACTGTTTTCATCTATATGCGGAGATTATACTTTCAATTTGAAGAGCCGTTCAATATGTTGGCCCGAATGGTTTATAAAATATGTGTGCGTCAATAAAGGGCCTCCACAACTACATCACGAAGGATTTATTTACCTATGCACCGTCTTTATCTTCAGGTCAGATGGAAGCAATTAATTTTCCATAGGCGACCTTTATTGCGTTTTGGGCTATGCCTCTTTTCAACAGCCGATATAACCCAGAAACCTATGTATAATTAAGGTTCATTATCAAAACTACCAAAAAAGCACAAAAAAACTCACATTTAATCCCACTTTTGTTTCGCTATGACGTCAATCAAATGTCACCCTTATCCCTCAGTGAATTTTACTTTCAATTTCAAAAAATACATGTTGTTCTGAAAATGGCTTCTAAGCTGTCATTAAAGCTCAAAGCAAACAATGTTTTGATTACAAATCAGTCAGAGGGTATTCAACTTTATTAAAAAACACTTTCAACAAAATCATTATTGTCCAATGGGACACTTCAGTCTTATGAATTCACCAGGAATCCCCCGGACACAATTGCCTGCCCGGCGCTCCAATCCGAATTGCTTCACTTTGACCTTCAACTAGCACAAAGTGCCCAATCTGAGCTATTTTGCTCGCTCTTTTTCCGGCGATTTCTTCCGTGAGTTTTAACTCATTTTCATCAAACGTTTTCAGTTTTCCAGTGTGTTTGTTTTAATGATATCTGGGGCCAAGTTTGAATATTAGTCATGTTTGGTCGAACACTTTTGCAAATTGCAATCATTTTAATGGACTCTTTAGAGGCGAAGTATTTACGAAATTTGTCGAAATTATCGTAATTATGATATCGAGGCTAAGTTTGAGTATAGGTCATACATGTTCTTGGTACAAAAAAATAAAATAGACCACTAGGCCAAATCTAAGAAAACTATTGAAGACACAATGTGGCTGCATTTTAGAATTTCACGAGCATTTTGATGATTTCAACATGTTGAAACTTCCTTATAGATTTGGCTTGATGATATCTAGGCAAATTTCATAGTATTGGTCTATATCGGGTCAAAAACTAAGTCCCTTAGACAATTTCTTTTGACTTCTTTATGAAATAACTTCTTAACATATTATTCATGAACACCTTATCGTGCAGAACTATGGTACTCTGGCGATCGTTACAGGGCATGCAAACTCTTTAAAGCGACTGAACTCCAGATACCCAACTGTCGAAAAAAAATAGAATTTCCAATTTTAAAAAAATAAGTGTTATTTTTGTATTTGGGGCATTAAAATATGATAACTGACATATTACATACCCCTACAATCGGTGAGATTTTCTTGTTTTCGATACTTTTTCCATCGCAAATTATACCCTGTCATGCAGTAACGGGGTAAGTATATTTAAATAGGAAACCCCTTCATCGGGACAATTGAAAACGACTCAAGTTCACTTTATTGATAAAAAACGCGATACATTTTCTACCCTGGTTTTACTTGGATAACATAAAGAATTCGATTTTTTTTTTTTTTTTTTTTTTCGTGCCATCTGGATTTCAGTCGCTTTAAAACGAAACTTATTCGTCTCTACGTAAAACTGCATTCTTTTTCATACTCTACATGTTAACACTAGCATATCAAAATACATCAATGAATGTGTAATGTTTAACAAGAAAGAGCATTTGAAAAGAAGAGATGTTTGTAATGGGGATTTCTCAAATAACAGTTTCTATTATACAGGTAATTTTATCTTTCATAGAACAAGGCCTAGCGATTTGTTGTCTTAACTCTTTCAGCGCCAAAGGCAATATTGAGTTTTTTGCAAACAATGCCGATTCATGTGAGTCAGCTCGTAACGAGCTGTCTCACCTGAAATCAGCATTGTTTGCCTTTCTTAGTTATCGAAATAGTCCAAACTTTTATAACATGAGAAATGGAGACACCCGATTTTGAACATGGAAGAGTCTACTTTAAATAATTCGGCGCTGAAATAGTTAATGAGATTCCGCTTTGACATTATTAATAGTTATAGTGGCATTAAACTAGTGGGACTGCACTTCTTTCCTCTTGTCAAAACATATATCTAGAACTAACATTAAAACCTGTGCTAAAGACCACCTTTATTTAGCAATTCCCTGTCTATTGCAATCGAACATTTAATTTCCAAATAACTCATTTTCTGCATAAATGACCCTGTAATTAAAGACCACCTGTGAACAAAGACCAGATTGTTCTTTTCCCATGTGTGGTCTTTAAACACAGGTTGGACTGTACATGTAAGCACACACAGAAAAGACTGTTGCAATTTTCAGGAGTCTCAACTCTACGCAGATGCTAGTCGTAGCTCAATCAGTTAAAAGTTCAGAGGTCCAGATAAGGAGGGGTATTCAGCTCTTTCCCCCAACAAGTTCTCTCTTATTATTAAAGGAAACTCTATGTTGTGGGTACTCAAAAGACTCGTCTCACTGAGGCGATTCATTTGAGAACCCACAACATAGGGTAAGAGGATCAAATAATGATTTTAGAACATAGAGTTCTGAAGTTATTTCGACAATAACCTGGTGGGACTGCAATTCCATTTTGGTTTGGCAATACATACCGCTGGGGTTAAGATACATATATATAAATAAAGTGAAGACTCTGGTGAGATTATGCCTATGCGCATGCTCGTACGAGTCCTCACTGTACGCTGGTGTATTAACGTTTTCTCACATACAGACGCTTTCGGACGCTTCTGAGGCAGACGACTTTTTAAAAGAAGAATTTGCTCTTATTGAGCAATTTCTCCCGTTGCCAAAATATTTGAAACCCTCTTGTATTAAAACGATAGAAATCAGCTATACAAACGCCACTCTCCCCACAATGTTTTCTTCTATGCTTTAAACCTAATCGTTTGTATGAGTCAGAGCCCCCTATTAACGGACCTTTTAAACTTCCTCATAAGACGACAATTTAACCATTTCCTACATATTACCGATTTTCAGCAGGCTCTATTAAAAACATCGACACACAAGATAGGAAGATATCTATGATTGAATGTTAAATGATTGACTCGAGTTGAAAAAATGGTGACAAAAGCGGTAACTGCACAGTATTGGCATTTTTCTCTTTTTGCCACAATGTTTTCAAAAGTTCGTCTTCTATAGAAAGGTGATAATCATAATACGTGTTTGTTAGGGCTAAGTTAACGTAGCCTATATGGAATTTGTAGTGCGATTTTGATTTAAATTTTAATTTTGAAAATTGTCTGATAAAAGGCGAGCTTGCTTGGTTATTTCGCAGGAATCCACACTATAGATAATGACGAGCCAAAAATGTGTACTGGTATGCACAGTCTGACTTTTGAACTATGTTGCGTTCCAAGGTGTTATTTTTGAAAGGTATCTTGTAGTATTATTACTGTTAACAATTTCCTTCATACAGACGTATTTGACGTGTCTGCAGCACAGAAACTTTTTAAAACATTTTGGAAAAAGGGGATATTGCTCAGAACGTTTTTCGACTAACTTGTTTACTCTATCCTAATATAACAGATATATTAATAAAATGATTTTTCATATTTTCAGCCAGATAATTTCAAATCTTTTGATACAGACGCGCTCTATGTGGGGAAAGTGTTCAGAAATTAAAACAATTCAAGGACTCACCTATCAATACAGTATCCCTCTTCCTCTAACTGTACCACTGTTAGTATCCATATTAAGTGCACTTCATACGATATAACTAATTGTTGCTGGAATATTTATCGATTTAAGATTTTTGTGCTACGTTTTCATCGAATTATTCATTTGGCGGACACAACTGATATACCCATTATGTCTGCGCATGCGTATCATTGACCTTCACATTGACTTCGTTGGTTTTATTTTCAAGGATTGCATTTCCAAGGACATAAGAAAAGACTGTTAAGGTAAGTTGAAATGAAATTTAATTTTCGAAACTTTGTTTTCTTTTGTATATTTCGTTAGATGTTTAGTGACATTTGTTATACAATAGTTGATATTGGATGGTTATGCACTTCGTTCATTATATTCGAAATTAAAGCGGTGTAATTGATGTAATTCAATGGATAAAGACTTACTATTTAAGGTTAGCGTTATCTATGAAATTGCATGTTTTTCGTCACGTACGCCCGTGTTCTATTTTAGTGATTGAAGTATTTTAAACACTCCATAATGTTAACATAGTCGATCGACCATGTAAATATTTATGGTAAATTCAGCGTTAAATTTACCCTGTAGCAACCAAAATTAAATGCATTTTCTCCTCGTCGAAGTTTTCACTGGTTATGAGTAGATGTAGTAGGGAATAACCTACCTACCTACCTACCTTTGGGAATAACCTACCACATTCACGTTTCAATTATTAAAATACGGTTTTCCATATTTGTTAAAGTAGCCTAATGGTGCACTTGAGCAGGTTGTACGGTTTCAACGTTGTTATGCTTTAAATACATCTGGTTGAGCATTTGATGCGATACAAATGTAAGCTTTAAGTTTATAGTGTATACACATGTATTTAGCACAGTCTATTTCAGCAATGAGTAGCTACTAGCAGTAACCCTTCCACACATACAAACTCTGCAGCAGACGACTTTTGAAAAAAAACAACAACATTGTGACAAAAGGAGAAATTGCTCATGATGAGCAATTGCTCCTTTTGCCACAATGTTCTCATCCCTATTCAGTAATTATACTTTCATTTAGGGAGGAATTTTCTAGATATTGATTTGTTGTATGTAGGAAAATGGTTAATATTCAAGTGTGTACTTACTTGAGCTGCGTCTGGCGAATTGGAGTCTTATTGCATCTCAATACTGGATTGATTAATTGATTGATTGGGATTTAACGCCGTTTTCAGTCTTATAACGACAACCCAAATCCCCTTCACATGTTTTTTCATGACTTGCTCATACCAGTTCCAACACGAACTTCTTTCCATGCAACTGGCTGCTCTTTTCAACATAGACATTTAGTCCATTGGAAGACAATGAAGACTTCTTTTTGTGGAACGTCGGAAAGAGTGTGGGCCGAGCTAGGGTTCGAACTCATAACCCTGGATTGACAACCCGCGTCGCTAGCGATTGACCTACCCGGGCTCGGGTCCGTAACGGGATCGTATATATTAAATCTCTGTGCGACTGTTGGATGCACAGGTTCGCCTGAGTCTCCACTGTAAGCAGATACATTAAAACCCTTACTCGCTCGGCTAACATGTATGTTTATATTGATCGTGAATCATTACTGTAGGCTTTGTCTATTAATACAATCGTGTATTCTTTCACTGACACATAAACGAGGGGTAAGGGGGTAAGGGAAATGGGAGAGAAAGAGAGATGAGATATATATATATATATAAAGAGAGAGAGAGAGAGAGAGAGAGAGAGAGAGAGAGAGAGAGAGAGAGAGAGAGAGAGAGAGAGAGAGAGAGAGAGTGAGAGGCGAGAGAGACAGACAGAGCGAGACATACAGACAGACAGACTAGACAGACAGACAGACAGACAGACAGACAGACAGACAGACAGACAGACAGACAGACAGACAGACAGACAGACAGACAGACATACATACATAGAGAGAGAGAGAGAGAGAGAGAGAGAGAGAGAGAGAGGAGAGAGAGAGAGAGAGAGAGAGAGAGAGAGAGAGAGAGAGAGAGAGAGAGAGAGAGAGAGAGAGAGAGAGAGAGAGGAGAAGAGAGAGAGAGAGAGAGAGAGAGAGAGAGAGAGAGAGAGAGAGAGAGAGAGAGATGAGAGAGAGAGAGAGAGAGAGAGAGAGAGAGAGACGAAGTATCAGTACCGTACTCTGATACTAGTGATAGTGATGTTCAAGTGCTGTCATGTTCAATTAACCCTTGTCCTCTTAAGTCCGTGCAAAACATCTGTTGTTTCCTTTTTGTTTTCATAATATTATATTTTAAAAGTATTCATTTCTTTATGAACCCAGCGATCATTCGAAAACACATGTAAGCTGATAACTCCAGGTATGTTATGGTCTCTTAAATTTGGATTCCATTTATCACGATGCCATTGTAAAATAGATATAGGGATCTGCAATGGAATGGGAAACATTTTCAAACAAAGGAAAACTCCTACTTGGCAATGAACCAATATCCCTGTGTTTATCTCGCCTAATCCTAACCCACTTGACGATTTCCATAAAACAGAAGTAAACAACAATAATGTTGCCATTTCCAGTCTTTTCCGAATAATTGTATTTCGTACATAATCCCACGTCGAATAGGGATTACTTTTTAGCCTCATCACTCAACAGGAAACAACAGTTTTGGTATATTCATGTTCGAAGGCCGTTTAAAATCATGATTTGGAATATATACTGATTTCAGATTCACATGATGATAATATACAGTTCTATAAGGTGAAGGTTTATAAGGTGAAGGTCTAAAAGGATGAGTAAATTCAGGCTCACTGCGTGGCTGACTGGATATTCCCTATTGGTATATTTATTGATTTGTGAGAATCGGTAGATGTCAAACCCTTTTTTCCATCGATACAGACAACGTTCGGCATCGACTTTGAAAATACAGGGGTAATGAGAAAGTGCTTACAACGAGCAATTTATACTTTTCACAATTCTTTCAATTTCCTATCAAAATGTTATTCCCAATTGTCCAGTAATTACACCCATTTCTACAGACGTTTTCATTTATATATAAAGACAGTACATTACCAGATAACTGGGAAAAACGACTCTTTACATTTTGGCCACGTCTGAGAACTTTGCGATCAGCGTATATAGAGATCAGTCTGCAGTTTTGTGAAGTCAGGGCAAGATCGTCCCAGTTCGGCCGTCTAGTAATTGACCTATAAGTTGAATCTAGTAGTTGATGCATCATTGAGACCTATACGAACTGTAATTAACGCTTTGTGACACAACTCTTTCAATTATCTATCAAAATGTTATTCCCAATTGTCCAGTAATTACACCCAATTTATACAGACGTTTTCATTTATATTTAAAGACAGTACATTACCAGATAACTGGGAAAAACGACTCTTTACATTTTGGCCACGTCTGAAAACATTACGATCAGGCGTATATAGAGATCAGTCCTGCAGTTTTGTGAAGTCAGGGCAAAATCGTCCCCAGTTCGCCTTCTAGTAATTGACCCTATAAGTTGAGTCTATAAGTTGACATATGTGTCGGTCCGGATTAGCCTATGCGGACTGGCGTAGGCTGATCTGGTTCGATACAATACGAAGACTCCATACTGTTGGTTTTCTCGTTGAACGCCTCATATGTTTTCAAAGTCGTCAACTGCTACATAATTGCTTTATGTTGGAATGGGTTAACGAACACTGACTACATCGGTTTACGGTTTGATTGTTATTATCATTCAGTTAACTTCCTCCGAAGGTTGGTTTTTTGTTGTGACGGGCTATGGTTTACATCAACACATTGTTCAATAGAAAAAAGGAAACATGTGGTTTATCTTAAACAAAACAAAACAAATTACCAAACTTTATGTTAAGATATTTTCCATCTGTCCATTGAATCAGCTGTTTATATTTTAAAACAGTTGTAAACTATGGAAAGCCGATACGCCCATGCGAATTGCAAAAGTTGCGAAATGCACAATGCTGTTTGCGAAATACTTCTTGATAAATGCGAAATGCTTCTTGCTGAATGCGAAATGCTTCTTGCTGAATGCACTATTGCGACATGCAAAATGGATATGACTTTTTGCCAGCGATTTGCACGAATACTGTTTGCGAAATGCTTCTTGCTGAATGAGAAATACTTCTTGCTGAATGCGAAATGCTATTTGCTTAATGCGAAATGCAACATGCAAAATGGATATGTCTTTTTTGCCAGCGAAATGCAGAATGCTGTTTACGAAATGCTTCTTGCAGAATGCGAAATGCTTCTTACTGCTGAATGAGATGCTGCTTGCTGAATGCGAAATGCTCCTTGCTGAATGCTGTATGCGAAATTCAAAATGAGATATGTCTTTTCTGTTTGCATCTATGTATAGTATCATATAGGGCAACGTTTCGTCCAATCAAATTAAAACATTTGTCGCTTCTGGTGAAAAGCATTTCGCATAACGCAAAAAAGCATTTCGCAAAAAGCATAAAGCATAAAGCAAAAAGCATAGTGCAATTCGTATGGCGCGCGAGCATTTCGCAAAAAGCATAAAGCTTTCCATAGTAAACCACTGTCATGCATTGACTCAGCCGTACTACCAAGTCGTAACTCACCTTGCCCCCCCCCCACCCGGGTTCGATCCCCGGCCGGGCCATACCAAAAACTTGCGGGGTTCTCATTACGAATGACTGGCTGATGTCAGGATAAATGGACCAGTACTGGTAAATTATTTAGGAAACGCCGTGATATAACTGGAAATTGGCGTAAAACAAGAATCAATCAATCTACTTCGAGTTATCGCAAGCCCACTGACTGGTGTTGAAATTGCAGGCTATAGATATTTAGATAGCGCCGACCAGTTCAGCTAACTAATAAATTATCGTGCTTATCAGCACACACCAACTGGCATTCTTTTCTGGCACATCAAGTCCTTCCCTTACAATTTTTAGGTCTTAACTGAGGTGATAATGCATAGTTGATAGACTCTTTTCAACTAACCCGTCCATACTCTCTTTTCTAAAGCTTTCTTTTCAGAGGGCAGGGACTCACTGAAATGATTACAACATTTTGATACAACAAAAGGAGCCATAATTATTAGAAAATCCCTGTTTTAAGCCGGATTTTAGCAATCATTAGCAACTTACAAACGTCTTTCACGGTCGCAAAACAATGCAGAAAAGTACCATTTTTTCCCTTATTAACTCGAAAAATTACACACAAAAAACCGCATGGGTTTAGCCTGGAAATATTGAGCTTCTTTTGGACCAAAAGCTATATGCAATCCTGAGGATGCATTCGGAAAAGAACGCTTTCGCCACACTCTTCAACTCAACAAATGGTACCTTTGTTTACATGCAATAAAATGCACTTACCTCACACGGGCAAGACAACGTAATATATATATAGAGAGACAGATAATGTGAGAGAGAGAGAGAGAGAGAGAGAGATGAGAGAGAGAGAGAGAGAGAGAGAGAGAGAGAGAGAGAGAGAGAGAGAGAGAGAGAGAGAGAGAGAGAGAGAGAGAGAGAGAGAGAGAGAGAGAGAGTGAGAGAGGAGAGAGAGAGAAAGAGAGAGAGAGCGAGAGAGAGAGAGCGAGAGAGAGAGAGAGAGAGAGAGCGAGGGAAAGAGAGAACATAAAGTTAGAGAGAGAGAAAGAAAGTTAGAGAGAGAGAAATAAGTTTAGAGAGAGAGAGAAAGAAAGTTAGAGAGAGAGAGAGAGAAAAGAAAAGACCAGACAAACAGACAGACACAGACATACAGACATACATACACACATAGACAGACAGACTGGACTGGACCAACATTACATTTTACTCAACTACACCTACCGCAGTTTTATTCATTCTCGATGTTTTGATGTCAGACAAAGTAAACACAACATGTACTTTATAAGATTAACGAGTTGATAACACTAGACACGCATTTTACTGCACATTGATACAAGGTGTACATGTAGTTAACCCTTTCCCTCATACGACAATTCGGTTGTCAGCTCTATCCAAGAGTAATACTTTATTTAACCCTTTCCCTCATACAACAAATCTGCAGCAGACGACTTTGAACATATTTTGTCGTTTTGAGCAATTTCTTTTTTTGTCACACTATGTTTTTCAAAAAGCCGTCTGCTGCAGAGGCGTCAGAAAGCGTATATATGAGGGAAAGGGTTAATAAAACGTTTAAGAAATTTACGATTTACGTTAAACAGACTACTTTTAATTCCTTGTGCACGAAAATAAAAAAAGGGAGAAATTGTTCTGCTGTGTACGGTGGCACAGAGGTGACATGTGTATGTTTTTTATTTATCTCGTGCGCACGACATACTAAGTCGTGCGCACACCACTTAGTAACTCGTGCGCACGACTTAGTAACTCGTGCGCACGACATAGTAACTCGTGCGCACGACTTAATTATCTCGTGCGCACGACTTAGTATCTTCGTGCGCACGACTTAGTATCTCGTGCGCACGACTTAGTAAACTTCGTGGCGCACGACTTAGTAACTCGTGCGCACGACATAGTAACTCGTGCGCACGACTTAATTATATCGTGCGCACGACTTAGTATCTCGTGCGCACGACTTAGTATCTCGTGCGCACGACATAGTAACTCGTGCGCACGACTTACTTATCTCGTGCGCACGACATACTATCATCGTGCGCACGGACTTAGTATGTCGTGCGCACGAGATAAATAAAAACATACACATGTCACCTCTGTGCCACAGTACGGTGGCACAGAGGTGACATGTGTATGTTTTTATTTATCTCGTCGCGCACGACATACTAAGTCGTGCGCACGAGTTACTAAGTGGTGCGCACGACTTAGTATGTCGTGCGCACGAGATACTATGTCGTGCGCACGACTTAATTAAGTGGTGCGCACGACTTAGTAACTCGTGCGCACGACTTAATTATCTCGTGCGCACAGACATAGTAATCTCGTGCGCACTGACTTAGTATCTCGTGCGCACGACATAGTATCTCGTGCGCACGAGTTACTAAGTGGTGCGCACGACTTAGTATGTCGTGCGCACGAGATAAATAAAAACATACACATGTCACCGCACCTCCTGTGCCACCCGTAGCTGTGTCTACTTTTCTCTCTATATATATGGGTGTGTGTGTGTGTGTCTCCCCTCTCTTTCTCCCATGTCTAGGGTTCAAAATAAAGGTAAATACATGTAGTTGTACAACGTGTGAGTCTTAATTCACTGTACGCAGATTCATCAACACCACATACTCGCTGGAAGCGGCTCAACAGCATTTGGCACGTTAAAGAGAAAACATACGGAAAGAGATTTCTTTGAAAATTCTAGAATAACAAATGCAAACACTTGATATAATGTGATTTTACTTTTAATATGGTGTTTTGAATAGTGGAAAGGTAAACTTACTGGTTTTGAGTATTTTTGAAATAAATAGACATTACTAATAAGTAATAACACGTAATGTGCATATTTGTTATAGTATGTTTCCCTAGACCGGCTTCTAGGTTTTCGTGTACGACTAGATGGCAAATAGAGTAGAGTCTGATCAGGATGCACGGAAGTTTAGAATGAGAGGAAGCTTTGCTGATCACCGAGGGTCAATTTTTCCGTGACATGGCTTAAATTTAATCATTTTTGAAAACTCATGGATCGAAACATTAATGCATGATTGATGAGATTACGGCAACCCGGATATAAAATGAAGGATATATTTATGACACGCAACCGGATCGTTTCATAATGTCTAAACCCTTTACCACATACAGACGATATCTGACGCCTCTACAGCAGACAACAACGAGCAATTTCGCCTCTCTGCGCAAAACAAAACTTCAGTCTAAATTGAACTTTTTATACAAAGATAACTTTCATACTTTTCACACCAGAGGATGTTTAAATTATCTGCTGCGTATTTGTTGCATGTGGGTTTAACCCTTTCCCTCATATAGACGCTTTCTGAAGCCTCTGCAGCAGACGGCTTTTTGAAAACATAGTGACAAAAGAAGAAAATGCTCTAAAACGAGCAATTTCTCCTTTTGCCACAACGTTTTCCACTTATAGTCATATGTTATCCATTCAATTATAGAGATTTTCTATTTTTTGACAAAAATATGTTCAAAGTCGTCTGCTGCAGAATTGTCGTATGAGGGAAAGGGTTAATAGAGTACAACTGTGAGCCGCATCAGAGAGATAGTGTTGATAAAAATACATGTTTACTCTTCCTTATCTAGTCCTCTCGATTTTATTGACACACGATTTTAACCCTTTACGTCATATAGGACGCTTTCTGACGCCTTTGCCGCAGGACGGCTTTTTTTGAAAACATAGTGACAAAAGAAGAAAATGCTCTAACACGAGCAATTTCTCCTTTTGCCACAACGTTTTCCAACTTATAGTCATATGTTATCCATTCAATTATAGAGATTTTCTATTTTTTGACAAAATATGTTCAAAGTCGTCTGCTTGCAGAATTGTCCTATGGCGGAAAGGGTTGAAGTGTTTGTAGACGAACAATGAAGGATCTGGTGATACTGTTGCAGATGGGGTTGCACAGAGTCTGATGTATTGAGACTGTGGAGCCGAGCCCTGGTAGCTCAGTCGGTAGCGACGCGGGCTGTCAATCCAGGAGGTTGTGAGTTCGAAATCCCGGCTCTGCCAACTCTCTCTCCGACGATTGACAAAAGTCAATGCGAAATGCGTCATCCGTATTCCACCAGTGGGCCAAGTCTATGTGGAAAAGCAGCCATTTTGCTATGGAAGATTGGTGTGTGGAGTACTGGTGTGAGAGAAACCAGGAAATGCATGAGTAGAAGAACTGGCCGCCGTGATATAACTGAGAAATTGTTAAAAACGGCTTAAACCCCAATCAATCAATTGAGACTATGGACGCGGCTCATATGTATTGATAGTGCGAGTCAGTATATAATATAACATCAGTTTCGGCATTCCATACTAATTGCTCTGTCCTTAGTTGTGTAGTTGTTGATCTTTTGTGTGAAATGAATTGCTCTCAATTCCGTGATATAACTGAGAAATTGTTAAAAACGGCTTAAACCCCAATCAATCAATGAGACTATGGACGCGGCTCATATGTATTGATAGTGCGAGTCAGTATATAATATAACATCAGTTTCGGCATTCCATACTAATTGCTCTGTCCTTAGTTGTGTAGTTGTTGATCTTTTGTGTGAAATGAATTGCTCTCAATTCCTTAACCCCCCCCCCCCCCCCCCCCCCCCCCCCCCCCCCCCCCCCCCTTTCCTCACACGGAGACATATTTTGACGCATCAACAGCAGACGATTTCTAAAAAAGAATGAACAATGCTTCCTTTTGCCAAAATATTTGTTTCTCTATTTAATTATTAATCTATCATTTGTAGAGATTTACCACTTATTATTTTATCTCGGCTTACTTAATACCTAATCACGTTTTGACACAATATATAATATCATTATAACCCCAGATACATAGTATATGGGGGCTATATAGGAGTCACGCTTGTCGGTCGGTCGGTCGGTCGGTCAGTTGGTCGGGTCGGTCCGTTGGTCTATAGACATTTCTTGTGAAACACTATTTCTCAGCAACCCTTGGTCAGAATTCAATATAACTTCACAAGAATGATTGATACCAAGCCTTGTTGTGCATATTGTCGGCGTGTTGCACTATTTTTAAATGAGTTTATGGCCCCTTGAATGTCTCATACATATGTATATTGTCAGGCCCCAGCTGGGGGTATTCATCACCTTCAGTGATATTTCTAGTTGTGTATAGATAGATGCAAACACTGAAATATTGACAGTCCTTTTGTTAGTCTATTTGACTCAATATGATTCATACTTATAACAATTAACGAAGAAGTATTTTCACAAACGAAATATTTTATGAAATTTATCGTTTCTGTTAAAAACGTTGCATTTCAATATTGTTATTGCTTCTTCAAGAAGTGGAATAAAATTCCGTATAAGGTACAGTTAATACGCGATAACTCGAAGTCAAACGGGACAAATAAATTACGTCGAGTTATCGACATGTTCGAGTCACTCCCTCGATTTATACTCAATTTCTTGATGTATTTTCAGCTTCCTTATTTATTTGTAAAAAAAATTAATTACGAAAATCATGCCAGTGTTAAAATAATATCATATCAAGAAAACATCACAGAAGCGAGACTGATTGCTCTTCTGTGCAATCAAAACTGCTGCTACTCTGTTTTAAAAAAGACAGAACCGTTGCAGGAACTGGTTCGAGTTAAACATTAATTTCGAAGTATCGCGTGTTCGAGTTATCGCGAGTCCACTGTAACTTGTTATCCGAATCTTGGTCAGAGTGGTGTTTTTACAAAACAATAGCGGTATGAATATGTCTTAACCCTTTCCCTCATACGACAATTCTGCAGCAGACGATTTTGAACATATTTTGTCAAAACATAGAAAATCTCCATAATTGAATGGATAACCTATGACAAAAAGTGGAAAACATTGTGGCAAAAGGAGAAATTGCACGTTTTGTGCAATTTCTTCTTTTGTCACTATGTTTTCAAAAAGCCGTCTGCTGCAGAGGCGTCAGAAAGCGTCTATATGAGGGAAAGGGTTTAAAAGGGCATGCTTATGAACAAATAATAATTCATTAGTGTTTAAAATGAGACTGTTCGGCTGATCTGAATCTTCACAGGTCCCTAAAACCAAAACGATGTTTTTTTTTCTTCTGTAATGTTATTAATTTTACCATCTACTTCGGTGCTATTTCAGAAATAAAACAAGATGGATTTGGATAAAGAAGAAGAGGTTCAAGAAGCTTACGAACGTATGTAATCTCTTTACTTCCATGACATTGTTCTCATTTGCAGACGCATTTAACTCTTTCACACCGCCAAAATTAACAAGAATATCTTTAAAAAAGATAAACAGTCGATCAGTATGAGAAAACACTAAAAATGTGTTTACCAAAGGCGATCCAGCTTCAGTTTCTATAAAAAATATTATCGAGGCCGATAATACGTCACATGACTTGAGATTACGTGAGGCTCCCAAGGGGTGTATAAGTTTCAATTAACGATAAATAACTGGAAGCTTATCATGTTTCAAAAATAATAAATATTTTGCTCTTAAATATTATATTTCATACGTTTTCACTAATTTTTTTCTTAAGGAAAACAATTAAAGGTTAGTATGCAGAACATTTCTTTTTAAAACTTCACCTTATTAGTGCCTCTCGTAGGATTGCCAACTTAACTATGAACTAATCAAAACGTTTCATTGTCTTTATTTCTTCGACATTATTGATTAAATACAACATTTGATTGGTCTACAATCTAGATCATTTGTTTATATGTAACAGTCCTAAAAGATCCGACCTGATCAGGGCTCGAACCTTGGACCTTTAGATCCGAAGGCGAACGCTCTACCACGTCGCTATAAAAGCTAGCTCAATAGCAAGGCAGTATAAGTGTCCCCTTATACATATACCTAGGCTACATATACATCTAGGTCAAAACTGACGTTAAGACAGCTATCACCGAAAAAGGTCAACACTCCATTTGTCTTTAAACAGGACATTTGGTAAAATTTAATAACTAAGTGGCAAAACAATGCATATTCCGTTTCGAGCTTTCTTACCTGAATCTGCATTGTTCGCAAAGGCCTTTAATTGCCTTTGGCAGTGAAATTAATCCAAATGTTGGAAAAGCAATCCAATTAGACAACGTTTTACAGGCGTCGAGGACACGACCAGTACAGATATTTGATCAGACTGTGTAGATACCAGTTTCCCAACGGTTACATTTGCTTGCTTATGTGTTTCCAAACAGAACAGAACATAAAGTTTACGTTAATGC
>JASEVX010000004.1:56477305-56510599 GCA_031761405.1 Serripes groenlandicus | reverse complement strand
TCCGGATTAGCCTTTGCGGACTGCGCAGGCTGATCTGGGTCGATACAATACGCAGAGTCCATAATGTTGGTTTTCCTCGTTGAATGCCTCTTATGTTTTCAAAGTCGTCAACTGCTACAGAATTGCTTTATGTTGGAAAGGGTTAACGAACACTGACTACATCGGTATACGGTTTGATTGTTTTTGTCATTTAATTATCTTCCTCCGAAGGTCTGTTTTCGTGTGACGGGCTATGGTTTACATCAACACATTGTTCAATAGAACAAAGGAAACATGTGGTTTATCTTAAACGAAACAAAACAAATAACCAACGTTTATGTTAAGATATTTTCCATCTGTTGATTGAATCAGCTGTTTATTTTTTAAAACAGTGTAAACCATCATCCTCGTGAAAACCTCTCACTGTCATGCAAGCGATATGTTTACGATATCATTTACCCCTAAACAAGAGTACTGCATTGACTCAGCCGTACTACCAAGTCGTAACTAAACCATGCCCCCTTCAACCCCCCCCCCCCCCCCCCCCCCCCCCCCCCCTCCCCCCCCCCCACACACACACACCCCATAAAGACGCTTTTAACATCTCTGCAGCAGACAACGATGGAAAACATTGTGGCAAAAATAAGTAAATACTCATGTTGAGCAATAATTCCCATTGCCAAAATGTTTTCAACTCTAATCCATGATTAGCGTTTATATAATATAGATTTCACCATATTTTTAACCGGATGTTTTTAAGCCGTTTTCCGCAGATTTTGTCATATGTGGAAAAGTGTTAAGACGGTCGGATACGATCTCAATGATTTGTATACCGAGTTACTTGTATAAATAAGACGATTTTACATTTAAAAAACCCAACTACAACAAAACACACCACATTAACGAATTAATGGCTTAAACAAATTAATTGTTTCCATCACGTGATAGTTCAAAGACCTGGAGGAGTATGCAGTATACTCGCGATAACTCGAACATGTGACAATTAGAATAAAATCGATTCAATTCCTGGAATGGAGCAGAGATATTACTGGCTCGCTTTTGATAATACAATAACTAACTACAAATGAATTATGATTCTGAAAATGCATATATTAATAAGAATAAATTTAGCGTTCATTCGAACAAGTCATAACTGAAAGTAATGTTGATGCCTTTTTCTACTTCACCGCCCCGGAGTTGTAGTGGTCGAGAGGTCGCGGGTTTGATCCCCGGCCGGGACACTTCCAAAAGACTTCCGGGTTAGCATTACGACTGACTGGCTGATGTCAGGATAAATGGACCAGTACTGGTAAGCCTTGATATAACTGAACACTCGTGGAAAGTGGCGTAAAACACGAATCAATCAATATACTTCGAGTTATCGCAAACACACTGACTGGTGTTGAAATTGCAGCCTATAGATATTTAGATAGCGCCGACCAGTTCAGCTAACTAATAAATTATCGTGATTATCAGCACAGCAACTGGCAATCTTTTCAGGCAAATCAATTCCTTCCCTTACATTTTTAAGTCTTAAACCCTTTCCCTCATACGACAATTCTGAAGAACATATTTTGTCAAAACATAGAAAATCTCTATATTGAATGGATAACCTAAGACAAAAAGTGGAAAACATTGTGGCAAAAGGAGAAATTGCACGTTTTGTGCAATTTCTTCTTTTGTCGCTATGTTTTCAAAAAGCCGTCTGCTGCAGAGGCTTCAGAAAGCGTCTATATGAGGGAAAGGGTTAACTGAGGTGATAATGCATAGTTGATAGACTCTATCCAACTAACCCGTCATACTCTCTTTTCTAAAGCTTTCTTTTCAGAGGGTAGGGACTCACTCACTGAATGATTACAACATTTGATACAAAAAAAATAGCCATAATTATTAGAAAATCCCTGTTTTAAGTCGGATTAATTAGTTAATCATTAGCACTTACAAACGTCTTTCACGGTCGCAAAACAATGCAGAAAAGTACCATATTTTCCCTTATTAACTCGAAAGATTACACACAAAAACCGCATGGGTTTAGCCTGAAAATAATGAGCTTCTTTTGGACCAAAAGCTATATGCAATCTGAGGATGCATTCGGAAAATAACGCTTTCCGCACACTCTTCAACTAACAAATGGTACCTTTGTTTACATGCAATAAAATGCACTTACCTCACACGGGCAAGACACGTAGATCTGAGGATGCATTCGGAAAAAGAACGCTTTCGCACACTCTTCAACTAGCAAATGGTACCTTTGTTCACATGCAATAAAATGCACGATATATATATAGAGAGACAGATAATGTGTGTGTGTAGAGAGAGAGAGAGAGAGAGAGAGAGAGAGATGAGAGAGAGAGAGATAGAGAGAGAGAGAGAGAGAGGAGAGAGAGAGAGAGAGAGAGAGAGAGAGAGAGAGAGAGAGAGAGAGAGAGAGAGAGAAATAAAGTTAGAGAGAGAAGAACGTTAGAGAGAGAGAAAGAAAGTTAGAGAGAGAGAGAGAAAGAAAGTTAGAGAGAGAGAGAAAGAAAGTTAGAGAGAGAGAGAGAAAAAATAAAAGACAGACAGACAGACAGACAGACAGACAGACAGACACAGACATACAGACATACATACACACATAGACAGACAGAATGGACTGAACAAACATTACATTTTACTCAACTACACCTATGCAGTTTTATTCGTTCTCGATGTTTTGATGTCAGACAAAGTAAACAAAACATGTACTTTATAAGATTAACGAGTTGATAACACTAGACACGCATTTTACTGCACATTGATACAAGGTGTACATGTAGTTAACCCTTTCCCTCATACGACAATTCGGTTGTCAACTCTATCCAAGAGTAATACTTTATTTAACCCTTTCCCTCATACGACAATTCTGCAGCAGACGACTTTGAACGTATTTTGTCAGATGGATAACCTATGACCAAAAGTGGAAAACATTGTGACAAAAGGAGAAATTGCACGTTCTGTGCAATTTCTTCTTTTGTCACTATGTTTTCAAAACGCCGCCTGCTTTAACCCTTTCCCTCATACAACAATTCTGCAGCAGACGACTTTGAACATATTTTGTCAAAAATAGAAAATCTATTTAATTGAATGGATAACCGATGACTAAAAGTGGAAAACATTGTGACAAATGAAGAAATTGCTCGTTTTGAGCAATTTCTTCTTTTGTCACTATGTTTTCAAAAAGCCGTCTGCTGCAGAGGCGTCAGAAAGCGTCTATATGAGGGAAAGGGTTAATAAAACGTTTAAGAAATTTACGATTTACGTTAAACAGACTACTTTTAATTCCTTGTGCACGAAAATAAAAAAGGGAGAAATTGTTCTGCTGTGTCTACTTTTCTCTCTCTATATATGTGTGTGTGTCTCTCTCTCTTTCTCCCACTGTCTAGGATTCATAATAAAGGTAAATACTTGTAGTTGTACAACTTGTGAGTCTTCACTGTACGCAGATTCATCAACACCACATAATCGCTGGAAGCGGCTCAACAGCATTTGGCACGTTAAAGAGAAAACTTACGGAAAGAGATTTCTTTGAAAATTTTAGGAAAACAAATGCAACCCTTGATAGAATGTGATTTTACTTTGAATATGGTGTTGAATAGTGGAAAGGTAAACTTACTGGTTTTGAGTATTTTTGAAATAAATAGACATTACTAATAAATAATAACACGTAATGTGCATATTTGATATAGTAGTGTTCCCTAGACCGGCTTCTAGGCTTGCTTGTACGAATAGATAGCAAACAGAGAAGAGTCTGATCAGGATGCACGGAAGTTTAGAATGAGAGGAAGTTTTGCTGATCACCGAGGGTCAATTTTTCAATGACATGGCTTAAATTTAATCATTTTTGAAAACTCATGGATCGAAACATTTACAACTTATAACTTATACATGATTGATGAGAATACATCCGGCAACCCGGATATAAAATGAAGGATATGTTTATGACACGCAACCGGATCGTTTCATAATGTATAAACCCTTTACCACATACATACGATTTCTGACGCCTCTACAGCGAACAACAACTGAGCAATTTCGCCTTTTAACCGCAAAACTCAACTTCAGTCTAAAATGAACTTTTATACAAAGAGAACTTTCATACTTTTCACCAGAGGATGTTTAAGTTATCTGCTGCGTATTTGTTGCATGTGGGTTTAACCCTTTCCCTCATATAGACGCTTTCTGAAGCCTCTGCAGCAGACGGTTTTCTGAAAACATAGTGACAAAAGAAGAAATTGCTCAAAACGAGCAATTTCTCCTTTTGCCACAATGTTTTCCGCTCTAAGACATAGGTTATCCATTCAATTTAAGAGATTTTCCATTTTTTAACAAAATATTTTCAAAGTCGTCTGCTGCAGAATTGTCGTATGAGGGAAAGGGTTAATAGAGTACAACTGTGAGCCGCATCAGAGAGATAGTGTTGACAAAATACAAGTTTACTCTTCCTTATCTAGTCCTCTGATTTTATGACACACGATTTTAACCCTTTACGTCATATAGACGCTTTCTGACGCCTTTGCCGCAGACGGCTTTTTGAAAACATAGTGACAAAAGAAGAAAATGCTCTAAACGAGCAATTTCTCCTTTTGCCACAACGTTTTCCACTTATAGTCATATGTTATCCATTCAATTATAGAGATTTTCTATTTTTTGACAAAATATGTTCAAAGTCGTCTGCTGCAGAATTGTCGTATGCGGGAAAGGGTTGAAGTGTTTGTAGACGAACAATGAAGGATCTGGTGATACTGTGCAGATGGGTTGCACAGAGTCTGATGTATTGAGACTGTGGAGCCGAGCCCTGGTAGCTCAGTCGGTAGCGACGCGGGCTGTCAATCCAGGAGGTTGTGAGTTCGAATCCCGGCTCTGCCAACTCTCTCTCCGACGATTGACAAAAGTCAATGCGAAATGCGTCATCCGTCTTCCACCAGTGGGCCAAGTCTATGTGGAAAAGCAGCCAGTTGCTATGGAAGATTGTTGTGTGGAGTACTGGTGTGAGAAAACCAGGAAATGCATGAGTAGATGAACTGGCCGCCGTGATATAACTGAGAAATTGTTAAAAACGGCTTAAACCCCAATCAATCAATAAGACTATGGACGCGGCTCATATGTATTGATAGTGCGAGTCAGTATATAATATAAGATCAGTTTTCAGTTTCGGCATTCCATACTAATTGCTCTGTCCTTAGTTGTGTAGTTGTTGATCTTTTGTGTGAAATGAATTGCTCTCAATTCCTTAAACCCCCCCCCCCCCCCCCCCCCCTTTCTCACACGGAGACATATTTTGACGCATCAACAGCAGACGATTTCTAAAAAATAATGAACAATGCTTCCTTTTGCCAAAATATTTGTTTCTCTATTTAATTATTAATCTATCATTTGTAGAGATTTACCACTTATTATTTTATCTCGGCTTACTTAATACCTAATCACGTTTTGACACAATATATAATATCATTATAACCCCAGATACATAGTATATGGATATATAGGAGTCACGCTTGTCGGTCGGTCGGTCGGTCGGTCAGTTGGTCGGTCGGTCCGTTGGTCTATAGACATTTCTTGTGAACACTATTTCTCAGTAACCCTTGGTCAGAATTCAATATAACTTCACAAGAATGATTGATACCAAGCCTTGTTGTGCATATTGTCGGCGTGTTGCACTATTTTTAAATGAGTTATGGCCCCTTGAATGTCTCATACATATGTATATTGTCAGGCCCCAGCTGGGGGTATTCATCACCTTCAGTGATATTTCTAGTTGTGTATAGATAGATGCAAACACTGAAATATTGACAGTCCTTTTGTTAGTCTATTTGACTCAATATGATTCATACTTGTAACAATTAACGAAGAAGTATTTTCACAAACGAAATATTTTATGAAATTTATCGTTTCTGTTAAAAACGTTGCATTTCAATATTGTTATTGCTTCTTCAAGAAGTGGAATAAAATTCCGTATAAGGTACAGTTAATACGCGATAACTCGAAGTCAAACGGGACAAATAAATTACGTCGAGTTATCGACATGTTCGAGTCATCCCTCGATGTATACTCAATTTCTTGATGTATTTTCAGCTTCCTTATTTATTTGTAAAAAAAATTAATTACGAAAATCATGCCAGTGTTAAAATAATATCATATCAAGAAAACATCACAGAAGCGAGACTGATTGCTCTTCTGTGCAATCAAAACTGCTGCTACTCTGTTTTAAAAAGACAGAACCGTTGCAGGAACTGGTTCGAGTTAAACATTAATTTCGAAGTATCGCGTGTTCGAGTTATCGCGAGTCCACTGTAACTTGTTATCCGATCCTTGGTCAGAGTGGTGTTTTTACAAAACAATAGCGGTATGAATATGTCTTAACCCTTTCCCTCATACGACAATTCTGCAGCAGACGATTTTGAACATATTTTGTCAAAACATAGAAAATCTCCATAATTGAATGGATAACCTATGACAAAAAGTGGAAAACATTGTGGCAAAAGGAGAAATTGCACGTTTTGTGCAATTTCTTCTTTTGTCACTATGTTTTCAAAAAGCCGTCTGCTGCAGAGGCGTCAGAAAGCGTCTATATGAGGGAAAGGGTTAAAAGGGCATGCTTATGAACAAATAATAATTCATTAGTGTTTAAAATGAGACTGTTCGGCTGATCTGAATCTTCACAGGTCCCTAAAACCAAAACGATGTTTTTTTTTCTTCTGTAATGTTATTAATTTTACCATCTACTTCGGTGCTATTTCAGAAATAAAACAAGATGGATTTGGATAAAGAAGAAGAGGTTCAAGAAGCTTACGAACGTATGTAATCTCTTTACTTCCATGTTGACATTGTTCTCATTTGCAGACGCATTTAACTCTTTCACCGCCAAAATTAACAAGAAATATCTTTAAAAAAGATAAACGGCGATCAATATGAGAAAACACTAAAAATGTGTTTACCAAAGGCGATCCAGCTTCAGTTTCTATAAAAAAATATTATCGAGGCCGATAATACGTCACATGACTTGAGATTACGTGAGGCTCCCAAGGGGTGTATAAGTTTCAATTAACGATAAATAACTGGAAGCTTATCATGTTTCAAAAATAATAAATATTTTGCTCTTAAATATTATATTTCATACGTTTTCACTGATTTTTTTCTTAAGGAAAACAATTAAAGGTTAGTATGCAGAACATTTCTTTTTAAAACTTCACCTTATTAGTGCCTCTCGTAGGATTGCCAACTTAACTATGAACTAATCAAAACGTTTCATTGTCTTTATTTCTTCGACATTATTGATTAAATACAACATTTGATTGGTCTACAATCTAGATCATTTGTTTATATGTAACAGTCCTAAAAGATCCGACCTGATCAGGGCTCGAACCTTGGACCTTTAGATCCGAAGGCGAACGCTCTACCACGTCGCTATAAAAGCTAGCTCAATAGCAAGGCAGTATAAGTGTCCCCTTATACATATACCTAGGCTACATATACATCTAGGTCAAAACTGACGTTAAGACAGCTATCACCGAAAAAGGTCAACACGCCATTTGTCTTTAAACAGGACATTTGGTAAAATTTAATAACTAAGTGGCAAAACAATGCATATTCCGTTTCGAGCTTTCTTACCTGAATCTGCATTGTTCGCAAAGGCCTTTAATTGCCTTTGGCAGTGAAATTAATCCAAATGTTGGAAAAGCAATCCAATTAGACAACGTTTTACAGGCGTCGAGGACACGACCAGTACAGATATTTGATCAGACTGTGTAGATACCAGTTTCCCAACGGTTACATTTGCTTGCTTATGTGTTTCCAAACAGAACAGAACATAAAGTTTACGTTAATGCACATTTATATCAGGCAATACATGAAAATAGTATTATTGCATATAATTGAAAAGACATTGTAGTGACTATTTGATATTCAAAGGTCGTACGCTGACGATTCGCCAAAATGCTTCTTCATGTGGGAATGCGTTAATAAACAAAGCTATGTTTCAGGTTATGATCCCGGGTGGAAAGCACCCCCATTCGATGCAAGATATCCCCATGAAAATAACTTCAAGTAAGTTTTATATGTATTTTCACTAAATCTGATAAACTCTTGCAGCGCAAATGACAGTTTCGAGGTTTTTTGCTAACAATACAGATTCAGGTGAGTCAGCTCGTAATGAGTTGTCTCACCTTATATAAGCTTTATTTGCTTTTTAGTAATCAAAATTGTCCAAAAAGCGTATTACTTTGATACTTTATTGGTATTACTATTTGAGCCATCCTACGAGAAACCAACAGTGTGGACTCTGCGTAACGTATCGACCCAGATTAGCCTGCGCAGGCTAATCCGGGCGGACATATTCCGTCTCAGGGGTATAGAGGTATAGACTATAGAGTAATGATTCAAGAAACAGAAAATCCACAGTAGGCGAACATTGTCTGTCCGGGTTAGCCTGCGAGGCATGCTTAGGCTGATTCGGGTCGATGCTTTACGCAGAGTCCACAATGTTGGTTTTGTCGCGGGCTCATTTGTAATAAAAATGATGAGTATATACGTTGCGGTTTATCAAACCTCGTGACAATATGATATTTTCAAATGTTAACAAACCCTTACTCACATACAAAACATCATTAGTAGACACATTCGAAACTATCTGGAAGACAATGTGTAGGGAATAATCTCATTAAATCAAAGTATTAGCATTGAACAGGTTTGAAAACACTGTAGTAAAAGGGAAAAGTACTCATTATGGTCTTTTGTTGTTGCATTCTTTTCAAACGGTTTTGTGCCGCAGATGCGTCAAAATGTGCAGAAAAAATAAACTGTTCCAACCTTGATACCTACTGCAAACGTGTTTCTTTAAAACGCCTATGCCACACTATGGATAATCTCTGCACATGAACGTATAATTATTGAATGTATTTGAAAACATGGTGCCCGGCAAAAGGAGAACATGCTTATAATAGTCAGGTGGAAACAATTTATTTTACATAGGCGACCATTTTAGCATTATAGGTTATGGTTCTTTCCCAACATCTAAATGAAGCCACAAACCTGTATTAAATCAAAGTCCATTATTATTTCTACCATTACAGCACCAGAAGCTCAGGGCTCATCCCACTATTTTTTTTAGCTATGACGTCAAATGATAGGTCACCCTTATCCCGCACTGAATTTCACTTTAAATTTCAGAAAATACAGGATGTTCTAAAAATCACTCTGAAGATGTCAATACAGTCAAAAGCAAACCAGGGTTTGGTTACAAATCACTCACAGGATAATACAGTTTTCAAAACAAGAATTCAACTTTCAGCAAAGTCATCATTGTCCAATGGGTGACACTCTCAGTCTTACATATTCATCTGAAATTGTCTGGCCGGCAAGCCGATCCGATTTACTTCCCTTTGACATAATGGGCAAGTTCTTCTTGTGTCAAAATGTTTTTGAAAATTCAAAAGTATTATCGTGTGAAACTAACTTTACTAAGTGATGCAAAATTACAGAAATTTTATTTTTCTAGGATAATGTTACATCCCATTTGCATCATACATTGTAGGTACTGTATACAGAGTTTTATAGATTACTATAGATGTAAACAGATCAAGGGAGAAGACTATGTCAACTGCTTTTACTTCAGACGTGCTGCAGAACATACATGTCCAAGTGAATGGGTTAGTATATTTTTTGTGAAATTCGGCATTTTTCAAGAAATTTCATTTGTACAATACTTTTCACACGACCCTTCTTCTTCTTTTTCTTCTTCTTCTTTGCATCTCCGTCTTCTTTGTCGTATTTTTTTCTTCTTCTTCGTCTACTTCTTCTGTTTCTTCTGCTTCTTCTTCTTCTTCTTTGCATCTCATTCTTCTTTGTAGTCTTCTTTTTCTTTCTTCTTCTCCTTCTACTGCTTCTCCTGCTTCTTCTTCTTCTGCTTTTTCTTCTTCTCCTTATTCTTCTCCTTTTCTCCTTCTTCTGCGTCTTCTTCTTCTCCTTCTGCTTATTCTTCTTCTTTGTATCTCATTCTTCTTTGTCGTCTTCTTTCTTCTTCTTCTCCTGTGTCTTCTTCATCTCCTTCTTCTGCTTCTTCTTCTTCTCCTTCTTCTGCTTCTTCTTCTTCTTCTTTTTCTTCTTCCTCTTCTTCGTCTTCTTCTTTCTTCTTCTTCTTCTTCTGTTTTTCTTTCTTCTTCTTCTTCTTCTTCTTCTTCTTCTTCTTCTTCTTCTTCTTCTTCTTCTTCTTCTTCTTCTTCTTCTTCTTCTTCTTCTTCATCTTCTTCTCTGTGTCATCCTCACCATCATCATCAGCAGCAGCAGCATCCTAATAATGCGTCTAACGATCTGTTTCTTTGTCTTCTTGTTCTTTTTTACCATCTCCTTCTTCCTCCTTCTTGTTAAGCTCCACTGGCTGAAAGCCAGTCTAGCTTATGTCATGGCGAATTGTCCGTCGTGCGTGCGTGCGTGCGTAGCTTCAAACGACTTCTCAACCCTAACCACTTAGCCAATTGGGATGAAACTTCATAGGAAGCATCCTCTCATTGTCCTCTCCTAAATTCCTTCATTTTGCTGGGGATTTTCAAATAATTTTGTAGAAATGTTCCTTGGGTGACCTTCTATCAGATTTCATCAAGCCAGAGGGAGGGGCTATTTTGCCTTATTAGGCTATAGTGAAGACTTTTCTCCTCCGAAAGTGTAAGGCCAATTTTCAAATGAGTTTGTAGAAATGTTTCTTGGGTGACCCTCTATCGGATTCCTTCAAGCCATGTTGATTGGTCAAAAACTATGGCCGCCAGGGGGCGGGGCTATTTTGCCTGATATGGCTATAGTGAAAACTTAAAAAATCTTCTCCTCCGAAAGTTTCTGGCCGATATTTGAATAAGTTTGTAGACATATTCCTTGGGTGACCCTCATACTCATGATCATCAGCTGCAGCAACAACACCATAATCATCATGATCGTCATCAGCAGCATCATGTTTTTATTATTTTACAATTTCAGAGAGAGAAATGGCTAGAACAAATACGTGAGGAACGTTTCCAGTATATGGATTTGGACAAAGATGGAAAGAAATTACATAAATAAACAATTTCATTGATAAGAAAATTAAAACAAACATATTGTTAAGCGATATAATTATCATTCTAATATAAGTGGTTTTTTCATAAGAAAAAAATGTGGTGAATAAAAGTGGTATGTAAAAATTGAAATCGGCAGACAAAGAATGCAGTTAGTCTTCATTTATCCTCCCTATCAGAAAACTCCCGTTCTTGTGTGCTTCTTTTGCCCCCCCCCCCGTTCTTGTGTGCTTCTTTTGACCAACATGGGACTCGAAGGCACGACCCTCATGCTCTATGAACTGAGCTAGCCGGTCTTATATGCTGACAGAGAATGGAATTGAGAATTTGAACTGATTATTTGAGCATTTCCATTGAAACAAATACAAGATGGAATTTATGAACAGTGTTAAACAATAACATTCACAATCTTGGGTACAGACATCTTTGAACATGTGCAGGTTCTTTCAGGCCATAGCAGATGTATAGGCTGGTCTTGACATATACTGTTCAAAAATGCCAACTTGCACGGTTTCAATTATTCATCGTTTAACCGTTTCCCTGATACGAAAGCATTAATGTCGTATCATCTGTCTTGTTGATAAACTGTTTTCAACGATTGTTGATTAATGGTGAGGGATTAACGCCATTTAAAAAAAAAATCAGTCATATTGCGGCGGCCAGTTCAGCTACACATGTGTTTCCTGGCTTTCGCACACCAGTAATTCACACAACAATCTTTCCAAGCAACTGGCTGCTTTTCAACATAGACTGTTAGCCCATTTGCGGAAGACAAATGACGCTTTTCACAAAGAATTTTGTCAAACGACGGACAGAATGTTGGCCGAGCTAGGTTCGAACTCACAAGCCCTGGACTGACAGCGCGTGTCTCTACCGGTTGGGGGAAGAGAATGATACAACGTTGGAAAAATAGTTGGAATAGAGAAAATTACTTATGATAAAAAAAATGTCTCTACCGGGGGGGGAGGGGGGGCACCCCATATTGTGTGACCGACGTCAGCGGGGATCGAACCCGGAACATCAGGTTCCGAATTCCCCTGCGCTAACCGCCGCTGTCAGTCTCCCTAGTTGTGCCTGATAACAATTAATTCATTCCGAATTAGTAGGCAGATACGTTGTACTAGTAAGGAAAGACAATTTACAATTTTTAAGTAATAAAGCGTGAAGAGTTATTGTCTTACCTAACCGATCAAACGGAAAGAGTCGTGGTGCAATACCATGCATCAATTATTCACCAATCCAAATCAAAGATCATAGTATTTCCATAGTTATTGCCAAGTCCTATTTGTTTAGAAACATGAATTACTGCTTTGATTCCACGTTTACCCTTTCCCATAAGCAGACGTTTTTTAACCCATCTGCAAAAGACGAGTGTGACAAACATTGTGGAAAAACGAGAAGTTACCTAGTAAACATTTTCTCCTTTATAACAATTTTGTTCAACTATGATGATACATTTATTCATAGGTGTTCTCTAAATGTCCCCTAGTTGTTTTCAAAGTTGCCGGTTGCAGATTTAATATATGTAGGAATCCAAAGGACTAACAAGGTGATTTAAATGTGTACATGAATACTGTTATTCAATTTACATGGGCGTATGCACACCGTAATTAAATGTGTCTACATAAAACTGATTTCATTTACACAAATACATTTGTTCATTTAACAAATATTTTCTTTGAGAAACTATTCCATAGACAATTAAGTTAAATTATTTTTAATCGAGAGAACAACGAGTAAAGAACCTTAAACCCCTGATCCATCCTTCCTTAAACAACATTCTGCAAGTTATTAGCAAACTTAAAAATGCAAACTTATCGTCATGCATTTGAGATAAGTTGTCAGTAGATCCAGATGAGCCAGCGCAGCCACGCACTCAGATCTGGCTCTGCACTGTTCGCCACTAAGTCATATAGTGTTTCAAGAAACAGTATACATGTAAATGTATATTTGGATACTTAGCATGGATGCGCGGGAGTGCAAGTCTTTTTCTACACGCGTAATAGTTACGTTAACTCTTTTCTCACATACAAACAAATCTACAGCAGACGACTTAAAGAAACATCTAAGCAAAGACAGGGAATATCTCTCTAAATCAAGGTATACTGACTGAAAATAAGTTGAAAGCATTGTGGTAAAAGGATGAATTGCTCGTTTGAGCAATTTCACCTTTTTTCATAATGTTTTCAACAGTCGCCAGCTGCAGAGGGGTCAGAAATCGTCCATTTGATGGAAAAGGGTTTTGTGTTGGTTCCCCCGGAGCACCACTCATATTTCCTTTTGATAGTGCTTTGTTCTCTTAAGGTATGCAATAAAGGTATTTCTAACTTAATCATAAGCATGCAGGTAAATAGGTTAAAAATCTCCTTAATTTCAACCCTGTTCCAGATGGAGACGCCTATTGACGCAACTGCAGCAGATGATATTTGAAAATGTTGTGACAAAAGTAGAGCTTATTTGATAAAACCAAGTTCTCAGTGTCCAAACAATGTTTTCTACTCCTCTCTCATATTACACCTTTATTCGAAGAACTTTCCATAACGACCCCCACCCCCACAGAAGATCACAAAGTCCGCTGCTGCTATAAGGTTTTATAAAAGAAATGATTAAACTCTCACCGGCAGTTGCAATTTGATGCATCTCAAGGAATCTGCTTTTATAAAAATCGTGCTAAAAAGAGATATTTCTCATGTTTAGCAATTTATTTTTCGTATCACAATGTTTTAAACTCTATTCCATAACTATTTTCCATATTTTTGCCAAGATGATTTCAAATTCGTCTGCTGCAGATTTGTCGATAAGAGAAAAGGTTTAACAAAAGTAGTAACCAGTGCCTGCAGTACTGATCCGCCAGTGTAAACCGATATTGCGAAATACCAAAAAATCTACGCACTATTGAACGGTGAGTATTTCACAATATATGTCGTTTATTTTGAAATCGCCCGGGTAGGGTATAAATACGGCGGACGACGGTTTCCGTAACCAGAACACAGAGATGTGAACACCTAACAAGCGGCGACTGCCAGTTATGTGAAATTTAGGGATAATTCCCAGGATTATATAGAGCTAGCCGAGAACTCAGAGTAGAAAAACAGACAAAATGGTTCGTTTTTATTGTACATTGATAGTTGCTTTTTTCTTTCGTTATACTTCTTACTACATATACGATATTTTCTCAAATTTGCCCTAACTAATTATTGATGCGTACATTCAAACTCGTAACCCTCTCCACATACAGATGTTCTATGACGTCTCTGCAGCAGACGACTTTTGATAGTCCTTGTTGCAAAAGTAGAAATTGCTCATCATGAGCAATTTCTACTTTTGCCACAATGTTTACAACTTTATACAATGCATACTAGTTAAACATTAATATATAGTGTATTTTCTTATTGATGTTTTCAAATTCGTCTGCTACAGTATTGTTGTATATTGGAACGGGTTAAGTAGTCGATCATGCCCCTTTACAAATGTTTGTTTTACAAGAAATGGTGGAGAACTTCCCATAAACACTATTTATCTATAAATCTTAGAATATACAGTTCTGATTATTAATAATAAAACACGACGAAGATTTTATTATCATATTTATGTTAATAGTTTCATTATCATCATCATTACATTGTAGTATTTTTATATATTATTTCTTATGAAATCATCGAAAGAAATGTTATAAAGAGAATGAATGCATACTATTATTATTATTATTATTATTATTATTATTATTATTATTATTATTATTATAACATTTTTATCATCATTGTTATCATTATTATTATTATCATTTATTTTAATATTAATATTATCAGGTGAATATGGAGAGAATGAGAGCCGTCATGGATGACAAGAAGAACATCCGAAACATTGCGGTTATCGCGCACGTGGATCACGGGAAGACTACCTTGACTGATGCCCTGTTGGCACGTGCAGGGATCATTTCCGGTGACCAGGCTGGGGACAAACGAGCCACGGATACCAGGAAGGACGAACAGTTGAAAGGGATTACCATTAAGTCAACGTAAGTTTTATTAAAGGGTTAACAATTAAATCAACGTATTCGTTTTAAAGAGATTCCAATTAAACCAACGTAAATTGTATGATAACCCTCTGCCAGTTAACAGCAAACAAAATAAGATATCTAACTAACTTTATTTTATATATCTCAAATAAGAGTAGATGTTCACACAAATTCGAAAACATCGGCGAAAAAGCAGACATTGTTCGTTTTGAGCGTTTGCACAGGCTCACCTGTATCTGTACTGTTTGCATGTATGTAATAATACTCTAGACGCAGATCAGTTATGAACCCTTTCCCAACATACAGACACTGTCTGGAACCTCTGCAGCAGACGACGCTTCGTAACATTGTGATAAACGCAGAAATTGCTCATAATGTGTTCAACCCTTTTCTAAAACTAAACCTTTTAAACCTTTAAAGAACGTCTTTATTTTTATCAAGACGATTAATAAGTCGTCTGCAGCAGATTTGTTATATTTTAGAAAAGGTTTATTAATGTAACTATATTGTTGTCTATTTCAGTGCCGTGTCCTTGTACTTTGACCTTGACCGTAACGAGGAGGGAAACAGGGAAGGGAGGTCATTGCTGGTCAATCTAATAGACTCCCCTGGTCACGTGGATTTCTCCTCTGAGGTCACGGCAGCTCTACGTATCGCAGATGGTGCTTTGGTGGTGGTGGACTGCATTGAAGGTATGTTTGTTTTAATTTGGTTTAAACCCATTCCTTCATACAACAATTCTGCAGCAGACGACTTTGAACATATTTTGTAAAAATAATAGAAAATCTCTATAATTGAATGGATAACCTATGACTAAAAGTGGAAATCATTGTGTCAAAAGGAGAAATTGCTCGTTTTGAGCAATTTCTTCTTTTGTCACTATGTTTTCAAAATGCAGTCTGCTACAGAGTCGTCAGAAAGCGTCTATATGAGGGGGTTAACGCCACTTTCAACAGTATTACAGTTATAGCAAGACGACTGTACAATTAATCATGATCCCTGGGTGACTATCCAGTAGTAAGCTAGGAAGTGTGTCTTGCCAACAGGCACTCCATATATTTGAACAATACTTTGTCTGTAATGACCCCAAAATACATCTTATCAAATGCACTGCTTTTATTCGTATATATATTACAAATACCGCATATTATATTGTACCTATAGCAACGCCATTTCGACGTGAGCAGAGTACATTCTCTGTGTCGGTAATAACTGTTCCAGTGGGCAGTGGGCACACAATAGATTACACGCCCACGTTATTGTTTCAATTGCACGGGATTGCACGTTAACGTTTCCCCTACTTCTCGTTCATGTAACACATTTCAGTGCTCCAGTAAAGATAGCATTTCCCCCCAACAATATCTATTTAAGTATCCAACACATCCCTATGATGTTCGGTACTCAAAAGAATCGTCTCACTAAGACGATTCTTTTGAGTACCCACAACATAGGGTTTAAGTGTCAAATGACGATTTGAGAAGATGCAAAACGCCGCTTATCTAGAGCACTGACATTTGTTTAAACAAAGTAAAATATATTTCGTACAGGCGTCTGCGTGCAGACCGAGACGGTGTTGAGACAAGCCCTAGCGGAGAGGATCAAACCCGTACTGATGATCAACAAGCTGGACCGTGCCGTGTTCGAGGTACAGCTGACGGCGGAGGAGATATACCAGTCACTCTGTAGGATCGTGGAGAGCGTGAACGTGATTCTAGCCACGTACGGGGGGGAGGAGGGCGTCATGGGAGACATCATGGTAAATTACCCGTCATTCGCCCTGATCCTTCATTTGGTTTCACATCCACTGATTACTATGATACGATTTATAAGTGTTACAACACTTACGGGCTAGTCCGTAATACATTTATATGAGCTATGATTTGAAAAAACTAATCTAAGGGTAGTTTTGCGACCAGTGTAGATCCAGTTTAACCTGCACATCTGCATCAGCTAGAGCAGGCTCTACACTCTTCGCAACTTAGTCCTTGACTGTTGCAGGAAACTTCTGAAAGAAATGTATCCATTTGGATGTTTTAGAATGGATACTTTCATTAGGGCTGGCTTTCCCGAAGCATCGCCCATACACATGAGTAGTAAACAATGTAGTTTAAAGTTTAGAGCATAACGGTGTAAGTATCTGTTGTTTAATGTCGCCTTTAGCGAGATGAGACAGGGTAATTGAAAGACTGATTGATTGGTGTTTGACCAGTTATATCACGGCGTTTCCTGGGTATGTTACCATTACTACCGATCCATCTATCCTGACACCAGCCAGTCAGTCGTAATGCTAACCTCTCAACCCTGAACGCCAAGGATTGCAGCCATTACTACCTATTTTAAAGTCTTTGGTTCGAACTCGCGAACTCCGGCACCCGAGGCGGACGTTCTACCACTAGAAAGACAATTGTTTGTTAGTTGATCAGGGTCCCCATTCAATCATTCTAAATCAATTCATTGTTTAACGTTAAATGAATATTCAATACAATTAATTAGTATAATTTGGCAGAACATGTCATGCTTTGGACTTTTGAAAAAAAAGAGAAATTAATCCATTCCCTGATACGGACGGCATTTGACGCTTTTTCAGTGGACAACTTTCGGGGTAGGGGATAAGGAAAAGAAGATGTTCTTCCTCCCTTTTCTATAGGGTTTTCATCTATGCATCAAAGTGAACTTTTACATTTTCAGGTATCACTTTTTTTTCTCTTATATATTCTTAACCATTTGTATTATTTAATTTGTTCAGCTTGACCCAGCTAAGGGTAACGTTGCATTCGGTTCTGGACTGCACGGTTGGGGTTTTAACTTGGGACAGTTCGCCGACATGTACTCCAAGAAACTGAAGGAGAAGAAGAAAGAGAATCTGATGAAGAAGTTCTGGGGTGAGAATTACTACAGCAGTGGTTCCCATCAATGGAAAAATGGCAAGGAAGCGGGATTTGAGCGGGGATTCAACCGATTTGTTATGGAACCGTTGATGAAGGTAGGGACATTGATGTATACACTCACGCTTCATGCATTTTTCAAGAAAGGATTCACCCGGCGAAAATGGTTACCGTCATTTTGGACCAAATTTGGCCCGGACAAAACCGTTGTTTTACTTTCTCCACTTTCACTTTCAAACAAGGTCAAGATACTAAAAATTATCAAATCAATCATTTCCAGTGCATATTTTACAATGAATTTAAACTCAATGTGACATATCAAATGCATTCTGGGGATAGTATACACGCATATTTCTACCAAAACACAGTTTGTTTCGGGACCGGATCAGCATAACCATGGATGTATTTGGCGTAATTTGACCTTTAATGATGTTGTTTAAATTTCGGACATATTTGCGGTCCATAGTAAAAACATACTGTCCTTATTGTTTGACACGGCTTGGCCGGGCTCGATGTTGATGTCCCCGTCCATGGAAATTATACAGGTTGGCTTTTGTGAACAGTGTAGATACACATCCATTTGTGCATCTGCACACTCTGATCAAGATAAACATTGTTCAACTATTACATACATTACATAGACTTGCTCGAGAAGCTTCTGTCAATGTGTGTAGATTATGATTACATGGATCTGATGCACAGACCGATCTGAATCTAAACTGTTCAAAAATGCCAACGTGTACCCTTTTTCACGTACGGGTTGAGAAGCATAATGTTTTGCAACAAGTAGGAATGTTTGAAAATGATCGTGTGCATATGTTATCCTACTGTATAATATGTATGCAGAGTTTTTTATTCTTTATGTATTCTTATGCAGAGCTCTGGATAAGACGAGTATTTCACATTGCGAAATCCTTATTTGACCTTCAAACCCTATGTTGTGGGTACTCAAAAGAATCGTCTCACTGAGACGATTCTTTTGAGTACCAAAAACATAGGGCTTAATTGAGTCATACAAGAGATATTTATGGGAAAAGACAAATTTACTCCTCCTTATCTAGTCCTATGTAATCTTACGCATCATTTTCAGATGCTGAAAGCCTGTAAAGAGAACGACAAGGAGACTACATTTTCGATGACAGACAAACTCGAACTGAATATTGACAACCAGGTTCGTTCACTGGAGGGGAAGTCTCTGATGAAAGCCGTCATGAAAAAATGGCTGCCGGCGGCGGACGGGATGCTTGACATGATTGTGAACCACCTGCCTTCACCTGACGTGTCCCAACGATATAGGACGGATATCCTTTACGAAGGGCCTTTGGATGACCCGGCTGCTCTAGGTAATTGTTTACGGAAATTATTACTCGACGATACTATCCCGAATCTGATATTCTTTGAATTAACCTTTTCTTACATGTAGACGCATTTTGTCGCATCTTTGAAAGGATTGTAACTAAAAAAGAAATTGCTCATACTGAGAAAATTCTTTTTTTGCCGCAGTGTTTCCAACGTTATTCAATTGTTATACTTTCATTGCAATAGAGAGTTTCCTTACTTGTGCCTGTGTGTTTACAACGTCATCTTCTGCAGATTTGTGGTATATGGAAATGGGTTTAATAATAGTTATTACGGTACATCACTGGTTCATGTCATGTAATAAAGACACTACTATGTCGCCTTCTTGTTCTTCAGGTATGAAAGCATGCGACCCAGAAGGACCGTTAATGGTCTACATATCTAAAATGGTGCCTTCGTCAGACAAGGGTCGGTTTTTCGCTGTTGGTAGAATATTTTCGGGCAAAGTTTCGTCCGGTATGAAAGTCCGAATCATGGGTCCCGAGTTTAAACCAGACAGTGCAATGGACACGGACCTGTTCGTGAAGAACGTCCAGAGGTACTTATCCTTTATTTTATACATGTACACATTGACCAAGTCAGGAGAAAATCGACCATCAGAGTTTTGCGGACGACGATGATCCAAATCATTCTGCGTATTCGCGCAGCCTGATCTTGATCTAGATATGGATCTTCGTTGTTCGTCATTCAGCCGTATACTTGATTTATCTGATATAAATAACTATAAAATGTATGTTTTTTTCGACCCTGTTACCACCGGGTAGAGATAATGAAGACAGTAAAATTACATTAATATTATTATTTAAGATTAAAATATATATCGAGGTTATTTATGAGGAGTGTTTACATTTTGCTTAGAAGCCAATATATCCAAAATTAAAGACAAAACGCAAACTTGAATACTCATTTGTGGTATTTCTCAATACAGAACCGTTATTATGACATGTGGAGATATATGACCCGTTGACAATATCTTAATTTGGCATAAATATTAATTATTATCATTTAATGATAACATATATTGCATGATGTTTACGATGGTTTATAATTATGGTGTTTACACTTAGCGGTATTGCCAATGTAGATAAAATATAAAACCCCGCCAATATTAGAACTTATATCTGGTATTTCTCACAACAGAGCCGTTATCATGATGGGCGGAAATGTGTTACCCGTTGACGACGTCCCATGCGGCAACATTGTAGCGTTGGTTGGTATCGACAAATATCTACTGAAGACGGGTACCATCACAACTTATGAGAAAGCGCACAACCTTCGTGTGCTCAAGTTTTCTGTTAGCCCAGTCGTTAGGGTCGCTGTTGACGTTTTAAACCCCGCCCACCTCCCTAAATTAGTAGAGGGCCTGAAGAAATTGGCTAAGTCGGACCCAATGATACAGGTATGTACCGTATTCTCTTCTGTTCTGGCAATGTATCCCATTATTCTGAACATCAAAGGATAATTCCTTGGTAACTTAATCCCCCCCAAAAAAGCAATGTCAAATATTATTTTACTATAGTCTAATCCAGACCCTTTTCACTAAAACGTTCAGGGCTTTGTGATCGGGAAAGACCAAGATAAGTCGGTACCTTTTTACAGTCTGGTAATTCTCTTTCTTGAACCCATATGACCACAATAATATTATATATGTATATCTATACTATTTGGACCTCGACATAGGTATGTAGATCCAGATCAGGCTGTAAATTAACATTATAGTCAGGAAATTTACTGCTCGCTTTCATGTCAATGGATTAGTGAAATGTGTTATATATGTATGTCGTATTTAAAACTATCTGTAGCTCTATTATCATAAAAGTTGCAAAATCTTAGCCTGTACATATATGGCATCTGATCCAAATATATTAGCTGTTCCACGAGAAAAACCAACATAACGGACTCTGCGTAATGTATCGGCCCAGATGAGCCTGCTTAATCCACGCAGGCTAATCCGGGCCGATATATTCCGTCTCAGGGGGATAGAGGTATAGAGTAACGATTCCTGAAACAGAAAATGCACAGGTGGCGAAAAGTGTATATCCGGGTTATCCTGGTTTTCTCGCGGAACGGCTCAGTTATACTGTTTGCCATGTTACTAATAAGAAAGCTCGGTGATCGGAGTAAATACGGACCAGACAACAGTTGCACAATCAAGTCTGAATTTTCAATCTATTTTCAGTGTACCAATGACAACGGTCAACACATCGTAGCAGGGGCGGGGGAGCTCCAACTTGAGATCTGCATGAACGACCTCGAGATGTACGCGGGAGTTCCAATCAAGGTATGACACTATATCAATGAGTCGCGTAAGGAGACATTAACCCACTTTCCCACTTACAGCCGCTTTGTGACGCCTCATGAACAGACGACGTTTGACAATAGTGTGTCAAAAGAAGAAATTCCTCATCATAAGTGATTTGTCCTTTTGCCACAATGATTTCAACTGGTTTCAATAATTATTCTTTAATTTACAGATAGTTTTTCTTTATACCGAGACCTTTTCAAAGTGTTGCCTGCTGCAAAATATTTCTATGTTGGAAAGGGTTAGGGCGTCTCCGGTACGGTAATGCATTGAGATGCATTGGGGTAATACTAGTTGGGCTACACGTATAGAGTCAAATTTCATCTAGAGCTTTACCCTACACGAAGGCGGGGCATTGAATGATCTGGTGTAAACATGGCGTCGCTCAAGCCAACAATACCCACAGTGACCAGATGCCTGTATATGTTGTTGAAATAAAACCAATTCCGATAATTCAAGAACATTTTCGGCGGAGTTACACTTTTAACCATCTGCCTGGAGAGAGTGACGCCGTGTGGTTTATCCAATCGGAGTTTGAAATCGAATTATGTATTTGAAATTAGAATTCAAAGTATTTCATTTTAAGAATGACGAATATTTTACGATTAGAAAAATTGAATGTTTTATATGAATTAGTCTCGAGTTCCTTTCCCTTATTACTGCATAAAGGAAGTAGGGATCCAGCCTATATAGAAATAGGTTGTATATTGAATTCAGTGTTTGTGAAATCATATATTGTTATACATTATTCTATTTATAAAAAGTTTGAAATTAAAATAAATTTAACCCTTTCCCTCTTATAGACGCTTTCTGACCTTCTGCAGCAGACGGCTTTTTAAAAACATGGCAACAAAAGAAGTAATTGCACAAAACGAGCAATTTCTCATTTTGTCACCATGTTTTCATCTCTGTTCAATTATTGTACCTTCATTTAAAGGGAGTTTCCATTTGTTTTCAAGTATAACTTTCAAAGTCGTTTGCTGCACATTTGTTGTATGTGGAAAAGGGTTAAACCCTGACGAGGTGCCGTGTTTGTTGAACCATGTATAACATTGTTGAATGTACATGAACCAAAAACATGTGACATAATGCGACTGCATGTGGGAAAGGGCAATAATCTTTTAGTTTCATGATTTTATCATTTCCAGAAATCCGACCCCGTCGTAAGTTATCAAGAAACCGTCACTGATTCATCAAGCCAGGTATGCTTAGCCAAGTCGAGTAACAAACATTGTAGACTGTTTATGACCGCTGAACCACTACCGGAGGGACTTATGGATGACATGGAAAAGGTAATAATTTATCTTAACCCTTTCGCACTTCGAAAACATTTTATCAAAAAATGGATAACGTCTATAATTAAAAAATATTACAATTATTTAATGGGGTTAGATCCTTATTACTTGTAAAAAGCACGGTGAATGAATGAATGAATGTATATTGTTTTACGGCGCATCGACAGCTAAGGTCATTTATCGGGCAATTAAATTTAATTATTCATGTTCCCTGGGTGAACAAACCAGTACTAGGCTAGAAAATGTGCCTTGCCCAAGGGCACTCCACTATGACCGTAGTGCTGCGACTGGGGATCGAACCCGGGACACCCGGTTTCGAAATCCCCGACGCTAACCACTCGACCACAGCGGATTCCAAAAAAAAAAGCACGGTGAAGTGCCCGTGTGCAGATTTCCTTAACTAGTACTAAATAATTAAGAAATAAAGAATTACAGCCCATGAGTAGAGAACAACGTGGTCTTTATTCACAGGTGGTATTTAATTACAGGGTCATTTATGCAGAAAATGGTGAATTGGGAAATTAAAAGTTTGTGGATATGGACATTGATAACGTGTTTGTTTTGCTTTTAACAGGGTAAGATAAAGGCTGTGCAAGATGTCAAAGAGCGAGGTAAATACCTTGTGGAGCATCATGGCTTCGATACGACCGACTCGAGAAAGATTTGGTGCTTTGGTCCTAACGGATCAGGCTGCAACATGCTGGTGGACACATCCAAATCCGTGCAGTACCTGCAAGACATCAGAGACACCGTTGTGGCCGGTTTTCAATGGGCTTCACAAGAGGTAATGTTCATTGTACATGTCAGCCGTTCCTAGAGAAAACCAACATTATGGACTCTGCATAATGTATCGACCTAGATCAGCCTGGATAATCCGGGCCGATAAATTCCATTTCAGGGGGATAGAGGTATAGCGTAATGATTCCTAAAACAGAAAAAACACATGAGGCGAAAAGTGTCTGTCCGGGTTAGCCTGCGCGGCATGCTTAGGCTGATCTGGGTCGATACTTTATGCGGAGTCCACAATGTTGGTTATCTCGTTATTCGGCTCATTTGTTGATTGTCATCTGTTAATATGTCTACTATTCGGGACTAGTATGAGAAGTCTGCACTTAATTAGAAGAATGAATAATTGTTTATTAAGAACAGAACAGAAGCTTTATGCATATGACTCGAACACATACATGTATGGTTCATTGTCAAATTATTTACAATATACATGTACATACGAAAGAAATAGACATACAGTTTAACAAAATACTAAGGTGAATGAATATTGCACTTCCCTAGAAGGCGCATATAATGTTTGAAATGAGAGGGTATGCATAATTCGGATACACAGTTTAGTGCTATGCTTTCCTAGCATGTCAAAACGATTAGAACTATTCGTATGGGTTAAATGTGTACAGTTTAACTTTTGATGTAATATTTTGACAATTAGTTTAACTATTTCAGCGCCGAATTGTTTAAAGTAGACTATTCCATGTTCAAAATCGGGCGTCTCCATTTCTCATTTTAAACATTTGTTGGACTATTTTGCTTAATAAAAGGCAAACAATGCTGATTTCAGGTGAGACAGCTCGTTACGAGCTGACTCACCTGAATCAGTATTGTTTGAAAAAAGCTCAATATTGCCTTTGGCGCTGAAAGAGTTAAACAAATGAGCCAAAGCAGACGTGCGAGTAACGAAATAGTATGGTAGCTAACATCACCCAATCCAACGGTTAAAGTACAGCGGAACCGTTACAAAACGGGAGCTAGCAAACTGATACACTGATATGAACGCAGTGCAGTTTGGAGTCTTTTTACATCTCCGTAACTGGATCCTGTTAAACCTTTCCAACATGTACACGCATTTGGGCGCATCTGTAGCAGACAAATTTTGAAAACATTATGACAAAAGAAATGTTGAAATTTCTGCAAATATTGCTAAAAATGACAACAAAGTAAAAAATGGTAAGTAATAAATAGTTTAAAACTATTTTGGCAAAAAAATGTTGAAAAACTCAATTGAAAGTCATGAAAATGTATAAAATGTGGCTTACTTGGTTTGTCTACCCAGTAAAAATCAAAGCGCCAATGGCACTGTAGTGGCGATCGTATGGAAAATCCTGCAAAGTAAGAAGCAGTATATCGGTGTAGGGCTTGCGATGACTCTGGTGCGGGTAAATTTTAGAATGTATCAACCCTGCATCTTTTGTCAGTAGAATAATGTTAGTTTGCAAGAATGTTGTATTTGTGATTTTTTAGTTACGTTCTGAAATTGGTCATGATGTGTTCAAAATTAGGCCATTCCAAAGTTATGAAAAATCTAGTTGGTATTCGATAGACTACCGTTTTAGCTCATTAGAATGGCTATTTGTAATCTAAATTGTTCGGGTAATCACATGTTCATCACCAGGTCGCTAGGCCATATTAAGATAAAATATTGTTCACACTTTAGAAATGACTAAATTATCAAGAAAGGAGAGAAAACAGTATCTATTAGTTTGGTGTTTGTTTCAATGATGTCCGATATTAAACAGGTCTGTTTAATTTAGGCCCTTCACATTGCATGATTGAGGGTTGTCAGAGGCATATAAACACAGTGTATTTATATGTCTCTGAGGTTGTTAAACTGCTTCGAATAATGTGAGTGCAACATGCTCAAAAAGCACAATTTCACTGTTTGCCAAACTGTTCAATTTATAAAAATATAGGCATAAATTATAATGCTCGATCTCCAAACTAAATTAGGCTACACTTTCAGCATTGATTGCTAATTGACTCTAGAACGTGCAGACGTGTATACATAACGTGTGTACACACTGACATCGTGTGTCCTTTAAACCCTTGTAAACCAGTCTTATCATCTAGACGCTTTCATATATTTAAACAAGTTTATAATATTGAGATAATTAGAGTCTCGCGAGCTATTTATAAAACCTTTTGGAATTTCTAGATTTGAGTTATTTGCAAGGCAGATAGAACGCGCAATGATATTTATTATCTGCCCAATCATGACGAAGATAATATTTACATATTTTAACTCTATAGATAATGTCTCGATACAACTCAAATATTAGTAACAATCCGGTACCAAAGTAGCACTGACATAATTATTATTAATCACTTCTCTGCATCAATGATGGAACTATAACGGATGTGAGTAAATTAGTTTGCAGTAAGGAAAAACAATATCAACCGATTGTTCAAAACCGACTATGTAAATATTTTTAGTTGTTGTTGTTTCTGTTAGCATTGTGGCGATTGTCAAACCAATCGCCACAAAAATGAAGCATAAGCGATCAATATTTAGATGTTTATTGTATTGGAAAGTGAAATTATTACTCTAATTTCATCAGAGTTATGATTTTAATATTTCAAGACAACTTTTGAGCAGTTTTAAAACTTTCACCATACTATCTATATACTCTGGAGTTCAGGACCTTTAATATCGTTTTTATCGCGGAAGCACAAATACACTGGTCGCAAATGTAAGTGTAGTTGGGTTTTGCAGAGCGCTGCTCATTGTTCTAGTGTTATATAATTCAGAGGTCCAGATAAGGAGGCGTATACAGATTTTCCCCCTACAATATCTCTCTAATTATCCAACCAAACCCTATGATGTGGGTACTCAAAAGGATCGTCTCAATGAGACGATTCTTTTGAGTACCCACAACATAGGGTTATAATGTCTAATAAGGATTTAAGAACATGCAAAACGCCCCTTATCTAGAGCTCTGATTATGTATGTCTAATTGATAGTTTTAAAGATGGTTAACAAAACAGTCCCTTTATATTGATTTTGAAGAACATTATAAATGTTATGTAATTGCAGGGTGTACTGTGTGAAAATACTCTGCGTGGTGTCAGATTTAACCTGGTTGACGCCCAGATACATAGTGATCCCGCCCACCGTGGTGGAGCACAGATCATACCCACAACCCGAAGGTCAATGTTCGCTTCTATGCTCACTGCCAAGCCCAGACTAATGGAACCCGTTTACATGGTAGAGGTCCAATGCACCGCTCAATGTTTGGGTCAGGTCTTTAATGTCATATCCAAGAAACGAGGAGAGATTATAGATAGAGTGCAGCAAGTTGGTACCCCAATGTACACTGTGAAAGCGTATCTGCCAGTCAACGAATCTTTTGGATTTAACGGCGAATTAAGAGGAGAAACCGGCGGACAAGCATTCCCACAATGCTTCTTTGACCACTGGCAACTGTTGCCAGGCGACCCTCTCGATAACACGTCAAGAGCTGGGATGATGGTCGCAGACATCAGAAAAAGAAAAGGTTTAAATGCCACAGTGCCTGCTCTTGAAAGTTATTTAGACACACTGCATAAATAAAGGAACTATTGTAAACACCCTAGTTCCAGCATACATGAACTATTTGGTCAAACTTTGTCGAACACTGTTATTTGAATGTGTTAACCCTTTACCACATACAACACATCTGTAGCAGACGAAAATTATTATCAAATAAAGTTGAAAATATTGTGACAAAAGGAGAAAATGCTTATAATGACCAAATTGAGTTAACATTGTGTCACCAGTATAGAGCCGGGCTGTCCGATGCATGAGTGTCGTCGGACCAGGTTCTATGCTGTTGAACTCAAAATTCTTATTTTTATTTTCATGAACTCTTTCAAATGCAACGCTGGACAAATACATTTCTGAAAGGGTTTAGTAATATTTAAATTTATTTTCGTTTGTTGAAGAGGTGTCATTGCAAATTCTTGAAATAAACACTTTTAAAAACAATGAACAGTCACGTTTCTTTACAACTGTTGGGCAAGTGATATGTCTGAACCCGACCCTTTTAATTCTTTAAAAACATTTATGGTCAAACAAAACTCAATTTTATGAACGAATTAAATCTGTAAAATCCTGTACTTGACAACTACTTACACATACTTTATCAACATGAAATACATTTAAACCTTTCCCACATCCAGCTAATCTGCAGCAGACGACTCTGAACAAATATTTGAATAAAGTTGAAAAAACACTGTGACAAATGGAGAAGTTGCCCGTTTTGAGCAATTTCTTCTTTTGTCACATTTTTCTCAAAAGTCGTCTGGTGCAGAGGCGTCAGAAAGTGTTTATATGTGGGAAAGCGTTAAACTGTACTATTTGAATACAAAATAACTGAAAATTAAAGTGTGCTACGATAATTCTAGAGTTGTCTTTCTTTCTCCCACTCCGTATCGTAAGCTAATATAACTTAACAATATTCACTTGATCCTGACCTGTGTGCAGAGGACTAGATAAGATGAAGTGAACAGCTCTTTTCCCTACACTATTTATCTTATTACTCAACCAAAACCTATGTTGTGCGTACTGAAAAGAATCGTCTCACGGAGAGGATTCTTTTGAGTACCCACACTATAGGGTTTGAATGTCAAATAGATATTTTAGAACATGCAAAATGCCCCTTTTCTAGAACTCGGCCATTGTGCACATATTTCCATCATTATAACGTAACTTAATTAAAGTTGCTGAACTCCAGATTATAGATAGTATAGCCAAAACTTTAAAACTGTTCAAAAGTCGTTTCGAAATATTAGAATCATAATTCTGGGATAAAAGTAGAGTTATACTTTCACTTTCCAGTACAATAAACATCTAAATATTGATCGTTTATGCTTTTTTTTTTAAAAATGGGTAGACATACCCAGTAGGCAAAATGCTGTACATTTGCATGACTTTCAATTTGCTGTTGTTCACATTTACTGCAAAATAAAGTGTATTATTACAGCTATCAACAAAGATGTTAATGATCCTTATAGTCACTGCTATCTATACAGAAGAATCTTGAAAACTTCTTTGATTTATTGACGAACAGTGACGGAGATTGTATCCTGGTCTATAATAATCAACTACACGCCATTTTACAATGAATACTCAGGTGAGACAGTGCGTGTGTAGTTGCAAACCCTGTTCGCCCCTCCACATCACATATGAATCTATGCATTTTCAATGGGAGTGAACTTTCGTTGTAGATCATTCAAACTGTTAACGAGTAATGCCCGGATTTATTTCCCTTTGTTGCATTTTTGAGTAGCAATGAATATTGCGAATTGTTCTATGTACAACCTGTCGCAGCTAAGAGGAAAAGGGTCGGAGGAAAGTGATGATTATTTATAACATATATTTCCCTGTGTTATATTACGTTTTTAGCTCGACTTTTGAAAACACGAGAGCTATTGTCATGACCCTGGCGTCGTCGTCGTCGGCGGCGGCGTCGTCGTCCGGTTAAGGTTTTTTGTTCACCCCATTTTTTTTTTCTGTTTTCTATCAGTCGAGCGTCTGTGCCGTACGCGGTGCTCTTGTTTAAGCATTAGGTTGGGCAGTGATATCTGCTTATACTGATGAGAGCTTTTACCACAAAACATTCCAAGAATTACAATAACTATCTCCCTTGTCGGTAATGTCAATAGTTGATTGATTGATAGTGGTTTAAGGCCGTTTCAACATTTGTTCAGTCATATCACGACGGCCAGATAACCTACCCTTATGTCCTGACGTTTTCCACACCAGTACTCCGCACAGCATTCTTTCCAAGTAACTGGCTGCTTTTCCATTTGTGGATGACGCTGGTCTCATCATGTCAACAGGCAAATATGAAACAAGTTTATAGTTCTGGGGCGAACGCATTGTCTCCTCTACTGTGTAATGTCTTAAACCTTTTTCCCACATACAACAAATCAGAGGCAGACGACTTTGAAAACATATTAGCAAAAATATGAAAATACGTTTCATTATAATAAGTATAATTATTGAACAAAGTTGTTGACATTGTGACAAAAAGGAATCAGTGCTAATTATGAGCTATGTATCCTTTTTACAAATGTCGACTGCTGCAGAGGCGCAAAAAGCGTCTGTTTGTGGAAAAGAGTTAACGATTCACGTCTGCTTTTTAAGATGTTTAACCCTTTCCCTCATACGACAATTATGCAGCAGATGACTTTGAACATATTTTGTCAAAAAACAGAAAATCTCTATAATTGAATGGATAACCTAATGACTAAAAGTGGAAAACATCGTGGCAAAAGGATAAATTGCTCGTTTTGAGCAATTTCTTCTTTTGTCACTATGTTTTTTAAAAGGCCGTCTGCTGCAGAGGCGTCAGAAAGCGTCTATATGAGGGAAAGGGTTAATATACGTATATATGTCCTTAGCTTCATAGCTTCAAAATAGACAACTCAATAGGTGGTCGTTGTCGTTAACGATGCGTCAATACTGGAAAGTTAGTATTGAACATCCCTCGTATTTAGTGTCCTTGTCGTTACCGAGTCTACACTACTGGATAGTAATTATTTAACATCCCTCGTATGTTTAGTCACTGTCGTTACCGAATCTACAATACTGGACAGTAATTATTTAACATCCCTCGTATGTATAGTCACTGTCGTTACCAAATCTACAATACTGGACAGTAATTATTGAACATCCATCGTATTTATAGTCCCTGTCGTTACCGAATCTACAATACTGGACAGTAATTATTTAACATCCCTCGTATTTATAGTCACTATTGTTACCGGGTCGTCACTTCTGGACATGATTTGTTAACATCCCTCGCATGCATAGACGTCGTCAATTCTGGACAGTAATTATTGAACATCCTTCGTATTTATAGTCTATGTTGTTACCGAGTCGTTAATTATGTGCATGAAATATTGAACATCCTTCGTATTTATAGTCTATGTTGTTACCGAGTCGTTAACTATGTGCATGAATTATTGAACATCCCTCGTAATTATGGACATTGTCCTTACCGAGTCGTCAATTCTGGACATGAATCATTGAATATCCTTCGTATTTATAGTGTCTGCCGTTACCGAGTAGTCAATTCTGGACATGAATTAATGAACATCCCTCGTATTTATAGACATTGTCGTTATCGAATCGTCAATACTGGAGAGTAATGAATGAACATCCTTCGTATATATGGTTATTGTTGTTACCGAGTCGTCAATACTGGACAGTAATTAATAATTATTGAACATCCTTCGTATAAATAGTCTCTGCCGTTACCAAATCGTCAATTTTGGACATGAGTTTTTGAACATCCCTCGCATGTTTAGACCTTGTCGTTACCAAGTCGTCAATTCTGGACAGTTATTATTGAACATCCTTAGTATTTATAGTCTCTGTCGTTACCTAGTCGTCAATACTGGACAGTAATTATTGAACATCCCTCGTATTTATATTCATTGTCGTTACAGAGTCGTAAATATTGGACAGTAATTATCGATCATCCTTCGTATTTATAGTCTCTGTCGTTACCGAGTCGTCAATTCTGGACATGATTTAATGAACTTCCCCCGTAGTTATGGACATTGTCGTTACCGAGTCGTCAATTCTGGACATGAATTAATAAACATCCCTCGTATGTATAGACCTTGTCGTTACCGAGTCGTAAATACAGGAGAGTAATTATTGAACATCCTTCGTATTTAAAGTCTCTGTCGTTACCTAGTCGTCAATACTGGACAGTAATTATTGAACATCCCTCGTATTTATATTCATTGTCGTTACAGAGTCGTAAATATTGGACAGTAATTATCGATCATCCTTCGTATTTATAGTCTCTGTCGTTACCGAGTCGTCAATTCTGGACATGATTTAATGAACATCCCTCGTATTTATAGACATTGTCGTTACGGAGTCGTCAATTGTGTACATGAATTATCGAACATCCTTCGTATTCATAGTCTCTGTCGTTACCTAGTCGTCAATTCTGGACATGATTTAAAGAACATCCAGCGTATTTATAGACCTTGCCGTTAACTGGACAGTAATTATTGAACATAATTGGTATTTTATAGTCTCTGTCGTTACCGGGTCGTCAATACTGGACAGTAATTATTGAACACCCCTTGTAATTATAGACATTGTCATTACCGAGTCGTCAATACTGGACAGTAATTATTGATCATTCGTATGTATAATCTCTGTCGTTACCGAGTCGTCTATTCTGGACATGAAGTATTGAACATCCCTCGTATTTATAGTCTATGTCGTTACCGAGTCCTCAATTCTGGACATGAATTATTGAACAATCCTCGTATCTATTTTCATTGTCGTTACCGAATCCCGCATACAATATCTCGCGCACCTTTGACAATATCTATGATAAAATATGGAAAATGTCAATAAATGAAAGCATATTTAATTGATAATACCGTTTCAAAAGGCGAAATTGCTCATTATCATTTTCGTTTTGCCACAATGCTTTCAAAAGGTGTCAGCAGCAGATGCGTTAAACACTTGATAAAATATTAATATTGATAAAACAAAAAACTACATCTTTAGCCATGTAGGCAATCTCCTCCTTTTTCGAGAGTAAGTAAGTAGGTTTTGACAGGTCACAGAAGTAAAAGGTTTGACAACAAAAGCTTACGTTTTTAAATCTAAAATAAAAACATTTATACAAAAGTTAACAATTGAGATCAATGTATACAATGCACAAAAAGTGATCATCTTTCGTCTTTCGAGGACATTACGTAGATTAATAGGGCTTTATTGGACGTTAGCTCCTGCGTCTATGTACATGTACGAATAATTAATCTTCTGTACGCAGGGAATACTATGTCCGCACGTAAAACACAGAGTGGAGGAAACCTCAGTTTGTAATGTTCATAATTCTTGTGGTGAAGTGGTAGAGCGTCCGCACCGGTGTGGGAGGTCGCGGGTTCGATCCCGGGCCGTGTCATACCAAAGTATTAATGGCTGCCCTCATTGGCTCGCGGGGTTGCGAGGTTTAGACTTATTCCTGGGGAGTAAACCTCGGAGTAGTTTTATTCCTGGGGAGTAAACCTCGGAGTAGTTTTATTTCTGGGGAGTAAACCTCGGAGTAGTTTTATTCCTGGGGAGTAAACCTCGGAGTCGTTTTATTCCTGCGAGTAAACCTCGGAGTAGTTTTATTTCTGGGAAGTTAACCTTGGAGTAGTTTTATTCATGAGGAGTTAACCTTGGAGTAGTTTTATTTCTGGGGAGTAAACCTCGGAGTAGTTTTATTCCAGGGGAGTAAACCTCAGATTAGTTCTATTCCTGGGAGTAAACCTCGGAGTAGTTTTATTCTTGGGGAGTAAACCTCGAAGTAGTTTTATTCCTGAGGAGATAACCTTGGAGTAGTTTTATTCCTGGGAGTAAACCTCGGAGTAGTTTTATTCTTGGGGAGTAAACCTCGAAGTAGTTTTATTCCTGAGGAGTAAACCTCGGAGTAATTTTATTCTTGGGGAGTAAACCTTGGAGCAGTTTTATACTTGGGGAGTAAACCTCGGAGTAGTTTTATTCCTGGGGAGTAAACCTCGGAGTAGTTTTATTACTGGGGAGTAAACCTCGGAGCAATTTTATTCCTGGGAGTAAACATCGGAGTAGTTTTATTCCTGGGGAGTAAAC
>JASEVX010000004.1:56417336-56477105 GCA_031761405.1 Serripes groenlandicus | reverse complement strand
TACAATGCTAGACTAAACAACTAAGTGTGTAAACACATAACAATTCAGTGCAACTCTACTAGCTTAAAGGTTAAAATCAAACCTTTATCGTCAAAGCTAAAAAATGCAGTCGATGCACGTATATAATATGTTGGAGTTATACTGTATACAATTGTATTTTCAAAATTTAGAGCCAGCCTTGCATCCAAGAACAGATCATTATTTACACGCAGGAGTTTGTCTTATTTCTGTTCAAATGCCTTGCAAAACAACCCAAATCTGTTATCGTATATCCCCAGAAGAAATATGTTTTATGGAGTTCCACATTCCGTTATGCGCATCATAAGAATACTTACCAAGCATTATAATCCCATTACATATTTGTTAATGGCATCAACTAATAGTTTATAACGGTAAATCTTTCATTTTGGGGTAGATGGATGATACACATAAAGATTTGCTGTTTACATTCACTGGACAATTCTATGATAATCAATATCCAAGGAAATCGCATTTAAAATCACAACGATATACTAAAAACAACAACAAATTAATTAAGCCAATGTTAGTTAGATCGCGACATCCGATTTGCGGTAACTGTACGGTCCGGTCCGACCCTGTGTTTAGAAGAATAACAATAAGGGTTTGACATACACTTTAGTTATCTAGTAAATGTCGCAATATATATTAAAGACTATGTAAGCCTTTGAATAACTGGACAGTTTCTTATTTATTGCGTGATCCTGCTGAAAATCGTGATATAGTTAGAGTGGATTGGTCCTTGAGAAAATCTCTCACAGACGTTAAGATTAAATTCAGAAATATTAACTGAAAGCTTCAGCGTACAGTATGACATTTGTTCTGATTTATTTAGACCACCAGTTTTAAAACAAGAACATAAACATGTTGACGGACTTTTATGCGTCCAGAAAAGTTGCGGTCCTAAATTATATAGAACAAGATTTAATTAAACACTAAATACTATATGTTATGAGTTAGATACAGCGTGCAACGTGTTATATTTATATCCTTACGGTGGGACTGTCGATTTATTGTCTCTCTTTTTCCTTTTTTATAATTCATCAACTGTAAAGGTTATACGTATTTTCAAATTAAATTGTATATATATTATGTTTTGATAGAGAAATCATCAATGCCTAGCGTTTCTTAAAAAACTTCTTGAACAGTGATATAATTTCATAACAATCTGAATTAATAAATATATAGATATAACTTATTAAATTAAGACCCAAAAACCTTGGATGTATGTGTATTTAATATGACAACAGCGCATAACAGGTCGTCTCGAATAAACCCTAAACACTTAAATACTCATGAGCACGTGCTTGGTTTTTTGTCCAATGAAATCGCACGATACAACCAACGCTCGGTTCTATACATTCGAAAAACTCGCTTCTCTGTCTCGTTTATTTATATGGGTTATCTAACCTGTTTCATACCGAACGATTTGGTATGCGACAATTTGATTGGCTGACGCAAAGACCGATGTGAGCCAACCTGTAAAGGGCTGTCATTAGATCTATAAACGAGCCAATGAAGTTTTAATCTGGATTTTAATAAGATTGATAACATGAATCAAATTTCCAGCCTCAATTATCAAAATGTACGGTGTTCCGTTAGGGCCATCGTGCTATCGCGCATACGCGATGCCACGATAGCACGATGACACGATGGTGATGACACGATGACACGATGACACGATGGTGATGGTACGATGACACGATGGTGATGGCACGATGGCACGATGACGATGACGCGATGTAATATCGCGTCATCGTCATCGTGTCATCGTAGCATCGCTCCATCACCATCGTGTCATCGTGTCATCGCGTCATCGTCATCGTGCCATCGTGCCATCACCATCGTGTCATCGTACCATCACCATCGTGTCATCGTGTCATCGTGTCATCACCATCGTGTCATCGTGCTATCGTAGCATCGCGTGTGCTTGTTGACAGCGTGATAGCACGATGGCCCTAACGGTACACCGTAAAAATGTGAACATTTTACAATTTTGATAATGCATGGATTATGAACAAGTATTAAAATTTAATTCCCGAAGAAGGCCGTCAAGCCGAAAGCTTGAAAATTGTGTCATATTATATTTATATATTTATTCATAGATCCTAGTTACGATGTTAATTGATAGTGGTATTACTTGACAATTTTGACCTGATCATGTTAATGATGCACGTTATAATAAGCGTGTATGTATGTCCATCCATTTGTTTACTCGTTTGTTTAATATATTTATATGTTACGAGATAAGGATGTACTGTTTAAAATTGATGACAATAAATTGAGGTCAAAACAAAACTTCATATCTCTTCTCAAAGGTCATGATCATGTTAATATGACCTAATAATAATTGGTAGTTCCTTGTAATAAGCCAAATTCTGATAAATAGAAAGATACATTTATATTTTATTCAGGAAGAAGTCAGATACGCTTGTCATACAAAAACAGTTAACACTTTAGCTTTTGCAAAGTCAAATAGTTGGTATCTTTGGAAACGTGTCATTTGATTCGTTCGGACAGTCCAGGCGAGAGACATCGAGATAACGCATTACTATATGTTAACTCTTTCAGCGCCGAATTGTTTAAAGTAGACTATTCCATGTTCAAAATTGGGCGTCTCCATTTCTCATGTAATAAAAGTTTAGATTATTTTGATAAATAAAAGGCAAACAATGCTGATTTCAGGTGAGACAGCTCGTTACGAGCTGACTCGCCTGAATCAGTATTGTTTGCAAAAAACCTCAATATTGCCTTTGGCGCTGAAAGAGTTAATTAAAAATTAAACATAAACAACAGATAAACAACCGACTACTTTTACACAAATAGTGACACAATGTACACGCTCATTGCCGTAGTAAGTACACCAATGGTAATCCATTATTTCTTATCTCTTTTAGGTATAACGTACTACAACTTTCGAGTGGCTTTGGAGACTTTGGCACGATACCATGGCACTTACCCGTGTGCCTTATGGGAGCATGGACTCTAGTTTTCTTTTGTATAATGAAGGGCGTTCATTCCATTGGAAAGGTTCTTAAGGCTTTCTATGACATTCCTTGGTATCTGGATTCTGACCTTGACTGTCACTTTTAAATACTTTTTCTTGATCAATTCACAACATGACAGATTCATGTATTTTTAGAAAGTTCCAATATGAAGGTGGATCAGCTTGTAAATATATATTTTTATAATGTAAAGCTTACATGATTAATAATTTTATATATACAGATGATGCGATGATGTGGAGCCTCTATTGTTATGTCTGTCGTTCTTGTCTCTAATGACATTTTCATATAATTTTACAGTGTCTCGCAGTCGAGTGCGCGAACATCCGAATGAAATATTAATTTAAAAAGATAATAAATTAAATATTTTATTATAACAGCCTCTTGGAATGAAGACTTACTGATTTAATTGCTTTATAAATGAATACAATTAGATTTCGGGGAATCGTGACAACCCAGTTTTCACCTCTTCTTCAAGGCACAATGGTCGGCAAAAGGTTGATTTATTAGCAACAAATTGTTTAATGTAACATTGTATTATATTACCTAGGTGGTTTACGTGACGGTGTTACTCCCGTACGTGCTGCTGATGGTGTTCTTCGTGAAAGGGTTAACCTTGAAGGGCTCTTATGACGGCATCCTTTATTTCCTCAAACCAGATCTGAAAAGGATGATGAATGCACAGGTATATATATATATATGCGCCGTTCCACAAGCAAACCAACATTGTTGACTATGCGTAAAGTATCGACACGGATCGGCCTAAGCATGCCGCGCAGGTTATCCCGGACAGACACTTTTCGCCTCCTGTGGATTTTTTGTTTCAGGAATCATTACTCTATACATCTATCCCCCTAAGACGAATGTTGCGAATGCATGCGATGATTACGAATGGCTGACGAATACTTACGAGTATATTGCGAAAACATGAAGAATATATATTGCCTTCTTTGCGAATTTTAGGAGCATGCTGCTAATATTCGCAACAATAAACGAATTGTAGCGAGTAGTTAAGAACATTAACGAATGTCTTGCGACCATATCCCGATCATTACGATTAATTGGTGAGTGCTACTCGCAAGGAATTCGGGACTGTGTGAGAGCAGCATACCAAGGATGCGCAGGACGTTCTTTTCCATACGTGTTGTTATTGCATTAAGTTGGTTTTCCTTGAGCACTGCTCAATTTATGAAAATACGTGTAGATCTACGTCATAATAATTACGACTATACATGGGTGAGTAAACTCGTAACAAACTAAACCTATTTCTTACATCTTTCCAGGTATGGGTAGAGGCAGCTCTGCAAGTTTTCTATTCACTTGGACCCGGCTGGGGTCCTCTCATTACCATGTCAAGTTACAATAAATTCAACAATAATTGTCTCCGGTAAGTTTGTGTACAGTCCGTTCTAATTTCTATACTTGACTCATGGACGTTTAAGATGTAGGGATTGACTATAATACAGTTACCCTTTGAATAAATGATTGCAATACATGCCTACGATTATTTATGTTACTACCATAATAAGAGTGCACTAGGTCTGCCTTCATCTTTGGATCTTCGTTATGGCGTAGAATACTGAATTTGAGCCAGTAAAAGTTTATTTATTTTTTATGTTCCAAATCGTTTCAGTTTGAACTTAGGTGAACAGATAACGTTACCACAATATGAATTAAGCATGTCATTCGTGGCTTCATAATCGACCTATGTGAATATGACAAACCGACAAACAGCAATAACATAGCTTTAAAAATACCATTCTTTGGTACAACCAGAATGATTGATTTTCTTTGAAAAGTTGAAATATTATACTTTACTCTTTTCCTCATACAACAGTTCTGTAGCAACCGACTTTGAACATATTTTGTCAAAAAATAGAAAATATCTATAATTGAATGTATAACCTATGACAAAAAGTGGAAAACATTGTGGCAAAAAGAGAAATTGCTCGTTTTGAGCAATTTCTTTTTTGTCACTATGTTTTCAAAAAGCCGTCGGCTGCAGAGGCGTCAGAAAGCGTCTCTATGAGGGAAAGGGTTAACTCCTTTGTGACCACGGAAATCAAGATCATGCACCTTTGCACAGTCGTATCATAATAGTAGTTGCTTCACACTAAAGGCTTACAAGTTCCTGGTAGCCACTCGAGTTGTCAATCAAGTGGTGGTGAGTTCAAACCCCAGCCCAACGGACATCTTTTCTGACCGACATTCGACAAAAATAAATGCGACAGGCTTCATGCGTCTTTCAACATTGGACTACATGTATACCAGTATATGTGGTAAAAGCAGCCAGTTGCTTAAAAAGATTAGTTTGTGGAGGACTGGTATGAGAAACAAGAGGGCCATGATGGCCCTGGAATCGCTCACCTGATTTTTTTCCCACTTTAGCTATATAAGCCCCGCCCCCTAGCGGCCATAGTTTCCGACCAATCAACTTGGCTTGAAGGAATCTGATGGAGGGTCACCCTATGAACATTTCTACAAAGTTATTTGAAAAACGGCCTGACACTTTTGGAGGAGAAGATTTTTTAAGTTTTCACTATAGCACTGCCCACTTGCGGCCATGTTTTTGACCAATCAACATGGCTTGAAGGAACCTGAAAGTGGGTCACTTAGGGGGCATTTCTACAAAATTATTTGAAAATCTGCCAACCAGTTTGGGAGGAGAAGATTTTTTAAGTTTTCACTATAGCCATAAAAGGCAAAATAGCCCTGCCCACTGGCGGCCATGTTTTTCGACAAATCAACATGGCTTGAAGGAATCTGATAGTGGGTCATCCAAGGAACATTTCTACAATTTGTTTTGAAAATCTGCCAACCAGTTTGGGAGAAGAAGATTTTTTAAGTTTTCACTATAGCTATATAATGCAAAATAGCCCTGCCTTAACTGGTGGCCATGTTTTTCGACCAATCAACATGGCTTGAAGGAATCTGAAAGTGGGTCACTTAAGGAACATTTTTACAAATTATTTGAAAATCGGCCCGACACTTTCGGAGGAGAAGATTTTTTAAGTTTTCACTATAGCCCTATAAGGCAAAATAGCCACGCCCCCCCCTCCCCCCCCCCCCCCCCCTGACGGCCATGTTTTTCGACCAATCAACATGGCTTGAATGAATCTGATAGAGGGTCATCCAAGGAACATTTCTACAAAATTATTTGAAAATCTGCCAACCAGTTTGGGAGAAGAAGAATTTTTAAGTTTTTTCGGTTTCGTTGCCATGGAAACCAGAATTTTGTATGGATCCAACAAATTTGAAGGAATTCTCGTGAGGTCATTGAGAGGATGCTTTCTGTGAAGTTTCATCTAAATTGACCCACTGGTTACTGAGGAGAAGAAGTTGACGGACGACGGACGACGGACGATGGACGACGCACGACGCACGACGGACGCCGGACATAGGGCGATCACAATAACTCACATTGAGCACTTCGTGCACAGGTGAGCTAAAAACTATGACACACATGGGTAGATGAACCGACCGCCGTGATATGACTGAACAACTGTTTAAAACGGCGTTAAACCCCAATCAATCAAATCACTCTTTTCAGGGACTCCATTGTGATAGCGTGTATTGGAGAAGGTACGAGTATATTCTGTGGCATGGTGGTATTCACTATCCTTGGATTCATTGCCCATGAACTGAACGTTCCAATCAGTGAGGTCGTCAAATCAGGTAACTATGAGTCGTCCCGCGAGAAAACCAACATTGTGAACTCTGCGTAAAGTGTCGACCCTGATCAGCCTAAGCATGCCGCGCAGGCTAACCCGGACAGACACTTTTCGCCTCCTGTGGATTTTCTGTTTCAGGAATAATTATTCTATACCTCTATCCCCTTGGGACGGAATGTGTCGGCTCGGATCGGTCTGCGCGGACAGCGTAGGCTGATATGGTCGATACATTACGTAGAGGCCATCATGTTTGGTTTTCTCGCGGGACGGCTCTTATTTTACAGAGATATTTTCCTGAAATCATCTCTGTTTAAGTATCACTAAATACTTTCCCAAATGCAAACTCATTTTGACACAATTGCAGCAAACATCTTTTAATTTAAGCAATATTTTATTAAATAGATTCCGAAATACATTTTAATTAATAAACATATGTTCAGGGTTCTATAAGAAAGCTACAGCTTATTTTATATCGCTCCTTTAATATTTTACACTTTTAGCAAACATGAACGTTAATGATGACAATATACAGATGACTTTTGAAAACACTGTGGAAAACTGGAAATTGCTCATTGACACAATGACACTGTGGTTAAATACATTGCCATTACTTTCTCTTTTGATCTCGGGGCATACCGAAGACATACACATGGTATTAAGGGTTGCGGGGTTAGCATTACGATTACTCGCTGGTGTCAGACTAAATGGACATGGCTATATTCCCTGTACACAGAAATTGAAGGACTAACTGAACCTTACTGTCCGTTTATACCACGAGACACAGACTCGTGTGACGCGACTCGTCCTTCTGATTCATTTTTTAGTTAAAGTGCTTGTTTACTTTCCAAATGTTATCATTTTCACCAGGCACCAAAGAGACAGGCTCTCGATATCATCATTTTACTTTTTGTCAGCTGTTCAACACGCGTTCATATTAAAACGGATCCATATGTCGCCTCTATGTTTCAAAACGTCAATGCTCAGCCCCCCCAAAGCGTTGCTCATTTTATTATACGTTATATTACAGGCCCTGGTCTAGGTTTTATAGCATACCCACAAGCCCTAGCCCGATTGCCAGTTCCACAATTATGGGCGGTGCTGTTCTTTGTGATGTTGTTATTGGTGGGTTTGGACAGTCAGGTATGTATTTGTGTAGCTCTTCGAGCACGAAATATCGGAAGCTATTGGCTGTGCTGTTCTTTGTTATGCTGTTATTGGTGGGTTTGGACAATCAGATATGTAATTTTTAGCTCTATAGAGCACAAAGTGCCGAAATTTAACTATTGGGATCATCCTGTAGTGCGTCTGTCCGTCCATCGTCAACAATTACCTTATGCAGAATATCCGGAGACCGAATGCATTTAACGCTATTGAGCCTCTTAAGCATCTTTATAAACTATGTTCAAAATAAATTATCGTGAATATCTTTATTTGTTCTTCTCGTCCGTGTAGGGAAATGACTTACTAGTTTTTGATAACGCTTGAAAAGGCATTTTGAAAGGTTTCATATCCCTCTGATACTCTCGAAAATAGAACACTCAAAAAGAAAAGAAAATGTTTGTAAATCTTAAAACCTATGTCACTTTAATTGCAGTTTGCAAGTGCAGAGACAGTAGTTGCCGCCCTGATAGAATATATGCCTCGATTGCGTAAAAGACGTGCCATGGTATCAATTATGGTGTGCGTATGTGGTTTTCTTCTTGGTCTACCGATGTGCTTTCAGGTATATATTTACTTTTGGGATTAATATGAGCCGTTTCGCGAAAGAAAAAGTGTGGACTCTGCATAAAGTATCGACCCGGATCAGCATAAGCATGCCGCACATGCTAACGCGGACAGACACTTTTCGCCTCCTGTGGATGTTCTGTTTCAGGATCAGGAATCACTACTCTATCTATCCCCCCTTAGACGGAATGTGTCGGCCGGATCAGTCTGCGCGGACAGCGCAGGCTGATCTGGTCGATACATTACGCAGATATATTGATATGAGCCGTTCCGCGAGAAAACCAATATTGTGGACTCTGCATAAAATATCGACCCGGATCAGTATAAGCATGCCGCACATGCTAACGCGGACAGACACTTTTCGCCTCCTGTGGATTTTCTGTTTCAGGATCAGAAATCACTACTCTATCTATCCCCCCTTAGACGGAATGTGTCGGCCGGATCAGTCTGCGCGGACAGCGCAGGCTGATCTGGTCGATACATTACGCAGATATATTGATACGAGCCGTTCCGCGAGAAAACCAACATTGTGGACTCTGCATAAAGTATCGACCCGGATCAGCATCAGCATGCCGCACATGCTAACGCGGACAGACACTTTTCGCCTCCTGTGGATTTTCTGTTTCAGGATCAGGAATCACTACTCTATCTATCCCCCCTTAGACGGAATGTGTCGGCCGGATCAGCGCAGGCTGATCTGGTCGATACATTACGCAGATATATTGATATGAGCCGTTCCGCGAGAAAACCAACATTGTGGACTCTGCATAAAGTATCGACCCGGATCAGCATCAGCATGCCGCACATGTTAACGCGGACAGACACTTTTCGCCTCCTGTGGATTTTCTGTTTCAAGAATCAGTATACCTCTATTCCCCTGCGACGGAATGTGTTGGCCCGGATTAGCTTCCGCGGACTGCGCAGGCTGATCTGGATCGATAAATTACGCAGAGACAAAAATGTTGGTTTTCTCAAAGACCGGCTCATATATTTTTACATCTAATTTATAAGATGCACAATTTTACACAAGGGTTTGATTTAGCTTTTGATTTGTTTACAAAAAACATACACACACGCCAAAACTACGGGCATGCACTTTCGCTAATTAGAATAGAAGTCTCTTTCAAATAGTAGATACAAGAAAAAACAGATAAAAAATATGCAACCGTAGTTTGGGATTCAAAAACGAAATGCTTGTGAATATGACCAAGCATACAGTAAATTACTTTCTTTTAAAATTAGTATCTATCTAGTTTCGTTTAAGCCTAATCATGTTATTCCTAAACATTGCGATTGTGGATATTCATTCATAATTCATACTTAGGTCATATGTCAATTGTTGTAAAGATTAAAACCATGGCCAATTGTTATGGCGCTGGCGTGGAGAGTTTGATTCAAGCTCGCGGGGATCATGGCAAATCATATCTTCTATCACTAGTCAGTTGATAAATCTACAGTCGTCGTCATGCAACTAAAAACAACAAACCAAACAAACAAAGTTTCGCAATGTAGAACTAGGTTTAGCAGTATGAACAGCTCATAAACAGATCATCTAAAATTGATATGTCGTAATCTTCGATACTTTCTACTGAATTACATAGTACTTAACATGTGCATAAATGTATAATGATGTACAACATTATACATTATGACTTTTCGTTATAAAACCAATAAAACCAATTTCTTCATAGGTAGGGTTTATTCAGTAAAAGGGGCATCTATGCCCAACATACCACACACATACAGCACACGTACAACACTCATACAACACATATACAACACTCATACAACACACATACAACACACATACCACACACATACAACACACATACAACACACATATAACACACATACAACAAACATACAACACACATACAACACATTTGTTTTTAACAATGTCAATTAGCGGACTAATAGTCAAAAACAGGAAAAAAATAAATGTTAGAATAATAATCTAGAACATTTATATAAGATACGTTTCCCCCTTTGATTGACAATCGGATCTAGTTATAATAGGTTACTAATAATTAGTTCATAAGTATCACAGTCATTTGAAAGGGAATGATTTGCAAATCAATACCTTAATACAAAGTTAAGGAAGTCACAAGACCGTGTATACTGATCGTGTATACTGAACATTGAGCTCAACAAATCTAGGCAAAACTATGACATTTATCTATACGAGCAGTTCTCCTTTGGTCCAAATGTTTTTAAAAGTCGTCTACTGCAGAGGCGTCAGCAAGTGTCTATGTGTAGGAAAGAGTTAAACATCTTGTCAATTAATGGTGTCATTAATATTGCAAGACACTCACTTTTTTCTATTTTACTACGTTTTCAACAGTAATTCAGTTATATCACGGCGTGTCCTGGGTAATTTGCCAGTACAATTGGTACACAGATGCACCGGCCGTCACGCAAGCCATGTTAACTCACTAACTAACTTGATAAATATATTCTCATTTTGAATCGTTTTCAGGGCGGGATGTACATATTCCAACTAGTGGATTGGTACGTTGCAATATTTGCCATTCCGATATTTGGAATGATCGAATGCATTGTTCTGGCATGGATTTATGGTAAGTGTGTAGAGAGAACGACAACTCCTGTTATTATGTTAAACTATTCCGCATGGGAATCGATACATTTTCATTTCTACAAACAGTAAATTGATAAACTGTATTTCCTGGTATAAAACCGAGATTCTGTAACACAGTCGGTAGCCACACGGGTTGTCAATCCAGTGGTGGTTAGTTTAAGACCCTGATCGGCCAACATTCTTTCCGACGTCTGACAAAAGTAATTCATGAAAAGCGTCATTCATCTGACTTCAATGGGCAAAAAGGATATGCGGAAAAGCAGCAAGTTGCTCCGAAAGACGGTTGTTTGGAGTACTGGCCGCCGTGATATGACTGAAAAATTGTTAAAAAAAGGCCCAAAACCAGAATCAATCATTCAATCAATCCTAATTTAAAACATGTTTAAATTAAAATAAAAAGAAGGCAATTTAGTGTCTAAACCTTTTTAACGACAAACTTTATGAAAACAAAGCCATTGATCAATGTAATTACAATATGAGCCGTTCCACGAGAAAACCAACATTATGGACTCTGTGTAATGTTTCGACCCAGATCAGCCTGGACAGTCCGCAAAGGCTACTCCGGGACTACACATTCCGTCTCAGGGAGATAGAGGTATAGAGTAATTATTCCTGAAACATAAAATCCACAGGAGGCGAAAAGTGTCCTTCCAGGTTAGCCTGCGCGGCATGCCTAGGCTGATCCAGGTAGATACTTTACGCAGAGTCCACAATGTTTGTTTTCTCGTAATTCAGCTCATATATTAGATACACTAGGTTCATATCACCCTGTCCATCTATTCAGACTTATCAGGTCCGCGCAAAATGACAGAAGTTTGTTAACAAGCGTGTGTTAGTAATATGTGAACAGTAAATACCTTGATCAGGCTGTTCACAAAAGCCCAAGTGTACCCTTTTCCGATGGGCGCGCCCAAAATGTTACTCACGTTTCCTTGTTTTCTCCTTCTTCTTTCATTCATTTTCTGCTATTTATTGAATGGGTAAGGAAGTTACGTGTTAAATGATCTGTCATTTGATGAATGCATAGCAAGATCAGTGTGATATATATATTGCTGTTTATTAAATTCCTGCACATTTTCGGGCGAAAATACGTGCAAATTAAACACGACGAATTACATTTCCGTATTTGACAATGGTAACGGTACGTTTCTACGGAAGCGTCCTAGTGCCAAATCATAATGTTCTATAAAAAAAATAACTCCTACGTAGGAGATAAAAAAGCCTAATTAGGACTTTGTAACTCCTACGTAGGACTTTATAACTCCTAATTAGGCTTTTTTATCTCCTACGTAGGATTTATAAAGTCCTACGTAGGAGATAAAAAAGCCTAATTAGGACTTTGTAACTCCTACGTAGGACTTTATAACTCCTAATTAGGCTTTTTTATCTCCTACGTAGGACTTATAAAGTCCTACGTAGGAGATAAAAAAGCCTAATTAGGACTTTGTAACTCCTACGTAGGACTTTATAACTCCTAATTAGGCTTTTTTATCTCCTACGTAGGACTTTATAACTCCTACGTAGGACTTTGTAACTCCTACGTAGGAGATAATAAAGCCTACGTAGGACTTTGTAACTACGTAGGACTTTGTAACTCCTACGTAGGAGATAATAAAGCCTACGTAGGACTTTGTAACTCCTACGTAGGAGATAAAAAAGCCTACGTAGGACTTTATAACTCCTACGTAGGAGATAAAAAAGCCTAATTAGGACTTTGTAACTCCTACGTAGGACTTTATAACTCCTAATTAGGCTTTTTTATCTCCTACGTAGGACTTTATAACTCCTACGTAGGACTTTGTAACTCCTACGTAGGAGATAAAAAGGCCTAATTAGGAGTTTATAACTCCTACGTAGGACTTTATAACTCCTACGTAGGAGATAAAAAAGCCTACGTAGGACTTTATAACTCCTAAGTAGGAGATAAAAAAGCCTAATTAGGAGTTTATAACTCCTACGTAGGACTTTATAACTCCTACGTAGGAGATAAAAAAGCCTACGTAGGACTTTATAACTCCTACGTAGGAGATAAAAAAAAGCCTAATTAGGACTTTATAACTCCTACGTAGGAGATAAAAAAGCCTACGTAGGACTTTGTAACTCCTACGTAGGAGATAAAAAAGCCTACGTAGGACTTTATAACTCCTACGTAGGAGATAAAAAAGCCTAATTAGGAGTTATAAAGTCCTACGTAGGAGTTACAAAGTCCTAATTAGGCTTTTTTATCTCCTACGTAGGAGTTATTTTTTTTACAGAACATTATGAATTGGCACCAGGACGCTTCCAATTAGTAACAAAGTCCTACGTAGGAGTTATAAAGTCCTACGTAGGAGATAAAAAAGCCTAATTAGGAGTTATAAAGTCCTACGTAGGAGTTACAAAGTCCTAATTAGGCTTTTTTATCTCCTACGTAGGAGTTATTTTTTTTACAGAACATTATGAATTGGCACCAGGACGCTTCCAATTAGTAACAAAGTCCTACGTAGGAGTTATAAAGTCCTACGTAGGAGATAAAAAAGCCTAATTAGGAGTTATAAAGTCCTACGTAGGAGTTACAAAGTCCTAATTAGGCTTTTTTATCTCCTACGTAGGAGTTATAAAGTCCTACGTAGGCTTTTTTATCTCCTACGTAGGAGATACAAAGTCCTACGTAGGCTTTTTTATCTCCTACGTAGGACTTTATAAGTCCTACGTAGGAGATAAAAAAGCCTAATTAGGAGTTATAAAGTCCTACGTAGGAGTTACAAAGTCCTAATTAGGCTTTTTTATCTCCTACGTAGGACTTTATAACTCCTACGTAGGAGATAAAAAAGCCTAATTATGAGTTATAAAGTCCTACGTAGGAGTTACAAAGTCCTAATTATGCTTTTTTATCTCCTACGTAGGATTTTTTTTTTTTATAGAACATTATGATTTGGCACTAGGACGCTTCCGTACGTTTCTGAAATATGATGTGATGTCATTATTATATGGTTTCACGTCATTAAAAATGCGGTAGTTGCATACTTCATTCAAAAATCATTCAAAAATCTTATTTCTTTGTTGTTTGTTTGTGTTTTTTGTCTCGAAAGTTATATTGGGTATAAAATAAAATGAAAATCATGTTGCAGTAACGATATGTATTGTCTACTCGAAGCGTCGAAAATTGTCATCTCTTTCGACCTTCCATCTGGTTAGATATAATTTTTTCCTCGAGCATCGTAGTACAATACAAAGACAGGTATCGCTACTGTAACATAATGTTCACTATATACTCTAACCTAATTGTGCAATCTTGCTAAGACAGCTGAATTAACACGAGCAATACATGTTTTGCAAAAAAAATACTGATGAAATGTGATTTTTTTCTAAAATATAAAGTTTTTAATCAGCTTTCAACAATTTCCAGTTTTACCATGTCGTTTCCTTGGTAAGTTACCAGTTCTTCTGGTCGATTTATCTTGCCACAAAATGTTAACCCCGCTCCACAGTCCTGAGCTCCAAAGAGGGAAAGCCATTGTTATCCTCAGGCATCCGATGCGGTCTCTCTTTCACTACACAACCGAAGCGGATTGGGTAGATAGAAGAATAAAGATTAAAACATCGAACTGTTACTTTAATTCCAGGTGCTGAGCGATACAGCCGAGATATTGAACTCATGCTCGGTAAAGGTGTGCCACTTTATATGAGGTTCTGTTGGTGTTTTGTCACTCCCGGTGCTCTGTTTGTAAGTATATGTGAATGGTGCACTTTAAAACCAACCTTAACATAGTGATTACAAAAAATCCTGCTTGCGTATCAATGCTAAGGATCGTAACATATGATGCGTTACAGAAGTTGAATGATCTTGATCTACACTAGTTTCAATTCTAAATACACCCCTGTTCATATCGAACACTTTAGTAACTGTTTGCCCTATTGCTTGGTGTGCTATGTTAATTCGAACAAACCTCTATTCAAATTTACCGTTTAAGTTTCAGATGTTAACTAGCACACACACAAGTGCTCGGTGTGTTATGTATATATTGATACACATGCGAGAAAACCAACATGCCAAACAAGCTAACCCGGACAGCTTTCGCCTACTGTAAATTTTCTGTTTTAGAAATCATTACTCTATACATCTATTCCCCTAAGGCGGAATGTGTCAGTCCACGCAGGCTAATCTGGGTCGATACATTACGCAGAGGCCATACTCTTGATTTTCACGTGGAAAGGCTCATGTGTTCTTACTTATCCTTACTAATTTATATGGACAAAGCAAACACATGTAGGCAAACAAGATGTATCCTTGGCGCAGAATATATTTCTTCATATTCGGTTATCAAAAAAAAAAATAATAATATGAAATTAGATTTTTAATAACCAAGTAAATAAATGCGTTATTTTCAGAAGATATCATATTTAGCATCTGTTATTCTTCTATATGACTCTTTCTCAAAACGTACATAATAATAAATAACAATGATGCTGATTATGATGACAGCGAAGAAGACAAATGAAGACAATGACGACGAAAGTGACTACGACGACGATGATGATTTTGATGATGGTGACGACGACATATTGTAAAGATTACGACGCCGACATGGACGGCGTTGATGATAATCAGGACGATGATGATGATAATGATTTTGATGATGATGATGCAGAATGCATATATAAATTCGAACAAAATGAGTTTCATATAAGCTCATAATAAATACACGCCTATAAGTTGATTACTAATTTACAAGAAATAAACAACGAATACTTAATTTACACATTTAATCTAATTATGATATATTTCAGTGTTGTTTCGTGTTTACATTATGGACCTACACGCCAGCGTCATATGGAGACTACACCTATCCATTGACTGGAGAGATTCTAGGCTGGCTAATAGCTTCCCTACCAATCATTCCTGTACCTATCGTCGCTGTTATTAAACTAAGACAGGTTAAAGGTCCAATCCTTAAGGTACGGTTTTGTATTATGAAATTGCACGATATGCCCGACGCTCGATTCTGCTATCAAAATAGTTATCATACAATCGGACTACTCGGCCATCACCGCTTCTCTTTCTCGTCTATTAATTAATATAGATTTTCACCCTTTTTGATACCTAACGATCGTGAAGGCGAGAATTTGATTGGCTGACGCTCGTGTCAATCTGAGTCGACATGTATTAGTCACTTATCAGATCGGTACGGGCGTATGTTACTGTAGGGACGTTTAGGTCTGGTTTTAATGAGATTGCTAATTTACATAACTATTACCCTAACACACAGGTAGTTGGGAAAAGCCAAAACAGTGCTAGGTATATTTGAACACCCTTGATTTAGCAATACAACTTTTCTTGCCATTATTTTCCTTTTGTTGAACATATGAGCGGTTTCTACGAAAAACATCCAGAAGGATTTTGCGACCAGTGTAGACCACGCAGTCTGATCTGGATCTTCACTGTTTGCTAGCAAGTCAAATAAACTTCACAAAAATGTCGGATATACGATGTTGTACATTTAGATCAGAAACCACGGATGTGTAAATACATAGGTGTCTTCATTTGTCACTAATACACTAATGTTTATTTTCCAAAAGCGCCGCTCTTAAACAATTTACCATAGCGAATTAAAGTTGTTTATTTACCGAAGTACGCCAGTAATGCGGAAACATACTGTCACACAGTAACGCTTATGATAGCTTGTTGTGATGGTTGTTATGAACAATTGACCAATCATTGTTGAAACGAAATCGAGAAGGGTGTTGGTCAGTTGTATCGAGTACATCTTTGTAAACGGTCACACTTTCAGTCGTTAGCGACGTGGGCTGTTAATATAGGGCTTGCGAGTTCGAAACCCAGCCAACATTCATTACGACGTTTGACGAAAGTCAATGTGACATGCATCATTCGTCTTCCATCAATAGGCTTACTGTCTATTTGAAAAGCAGCCACTTGCTTGGAAATTCACTTATATGGGGTATTGATGTGAGAAAGCAAGGAAACACATGGTTCGGTGACCTGTCGCCACGATATTACTAAATACCATTTAGTGTATGGTGTTTAATCCCAATCGATTAAAACCGTGTACTATGTATTAGTTATGCAATATACACGGGGCACATCACATGACCAGGTCAGATCTGGATCGGCATGCACATCCGCATAGTCTGGTCAGGATCTGTCATATTCGCTTGGTAGTCCTGCACTCATTCTGGCAAACTATGAATATCGATCACATAACTAAATACCGGCTTCATAAGTATTCAATTTGATTACAATCGCCAGGTATAACAAAACCTCCTACTAAGGGACTCCCTCGATGGTGGAGTGATAGAGGGTCCGCTTCGGGTGCCCGAGGTCGCGGGTTCGATCCACGGTCGGGTCATACCAAAGAGCCTAACAATGGTATAAGTGCCTGCCCTCCTCGGCACTCAGGGTTGCGAGGATGCGGGGTTAGCATTAAGACTGACTTGCTGGTGTCAGGATAAATGGACCAATAGAACTGGTAACTTACCCAGGAACGCCGTGATATAACTGAACAAATTGTTGAAAGCGGCGTAAAACACCAAACAATCAATCAATCAATCAATCAATCCTCCTAATGTCGGTTTTAAAATGATGCGGACAATATGGATGTGGTGAAAGTCCTTTGAATTACTCCTTCCTGGAAATCTTTTTTATTTCTCTCTCATTACCATTCATATGATATGGATAATTAACTGATAAATCGTCTCTAACAAAACTGTTGTACTCTTTTTAAAACTTGCTTACCAACTGGAAAATACCGTCAACCAAAATTGGTATGACTGACAGTAGTTCAAAATTTAATAAATATTTTTAAGGTCACCATTGCACATTTAGGTATATTTCTTTATAATGTCAAAATACTTTTGATATACACAAACTTAACATGTTATTCGTAAAATTAATCGGACATTATAAATAACTGAAACATAGAATGATTAGTGTGCTGTATGTAGTAGTAAACTAGTCATTATTCTTAATTGCTCTCCATTTACTCAATTAAACTCTATGCTGTAGGTACTCAAAAGGCTTTTCTCGCATGCTTCTATTTTAGTACCCACCGCATAGAGTTTGCAAGTGAATTTAAGATTTTAGAATACACGAAATATGAGCAATTATCTGAAAATATTCCATATTATAATCTAGACGGAAAACGACGAGCAGACTGATTCGACACATGGTCCTTCATGTTGCACTGAAATCAATATTTTCGAAAATCTTTTCAGAGATTTGGAAAATTATTGAAACCATCTACCGAATGGCAGCCACAGGCGCGTGAACATCAGAAATCGTACCACCAAAACACGTATGACTACAAAGGCGTTTCCATGTTACAGCGAATAAAGATAAATCTTCTCGGCGATAGCAGGCGTCGTTTCTAATCGGCAGGCTAAAGCGATCTATAATTGAATATAATTAACCCTTTCCCTCATATAGACGCTTTCTGACGCCTCTGCAGCAGACGGCTTTTTGAAAACATAGTGACAAAAGAAGAAATTGCACAAAACGTGCAATTTCTTCTTTTGCCACAATGTTTTTTCACTTTTTGTCATAGGTTATCCATTCAGTTTTAGAGATTTTCTATTTTTTGATAAATTATGTTCAAAGTCGTCTGCTGCATAATTGTCTAATGTGGGAAAGGGTTAAACTATAAACTGTGATAAGAACTAACCTTTTGTGCTCAAGTATCGGATTGATCAGAAAATCATTCTCGAAATTTGCCAATCAGAAGTCTGCCTGATTGGAGTTCATTTATGAGCCGTCCAACGAGAAAATTAACATTGTGGACCATGCGTAAAGTATTGAACCGGATCAGCCTAAGCATGCCGCGCAGGCTATCCCGGACAGACCTTTATCGCCTCCTGTGGATTTTCTGTTTCAGGAATCATTACTCTTTACCTCTATCCACCTGAGACGGAATGTGTCGGCCCAGATTAGCCTGCGCGGACTGCGCAGGCCCATCCGGGTCGATACATTACGCAGTGTTTATAATGTTGTTCATAATGTTGGTTTATATGAGTACAGAGAACGTTTTCAGGGTGTTATACATTCGGGGCCTGTACTCCAGGAAGTATCGACAGGGAGGTTTTGTTTGTTTGTTTGTTTGGAGTTTAACGCCGCTTTCAACAGCTTTGGTCATATCACGGCGGTCAGTGCACCTACCCATGTTTTCCTGGCTTTCCCACACCAGTACTTACACAACATTCTTTCGAAGCCATCGACAGGGAGTATTTATGACTTGTACAGACAGAGATCAATGTGCGCATCTTATTAACCTTATTGATGTGAACACTATTTCTCAAACGCTTCTGAAACTAATTTTGTGCTAACAGTGTAGAGCCAGATAAGACCACACGGATTCACAAGATAATCTGAAACAATACACTTTCAAAAATGTCCTTCAGTTGGTTTTCGTACATTTCGTAATGATTATTATATTTTCAAATAGAGAAATCTTCTACACTTTTCCTATATGTTTTCAAAGTCGTCTGCTTGCGATTTCATGTATGTGGGAAAGGCTTAAATGAAGTTAAATGCATCAAATATAAACCGCGGAGCATGTTTTATTTAGATAAATTCATCGTGTGTGTTTGTGAACCTGCTCCTTTACTAAATGTGCGTGGGAAAAGTGACGTTTTTGTACAATACAGCACATAGTGTTTAATTTGATTGTTAAATGGTTGAGCCTTGCAGTGATTGACTGTTTATAAAGACATTCAGGATTAGAATTGACCATGTTTTTTAACGATGCATGATTTGAATAATTAACATTAGCAATGAGATCGTTATTGTTCTTGGCATTGTCTGTCTTTCCATCGGAAATGACCGACAAATCTGAAATCAAGATCGATCTTTTACGACCTCAACCGCTCCTATATACTTACCGTTTATAAATAGCGTACGGAAATTGCCGAGTTCTTTGAGGATGTTTTACATCAAAAACTAGAAAAACAGTTGACTGTTAAACATTTGAAAGTATTTCTGCTCAGCAAATGTGTTTAATCGTTGTTTAACGTCCAAAACACATGTCTGAGGAAAACTGGATAAAGCTTTGGAAAATGATTCACTGTCATCTTTGATTTCTTTAAAAAAAAAAAAAAAAAAAAAAATAACCCTTTCCCACATACAATATTTCTGCAGAAGACGGCTTTGAAAACATCTGCACAATAATATGAACAATCTTCATTAATGACGGTTTACTTATCAAAATGAGTTGAAAACATTGTGGCAAATGGTGAAATTGCTCATCATGAGCATTTTTACCTTTGCCACATTCATTTCAAAAGTCGTCTGCTGCAGAGGCGTTAGAAAGCGTCTACATGTGGGAATATATTATCTACGTCCCTGATATAACGAAGGATTTGGAAAATCCACATAAGCGGATCGCTGTGAAAACAAAGTCATTTGCGATCAGTGTATAACCAGGTCACCCATACCGTCTCATCTACTTCCATGCTTTCGCCAACTATTAACAGATGGTTTCAAGAAACTTTAATTAAGCAGTATTCATTTGCATCCTTAGCAAGAACGTGGATGCACGTCGTTTTTAATACGGGTTATAACTACAGTAAGATTGGTTTTCCCATAGCACCGGTCATATATATATTGCATCTCTATGATATGACCGTTTCGACTAAATATCATTTCAAGTATTCTTCGATATTACACACTTTGATCACTTTGGTTAAAACCCAGGTGCGTTTTAAGATCCCGATTTTTTAAACATTCAGACCAAGTTGCCTTGTGACCGTTATGTTCATATGATTGTTTTAAAACTTGACCGTCCATCGTTGCAATGATAATGTACCAATTTGTATTTAAATGGTTGTAAAATACGTATTTATATTATATAATATATACATATACATGATAATGCTTAGTATATCCATATATACATATATTACAATTGAAGGTAAATATTTTTATTTAATAAAAAGTCTACTTCTACTAATTGCCATACCATTGCTACCGTTTTGTTCCTACCATATATCAGCGTTAATCTCTCTTATGGTGTCTTGGGGACGTGAAATGTTATCTCTATTTGACTATGTTAACTAGATTGATTGATTGATTGGGGCTTTACGCCGTTTTCAACAATGTTTCAACCATATCTCGGCGGCCAGTTCACCTACTCATGTGTATGTATCCTAGCTTTCTCATACCAGTAATCCACACAACATAATTTCCAAGCAATAAGCTGCTTTTCCACTGTTAGCCCACTGGTGAAAGACGAATGCCGCTTGTCACAGTGACTTTCGTCAAACGTCGGAAAGAATGTTGACCGAGCTTGGATTCGAACTAACAACCCCATGGATTGACAGACCGCATGTAAACAAGAGTGTAACTGTCTGACTCTGTCCTGACTCAGTTTAGAAGCTTGAAACTACTCTGATATAATCACACGCAGAATGTATGGTTACAATGTCATGAAGAGTGTTCATAAAGATATTCTAAAATTTGATCTACAGACCGAGCCATTCATACCACATCGATGGCTTGGCGTGAAACAGTTGTAACTAAAATCGGTATTTTCTTTACCAAGGTTAATCACCTCGCCATAAAGTCTTTATAAGCGTTAAATCATTTTTCTTTGTAAACAATGGAAATGTAGGTGCCATTGCTCGTTCTGAGCAATGGCACCTAACTTCGCATTGTTTACAAAGGGGTCAAAATTGCACCTAAACCAGGGTTTTCAAAATAGGTTTTTAGCTACAACCGTTTCATGCCAAGCCCTCGACATATTCCAGTTTTTAATTTGGCCGTGGTTTGTATTACACATAATTGATCTGATGTTATCTCGTGAAGATTAAAAGAAGTGGACGATGGACGGTCGGTCAGTGATTGTTAAATGAATGAATGAATGAATGTATATTGTTTTATGGCGCATCGACAGCTAAGGTCATTTAGCGCGCAATTAAATTTAATTATTCATGATTCCTGGGTAAAAAAACCAGTACTAGGCTAGAAAATGTGCCTTGCCCAAGGGCACTCCACCATGATCGTAGTGCCGCGACTGGGGATCGAACCCGGGACACCCGGTTTCGAAATCCCCGACGCTAACCACTCGACCACAGCGGATTCCGTCAGTGATTGTTAAAGCTCATCATGACCACAGCAGGCTCAGTTGAGCTAAAATGAAAGTAGTTGGCAGTTACTATGCTTTGTATGTTTTAAGCCGCTTTCAACAGTATTTCAGTTATATGACGGCGTTTTATTGGTATATTACCATTATTATTTATCATGACGCAGATGCATCAGTCATATTCTTATCTCCACAACCGTGACGGCCGAAGCCGGAATACATTACTGTCATTTTATTGTTTTGTATGGTACTAAGTAACCACCGGGTCGGTTTCTAACGCCGAAACATGGTCCGACTAATTGTTCAGTTTTCAACAGGGTCCCTTTTTCACGTGTGGTATGGCCATCAATTTACTGTCGGGATAAGACCTATACCAAAGTCTCGCTTACCAACTATCTCGCTTCAGGTGTGCGTCAAATGTAGAAACGGAGAAAGTCTAAATGGTATTTTACGCCGTTTTCAACAGTATTACAGTTATATCACAGCGTTTCTAAGTACCGGTATACTTTATACTGTCATCATTGGATCAGTCGTAATGATATCTCCGTACTAAGGAGAGAAGTCAGTACTACCGGTATACTTTATACTGTCATCAATGGATCAGTCGTAATGATATCTCCGTACCAAAGAGAGAAGCCAGTACTACCGGTATACTTTATACTGTCACCATTAGATCAGTCGTAATGATATCTCCGTACCAAAGAGAGAAGCCAGTACTACCGGTATACTTTATACTGTCATCAATGGATCAGTCGTAATGATATCTCCGTACTAAGGAGAGAAGCCTGTACTACCGGTATACTTTATACTGTCATCAATGGATCAGTCGTAATGATATCTCCGTACTAAAGAGAGAAGCCTGTACTACCGGTATACTTTATACTGTCATCAATGGATCAGTCGTAATGATATCTCCGTACCAAAGAGAGAAGCCTGTACTACCGGTATACTTTATACTGTCATCAATGGATCAGTCGTAATGATATCTCCGTACTAAGGTCTCACTAGCAAGTGGAGAAGCCAGTACTACCGATATACTTTATACTGTCACCATTGGATCAGTCGTAACGATATCTCACTACCAAGTGGAGAAGTCAGTATTACCGGTATACTTTATTCTGTCACCATTTGATCAGTCGTAACGATATCTCACTACCAAGTGGAGAAGTCAGTATTACCGGTATACTTTATTCTGTCACCATTTGATCAGTCGTAATGATATCTCACTACCAAGTGGAGAAGTCAGTACTACCGGTATACTTTATACTGTCACCATTGGATCGGTCGTAATGATACCTCCGTACCAAAGAGAGAAGCCAGTACTACCGGTATACTTTATACTGTCATCATTGGATCAGTCGTATTGATATCTCCGTACCAAAGAGAGAAGCCTGTACTACCGGTATACTTTATACTGTCATCAATGGATCAGTCGTAATGATATCTCCGTACTAAGGAGAGAAGCCTGTACTACCGGTATACATTATACTGTCATCATTGGATCAGTCGTAATGATATCTCACTACCAAGTGGAGAAGCCAGTACTACCGATATACTTTATACTGTCACCATTGGATCAGTCTTAACGATATCTCACTACCAAGTGGAGAAGTCAGTATTACCGGTATACTTTATACTGTCAACATTGGATCAGTCGTAACGATATCTCACTACCAAGTGGAGAAGCCAGTATTACCGGTATACTTTATTCTGTCACCATTTGATCAGTCGTAATGATATCTCACTACCGAGTGGGAAGCCAGTACTACCGGTATACTTTATACTGTCACCATTGGATCAGTCGTAATGATATCTCACTACCAAGTGGAGAAGTCAGTACTACCGGTATACTTTATACTGTCACCATTTGATCAGTCGTAACGATATCTCACTACCAAGTGGAGAAGCCAGTATTACCGGTATACTTTATTCTGTCACCATTTGATCAGTCGTAATGATATCTCACTACCGAGTGGGAAGCCAGTACTACCGGTATACTTTATACTGTCACCATTGGATCAGTCGTAATGATATCTCCGTACTAAGGAGAGAAGCCAGTACTACCGGTATACTTTATACTGTCACAATTGGATCAGTCGTAACGATATCTCACTACCAAGTGGGAAGCCAGTACTACCGGTATACTTTATACTGTCACCATTGGATCAGTCGTAATGATATCTCCGTACTAAGGAGAGAAGCCAGTACTACCGGTATACTTTATACTGTCATCAATGGATCAGTCGTAATGATATCTCCGTACTAAGGAGAGAAGCCAGTACTACCGGTATACTTTATACTGTCACAATTGGATCAGTCGTAACGATATCTCACTACCAAGTGGGAAGCCAGTACTACCGGTATACTTTATACTGTCACCATTGGATCAGTCGTAATGATATCTCCGTACCAAAGAGAGAAGCCAGTACTACCGGTATACTTTATACTGTCACCATTGGATCAGTCGTAATGATATCTCCGTACCAAGGAGAGAAGTCAGTACTACCGGTATACTTTATACTGTGACCATTGGATCAGTCGTAATGATATCTCCGTACCAAGGAGAGAAGCCAGTACTACTGGTATACTTTATACTGTCGTCATTGGATCAGTCGTAATGATATCCCCGTACCAAGGAGAGAAGCCAGTACTACTGGTATACTTTATACTGTCGTCATTGGATCAGTCGTAATGATATCCCCGTACTAAGGAGAGAAGCCAGTACTACTGGTATACTTTATACTGTCGTCATTGGATCAGTCGTAATGATATCCCCGTACCAAGGAGAGAAGCCAGTACTACTGGTATACTTTATACTGTCATCATTGGATCAGTCGGAATGATACCTCCGCACAAGGAGAGAAGCCAGTACTAATGATATACTTTATACAGTCACCATTGTATCAGTCGTAATAATACCTCCGTACCAAAGAGAGAAGCCAGTACTACCGGTATACTTTATACTGTCATCATTGGATCAGTCGTAATGATATATCCGTACCAAAGAGAGAAGCCAGTACTACTGGTATAATTATACTGTCATCATTGGATCAGTCGTAATGATACCTCCGTACCAAAGAGAGAAGCCTGTACTACCGGTATACTTTATACTGTCAACATTGGATCAGTCGTAATGATATATCCGTACCAAAGAGAGAAGCCAGTACTACCGGTATACTTTATACTGTCATCATTGGATCAGTCGTAATGATATATCAGTACCAAAGAGAGAAGCCAGTACTACTGGTATACTTTATACTGTCATCATTGGATCAGTCGTAATGATACCTCCGTACTAAGAAGAGAAGCCAGTACTACCGGTATACTTTATACTGTCAACATTGGATCAGTCGTAATGATATCTCCGTACCAAGAAGTGAAGCCTGTACTACCGGTATACTTTATACTGTCATCATTGGATCCGTCGTAATGATATCTCCGTACCAAGAAGAGAAGCCAGTACTACTGGTATACTTTATACTGTCATCATTGGATCAGTCGTAATGATACCTCTGTACCAAAGAGAGAAACCTGTACTACCGGTATACTTTATACTGTCATCATTGGATCAGTCGTAATGATATCTCCGTACCAAGGAGAGAAGCCTGTACTACCGGTATACTTTATACTGTCATCATTGGATCAGTCGTAATGATACATCCGTACTAAGAAGAGAAGCCTGTACTACCGGTATACTTTATACTGTCATCATTGTATCAGTCGTAATGATATCTCCGTACCAAAGAGAGAAGCCAGTACTACTGGTATACTTTATACTGTCATCATTGTATCAGTCGTAATGATATCTCCGTACCAAAGAGAGAAGCCAGTACTACCGGTATACTTTATACTGTCAACATTGGATCAGTCGTAATGATACCTCCGTACCAAGGAGAGAAGCCAGTACTACCGGTATACTTTATACTGTCATCATTGGATCATTCGTAATGATACCTCCGTACCAAAGAGAGAAGTCAGTACTACCGGTATACTTTATACTGTCATTATTGGATCATTCGTAATAATACCTCCGTACCAAAGAGAGAAGTCAGAACTACCGGTATACTTTATACTGTCATCATTGGATCATTCGTAATGATACCTCCGTACCAAGGAGAGAAGCCAGTACTACCGGTATACTTTATACAGTCATCATTGGATTAGTCGTAATGATACCTCCGTACCAAGGATAGAAGCCAGTACTACCGGTATACTTTATACTGTCATCATTGGATTAGTCGTAATGATACCTCCGTACCAAGAAGAGAAGCCTGTTCTACCTGTATACTTTATACTGTCATCATTGGATTAGTCGTAATGATATCACCGTACCAAGAAGAGAAGCCAGTACTACCGGTATACTTTATACTGTCATCATTGGATTAGTCGTAATGATACCTCCGTACCAAGGATAGAAGCCAGTACTACCGGTATACTTTATACTGTCAACATTGGATCAGTCGTAATGATATCTCCGTACCAAGAAGAGAAGCCAGTTCTACCGGTATACTTTATACTGTCATCATTAGATCAGTCGTAATGATATCCCCGTACCAAAGAAAGAAGCCAGTACTACCGGTATACTTTATACTGTCAACATTGGATCAGTCGTAATGATATCCCCGTACCAAAGAAAGAAGCCAGTACTACCGGTATACTTTATACTGTCATCATTAGATCAGTCGTAATGATATCCCCGTACCAAAGAAAGAAGCCAGTACTACCGGTATACTTTATACTGTCAACATTGGATCAGTCGTAATGATATCCCCGTACCAAAGAAAGAAGCCTGTACTACCGGTATACTTTATACTGTCGCCATTGGATCAGTCGTAATGATATCTCCGTACTAAGAAGTGAAGCCTGTACTACCGGTATACTTTATACTGTCATCATTGGATTAGTCGTAATGATACCTCCGTACCAAGAAGAGAAGCCTGTTCTACCTGTATACTTTATACTGTCATCATTGGATTAGTCGTAATGATATCACCGTACCAAGAAGAGAAGCCAGTACTACCGGTATACTTTATACTGTCATCATTGGATTAGTCGTAATGATATCTCCGTACCAAGGATAGAAGCCAGTACTACCGGTATACTTTATACTGTCAACATTGGATCAGTCGTAATGATATCTCCGTACCAAGAAGAGAAGCCAGTTCTACCGGTATACTTTATACTGTCATCATTAGATCAGTCGTAATGATATCCCCGTACCAAAGAAAGAAGCCAGTACTACCGGTATACTTTATACTGTCAACATTGGATCAGTCGTAATGATATCCCCGTACCAAAGAAAGAAGCCAGTACTACCGGTATACTTTATACTGTCATCATTAGATCAGTCGTAATGATATCCCCGTACCAAAGAAAGAAGCCAGTACTACCGGTATACTTTATACTGTCAACATTGGATCAGTCGTAATGATATCCCCGTACCAAAGAAAGAAGCCTGTACTACCGGTATACTTTATACTGTCGCCATTGGATCAGTCGTAATGATATCTCCGTACTAAGAAGTGAAGCCTGTACTACCGGTATACTTTATACTGTCATCATTGGATTAGTCGTAATGATACCTCCGTACTAAGAAGTGAAGCCAGTACTACTGGTATACTTTATACTGTCAACATTGGATTAGTCGTAATGATACCTCCGTACTAAGAAGTGAAGCCTGTACTACCGGTATACTTTATACTGTCATCATTGGATTAGTCGTAATGATACCTCCGTACTAAGAAGTGAAGCCAGTACTACTGGTATACTTTATACTGTCAACATTGGATTAGTCGTAATGATACCTCCGTACTAAGAAGTGAAGCCAGTACTACTGGTATACTTTATACTGTCACCATTGTATCAGTCGTAATGATACCTCCGTACTAAGAAGTGAAGCCTGTACTACCGGTATACTTTATACTGTCATCATTGGATCACTCGTAATGATATCTCCGTACCAAGGAGAGAAGTCAGTACTACCGGTATACTTTATACTGTCATCATTGGATTAGTCATAATGATACCTCCGTACTAAGAAGTGAAGCCTGTACTACCGGTATACTTTATACTGTCATCATTGGATTAGTCGTAATGATACATCCGTACCAAGGAGAGAAACCAGTACTACTGATATACTTCATACTGTCATCATTGGATCAGTCGTAATGATACCTCCGTACCAAGAAGAGAAGCCTGAACTACTGTTATACTTTATACTGTCATCATTGGATCAGTCATAATGATACCTCCGTACCAAGGAGAGAAGCCTGTACTACCGGTATACTTTATACTGTCATCATTGGATCAGTCGTAATGATACCTCCGTACCAAGAAGAGAAGCCAGTACTACTGGTATACTTTATACTGTCACCATTGGATCAGTCATAATGATACCTCCGTACCAAGGAGAGAAGCCTTTACTACCGGTATACTTTATACTGTCATCATTGGATCAGTCGTAATGATACCTCCGTACCAAGAAGAGAAGCCAGTACTACTGGTATACTTTATACTGTCACCATTGGATCAGTCATAATGATACCTCCGTACCAAGGAGAGAAGCATGTACTACCGGTATACTTTATACTGTCATCATTGGATCAGTCGTAATGATATCTCCGTACCAAGAAGAGAAGCCTGTACTACCGGTATACTTTATACTGTCACCATTGGATCAGTCGTAATGATACCTCCGTACTAAAGAGAGAAGCCAGTACTACCGGTATACTTTATACTGTCATCATTGTATCAGTCGTAATGATATCACCGTACCAAAGAGAGAAGCCAGTACTACAGGTATACTTTATACTGTCACCATTGGATCAGTCGTAATAATACCCCCGTACCAAAGAGAGAAGCCAGTACTACCGGTATACTTTATACTGTCACCATTGGATCAGTCGTAATGATACCTCCGTACTAAGGAGAGAAGCCAGTACTACCGGTATACTTTATACTGTCACCATTAGATCAGTCGTAATGATATCACCGTACCAAGAAGAGAAGCCAGTAGTACTGGTATACATTATACTGTCATCATTGGATCAGTCGTAATGATACCTACGTACCAAGAAGAGAAGCCAGTACTACTGGTATACTTTATACAGTCACCATTGGATCAGTCGTAATGATATCCCCGTACTAAGAAGTGAAGCCAGTACTACTGGTATACTTTATACAGTCACCATTGGATCAGTCGTAATGATATCTCCGTACTAAGAAGAGAAGCCAGTAATACCGGTATACTTTATACTGTCACCATTGGATCAGTCGTAATGATACCACCGTACCAAAGAGAGAAGCTAGTACTACTGGTATACTTTATACTGTCAACATTGGATCAGTCGTAATGATATCTCCGTACCAAGGAGAGAAGCCAGTACTACCGGTATACTTTATACTGTCAACATTGGATCAGTCGTAATGATACCTCCGTACCAAGGAGAGAAGCCAGTACTACCGGTATACTTTATACTGTCAACATTGGATCAGTCGTAATGATACCCCCGTACCAAAGAGAGAAGTCAGTACTACTGGTATACTTTATACTGTCATCATTGGATCAGTCGTAATGATATCCCCGTACTAAGAAGTGAAGCCTGTACTACCGGTATACTTTATACTGTCATCATTGGATCAGTCGTAATGATACCTCCGTACCAAGAAGTGAAGCCAGTACTACCGGTATACTTTATACTGTCAACATTGGATCCAGTCATAATGATATCACCGTACCAAGAAGTGAAGCCAGTACTACTGGTATTATTTTATACTGTCATCATTGGATCACTCGTAATGATATCACCGTACCAAGAAGTGAAGCCAGTACTACCGGTATACTTTATACTGTCATCATTGGATCCAGTCATAATGATATCACCGTACCAAAGAGAGAAGCCAGTACTACCGGTATACTTTATACTGTCAACATTGGATCAGTCGTAATGATATCACCGTACCAAGAAGTGAAGCCTGTACTACTGGTATACTTTATACTGTCACCATTGGATCAGTCGTAATGATATCCCCGTACCAAGGAGAGAAGCCAGTACTACCGGTATACTTAATACTGTCGTCATTGTATTAGTCGTAATGATACCTCCGCACAAGGAGAGAAGCCAGTACTACCGGTATACTTTATACAGTCATCATTGGATCAGTCGTAATGATACCTCCGCACAAGGAGAGAAGCCAGTACTACCGGTATACTTTATACTGTCAACATTGGATCAGTCGTAATGATATCCCAGTACTAAGGAGAGAAGCCAGTACTACCGGTATACTTTATACTGTCGTCATTGTATCAATCGTAATGATACCTCCGCACAAGGAGAGAAGCCAGTACTACCGGTATACTTTATACAGTCATCATTGGATCAGTCGTAATGATACCTCCGCACAAGGAGAGAAGCCAGTACTACTGGTATACTTTATACAGTCAACATTGGATTAGTCGTAATGATACCTCCGTACCAAGGAGAGAAGCCAGTACTACCGATATACTTTATACTGTCAACATTGGATCAGTCGTAATGATATCTCCGTACCAAGGAGAGAAGCCAGTACTACCGGTATACTTTATACAGTCATCATTGGATCAGTCGTAATGATACCTCCGCACAAGGAGAGAAGCCAGTACTACTGGTATACTTTATACTGTCGTCATTGGATTAGTCGTAATGATACCTCCGTACCAAGTAGAGAAGCTAGTACTACCGGTACACTTTATACAGTCACCATTGGATCCGTCGTAATGATACCTCCGTACCAAGGAGAGAAGCCAGTACTACCGGTATACTTTATACTGTCATCATTCGATTAGTCGTAATGATACCTCCGTACCAAGTAGAGAAGCTAGTACTACCGGTATACTTAATACTGTCAACATTGGATCAGTCGTAATGATACCTCTGCACAAGGAGAGAAGCCAGTACTACTGGTATACTTTATACAGTCATCATTGGATTAGTCGTAATGATATCTCCGTACTTAGAAGTGAAGCCAGTACTACCGGTATACTTTATACAGTCACCATTGGATCAGTCGTAATGATATATCCGTACTAAGAATTGAAGCCAGTACTACCGGTATACTTTATACAGTCACCATTGGATCAGTCATAATGATACCCCCGTATCAAAGAGAGAAGCCAGTACTACCGGTATACTTTATACAGTCATCATTGGATCAGTCGTAATGATACCTCCGTACCAAGGAGAGAAGCCAGTACTACTGATATACTTTATACTGTCACCATTTGATCAGTCGTAATGATATCACCGTACAAAGGAGAGAAGCTAGTACTACTGGTATACTTTATACAGTCATCATTGGATCAGTCGTAATGATACCTCCGTACTAAGAAGAGAAGCCAGTACTACTGGTATACTTTATACTGTCGTCATTGTATCAGTCGTAATGATATCACCGTACCAAGAAGTGAAGCCAGTACTACTGGTATACTTTATACTGTCGTCATTGGATCACTCGTAATGATATCACCTTACCAAGAAGTGAAGCCTGTACTACCGGTATACTTTATACTGTCAACATTGGATCAGTCGTAATGATACCTCCGTACTAAGAAGAGAAGCCAGTACTACCGGTATACTTTATAGTCATCATTGGATCAGTCGTAATGATATCTCCGTACCAAAAAGAGAAGCCAGTACTACCGGTATACTTTATACAGTCATCATTGGATCAGTCGTAATGATACCTCCGTACTAAGAAGAGAAGCCAGTACTACTGGTATACTTTATACAGTCAACATTGGATCAGTCGTAATGATATCACCGTACCAAGGAGAGAAGCCTGTACTACCGGTATACTTTATACAGTCATCATTGAATCAGTCGTAATGATACCTCCGTACCAAGAACAGAAGCCAGTACTACTGGTATACTTTTTACTGTCACCATTGGATCACTCGTAATGATATCACCGTACCAAGAAGTGAAGCCTGTTCTACCTGTATACTTTATACTGTCGTCATTGGATCAGTCGTAATGATATCTCCGTACCAAGAAGAGAAGCCAGTACTACTGGTATACTTTATACTGTCATCATTAGATCAGTCGTAATGATACCTCCGTACCAAGAAGAGAAGCCAGTACTACCAGTATACTTTATACAGTCACCATTGGATCAGTCGTAATGATATCACCGTACTAAGAAGTGAAGCCTGTTCGACCGGTATACTTTATACTGTCAACATTGGATCACTCGTAATGATATCACCGTACTAAGAAGTGAAGCCTGTACTACTGGTATGCTTTATACTGTCAACATTGTATCAGTCGTAATGATATCACCGTACCAAGAAGTGAAGCCACTACTACTGGTATACTTTATACTGTCATCATTGAATCAGTCGTAATGATACCTCCGTACCAAGAAGAGAAGCCAGTACTACTGGTATACTTTATACAGTCACCATTGGATCAGTCGTAATGATATCTCCGTACCAAGAAGTGAAGCCTGTACTACCGGTATACTTTATACTGTCATCATTGAATCAGTTGTAATGATACCTCCGTACCAAGAAGAGAAGCCAGTACTACTGGTATACTTTATACAGTCACCATTGGATCAGTCGTAATGATATCTCCGTACCAAGAAGTGAAGCCTGTACTACCGGTATACTTTATACTGTCAACATTGGATTAGTCGTAATGATATCTCCGTACCAAAGAGAGAAGCCAGTACTACCGGTATACTTTATACTGTCATCATTGGATCAGTCGTAATGATATCTCCGTACCAAAGAGAGAAGCCAGTACTACCGGTATACTTAATACTGTCATCATTGGATCAGTCGTAATGATATCTCTGTACCAAGAAGAGAAGCCTGTACTACCGGTATACTTTATACTGTCATCATTGAATCAGTCGTTATGATACCTCCGTACCAAGAAGTGAAGCCAGTTCTACTGGTATACTTTATACTGTCAACATTGTATCAGTCGTAATGATATCTCCGTACTAAGAAGAGAAGCCAGTACTACCGGTATACTTTATACTGTCACCATTGGATCAGTCGTAATGATACCTCCGTACCAAAGAGAGAAGCTAGTACTACTGGTATACTTTATACTGTCAACATTGGATCAGTCGTAATGATATCTACGTACCAAGGAGAGAAGCCAGTACTACCGGTATACTTTATACTGTCAACATTGGATCAGTCGTAATGATACCTCCGTACCAAGGAGAGAAGCCAGTACTACCGGTATACTTTATACTGTCAACATTGGATCAGTCGTAATGATATCTCCGTACCACGGAGAGAAGCCAGTACTACCGGTATACTTTATACTGTCAACATTGGATTAGTCGTAATGATACGTCCGTACTAAGAAGAGAAGCCAGTACTACTGGTATACTTTATAGTCATCATTGGATCAGTCGTAATGATACCTCCGCACAGGGAGAGAAGCCAGTACTACCGGTATACTTTATACTGTCAACATTGGATTAGTCGTAATGATACCTCCGTACCAAGTAGAGAAGCTAGTACTACCGGTATACTTTATACTGTCAACATTGGATCAGTCGTAATGATACCTCCGCACAAGGAGAGAAGCCAGTACTACTGATATACTTTATACTGTCATCATTGGATCAGTCGTAATGATATCTCCGTACTAAGAAGTGAAGCCAGTACTACTGGTATACTTTATACTGTCATCATTGGATCAAGTCATAATGATATCACCGTACCAAGAAGTGAAGCCTGTACTACCGGTATACTTTATACAGTCACCATTGGATCAGTCGTAATGATATCCCCGTACTAAGAAGTGAAGCCAGTACTACTGATATACTTTATACTGTCATCATTAGATCAGTCGTTATGATACCTCCGTACCAAGAAGAGAAGCCAGTACTACCGGTATACTTTATACAGTCACCATTGGATCAGTCGTAATGATATCTCCGTACTAAGAAGTGAAGCCAGTACTACTGGTATACTTTATACAGTCACCATTGGATCAGTCGTAATGATATCTCCGTACTAAGAAGAGAAGCCAGTACTACCGGTATACTTTATACAGTCACCATTGGATCAGTCGTAATGATATCCCCGTACTAAGAAGTGAAGCCAGTACTACTGGTATACTTTATACAGTCACCATTGGATCAGTCGTAATGATATCTCCGTACTAAAGAGAGAAGCCAGTACTACTGGTATACTTTATACAGTCACCATTGGATCAGTCGTAATGATATCCCCGTACTAAGAAGTGAAGCCAGTACTACTGGTATACTTTATACAGTCACCATTGGATCAGTCGTAATGATATCTCCGTACTAAGAAGAGAAGCCAGTACTACCGGTATACTTTATACTGTCACCATTGGATCAGTCGTAATGATACCTCCGTACCAAAGAGAGAAGCCAGTACTACTGGTATACTTTATACTGTCAACATTGGATCAGTCGTAATGATAGCTCCGTACCAAGGAGAGAAGCCAGTACTACTGGTATACTTTATACTGTCAACATTGGATCAGTCGTAATGATATCTCCGTACCAAGGAGAGAAGCCAGTACTAGCGGTATACTTTATACTGTCAACATTGGATCAGTTGTAATGATACCTCCGTACCAAGAAGAGAAGCCAGTACTACCGGTATACTTTATACTGTCAACATTGGATCAGTCGTAATGATATCCCCGTACTAAGAAGAGAAGCCAGTACTACTGATATACTTTATACTGTCACCATTGGATCAGTCGTAATGATACCTCCGTACCAAGAAGAGAAGCCAGTACTACTGGTATACTTTATACAGTCACCATTGGATCAGTCGTAATGATATCCCCGTACTAAGAAGTACAGCCAGTACTACTGGTATACTTTATACAGTCACCATTGGATCAGTCGTAATGATATATCCGTACTAAGAAGAGAAGCCAGTACTACCGGTATACTTTATACTGTCACCATTGGATCAGTCGTAATGATACCTCCGTACCAAAGAGAGAAGCTAGTACTACTGGTATACTTTATACTGTCAACATTGGATCAGTCGTAATGATATCTACGTACCAAGGAGAGAAGCCAGTACTACCGGTATACTTTATACTGTCAACATTGGATCAGTCGTAATGATACTTCCGTACCAAGGAGAGAAGCCAGTACTACCGGTATACTTTATACTGTCAACATTGGATCAGTCGTAATGATATCTCCGTACCAAGGAGAGAAGCCAGTACTACCGGTATACTTTATACTGTCAACATTGGATCAGTCGTAATGATACCTCCGTACCAAGGAGAGAAGCCAGTACTACCGGTATACTTTATACTGTCAACAATGGATCAGTCGTAATGATACCTCCGCACAAGGAGAGAAGCCAGTACTACCGGTATACTTTATACTGTCAACATTGGATCAGTCGTAATGATACCTCCGTACCAAGTAGAGAAGCTAGTTCTACCGGTATACTTTATACTGTCAACATTGGATCATTCGTAATGATATCACCGCACAAGGAGAGAAGCCAGTACTACTGATATACTTTATACAGTCACCATTGGATCAGTCGTAATGATATCTCCGTACTAAGAAGTGAAGCCAGTACTACCGGTATACTTTATACAGTCACCATTGGATCAGTCATAATGATACCTCCGTACCAAAGAGAGAAGCCAGTACTACCGGTATACTTTATACAGTCACCATTGGATCAGTCGTAATGATACCTCCGTACCAAGGAGAGAAGCCAGTACTACCGGTATACTTTATACTGTCATCATTGGATCAGTCGTAATGATATCTCCGTACTAAGAAGAGAAGCCAGTACTACCGGTATCCTTTATACTGTCATCATAAGATCAGTCGTAATGATATCTCCGTACTAAGAAGAGAAGCCAGTACTACCGGTATACTTTATACTGTCATCATTAGATCAGCCGTAATGATACCTCCGTACTAAGAAGAGAAGCCAGTACTACCGGTATACTTTATACTGTCATCATTGGATTAGTCGTAATGATACCTCCGTACCAAAGAGAGAAGTCTGTACTACCGGTATACTTTATACTGTCACCATTGTATCAGTCGTAATGATATCTCCGTACCAAAGAGAGAAACCAGTACTACCGGTATACTTTATACTGTCGTCATTGTATCAGTCGTAATGATATCACCGTACCAAGGAGAGAAGCCTGTACTACCGGTATACTTTATACTGTCATCATTGGATCAGTCGTAATGATATCTCCGTACCAAGGTAGAGAAGCCAGTACTACTGATATACTTTATACTGTCATCATTGGATCAGTCGTAATGATATCCCCGTACTAAGAAGTGAAGCCAGTACTATCGGTATACTTTATACTGTCATCATTGGATCAGTCGTAATGATATCACCGTACCAAGAAGTGAAGCCAGTACTACTGGTATACTTTATACTGTAATCATTGGATCAGTCGTAATGATACCTCCGTACTAAGAAGAGAAGCCAGTACTACTGGTATACTTTATACTGTCATCATTGGATCAGTCGTAATGATATCTCCGTACTAAGAAGAGAAGCCTGTACTACCGGTATACTTTATACTGTCATCATTGGATCAGTCGTAATGATACCTCCGTACCAAGAAGTTAAGCCAGTACTACTGGTATACTTTATACTGTCATCATTGGATTAATCGTAATGATATCACCGTACCAAGAAGAGAAGCCTGTACTACCGGTATACTTTATACTGTCGTCATTGGATCACTCGTAATGATATCACCGTACCAAGAAGTGAAGCCAGTACTACTGGTATACTTTATACTGTCGTCATTGTATCAGTCGTAATGATATCACCGTACCAAGAAGTGAAGCCAGTACTACCGGTATACTTTATACTGTCGTCATTGTATTAGTCGTAATGATATCACCGTACCAAGAAGTGAAGCCAGTACTACTGGTATACTTTATATTGTCGTCATTGTATCAGTCGTAATGATATCACCGTACCAAGAAGTGAAGCCAGTACTACTGGTATACTTTATTCTGTCATCATTGAATCACTCGTAGTGATATCACCTTACCAAGAAGAGAAGCCTGTACTACCGATATACTTTATACTGTCGTCATTGGGTTAGTCGTAATGATACCTCCGTACCAAGGTAGAGAAACCAGTACTACCGGTATACTTTATACTGTCGTCATTGGATTAGTCGTAATGATATCACCGTACCAAGAAGTGAAGCCTGTACTACCGGTATACTTTATACTGTCGTCATTGTATAAGTCGTAATGATATAACCGTACTAAGAAGTGAAGCCAGTACTACTGGTATACTTTATACTGTCATCATTGTATCAGTCGTAATGATATAACCGTACCAAGGTAGAGAAACCAGTCCTACCGGTATACTTTATACTGTCGTCATTGTATCAGTCGTAATGATATAACCGTACCAAGAAGTGAAGCCAGTACTACTGGTATACTTTATACTGTCGTCATTGGATCACTCGTAATGATATCTCCGTACTAAGAAGTGAAGCCAGTACTACTGGTATACTTTATACTGTCAACATTGGATCCAGTCATAATGATATCACCGTACCAAGAAGTGAAGCCAGTACTACTGGTATACTTTATACTGTCGTCATTGGATCACTCGTAATGATATCTCCGTACTAAGAAGTGAAGCCAGTACTACTGGTATACTTTATACTGTCAACATTGGATCCAGTCATAATGATATCACCGTACCAAGAAGTGAAGTCAGTACTACCGGTATACTTTATACTGTCGTCATTGGATCAGTCGTAATGATATCACCGTACCAAGAAGTGAAGCCTGTACTACCGGTATACTTTATACTGTCGTCATTGTATCAGTCGTAATGATACCTCCGTACCAAGAAGTGAAGCCTGTACTACTGGTATACTTTATAATGTCGCCATTGGATCCAGTCATAATGATATCACCGTACCAAGAAGTGAAGCCTGTACTACTGGTATACTTTATACTGTCATCATTGTATCAGTCGTAATGATATCACCGTACCAAGGAGAGAAGCCAGTACTACCGGTATACTTTATACTGTCAACATTGGATCAGTCGTAATGATACCTCCGTACCAAGAAGTGAAGCCTGTACTACTGGTATACTTTATACTGTCGCCATTGGATCCAGTCATAATGATATCACCGTACCAAGAAGTGAAGCCTGTACTACTGGTATACTTTATACTGTTATCATTGTATCAGTCGTAATGATATCACCGTACCAAGGAGAGAAGCCAGTACTACCGGTAGACTTTATACTGTCAACATTGGATCCAGTCATAATGATATCACCGTACCAAGAAGTGAAGCCTTTACTATCGGTATACTTTATACTGTCGTCATTGTATCAGTCGTAATGATACCTCCGTACCAAGAAGAGAAGCCTGTACTACTGGTATACTTTATACTGTCACCATTGGATCAGTCGTAATAATACCTCCGTACCAAAGAGAGAAGCCAGTACTACCGGTATACTTTATACTGTCATAATTAGATCAGTCGTAATAATACCTCCGTACCAAGGAGAGAAACCAGTACTATCGGTATACTTTATACAGTCACCGTTGGATCAGTCGTAATGATATCCCCGTACCAAAGAGAAGTCAGTACTACCGGTATACTTTATACTGTCACCATTGGATCAGTCGTAATGATACCTCCGTACTAAGGAGAGAAGCCTGTACTACCGGTATACTTTATACTGTCATCATTGGATTAGTCGTAATAAAACCTCCGTACCAAAGAGAGAAGCCTGTACTACCCGTATACTTTATACTGTCATCATTGGATCAGTCGTAATGATACCTCCGTACCAAGGTAGAGAAACCAGTACTACCGGTATACTTTATACTGTCACCATTGGATCAGTCGTAATGTTACCTCCGTACTAAGGAGAGAAGCCTGTCCTACCAGTATACTTTATACTGTCATCATTGGATTAGTCGTAATAATACCTCCGTACCAAAGAGAGAAGCCTGTACTACAGGTATACTTTATACTGTCATCATTGGATCAGTCGTAATGATACCTCCGTACCAAAGAGAGAAGCCAGTACTACCGGTATACTTTATACTGTCATCATTGGATTAGTCGTAATGATAGCTCCGTACCAAGGAGAGAAACCAGTACTACCGGTATACTTTATACTGTCACCATTGGATCAGTCGTAATAATACCTCCGTACCAAAGAGAGAAGCCAGTACTATCGGTATACTTTATACTGTCACCATTGGATCAGTCGTAATAATACCCCCGTACCAAAGAGAGAAGCCAGTACTACCGGTATACTTTATAATGTCACCATTGGATCAGTCGTAATGATACCTCCGTACCAAGGAGAGAAGCCAGTACTACCGGTATACTTTATACTGTCATCATTGGATTAGTCGTAATGATATCCCCGTACTAAAGAGAGAAGCCAGTACTACCGGTATACTTTATACTGTCATCATTGGATCAGTCGTAATAATACCCCCGTACTTAAGAGAGAAGCCAGTACTACCGGTATACTTTATACTGTCATCATTGGATTAGTCGTAATCATATCCCCGTACTAAAGAGAGAAGCCAGTACTACCGGTTTACTTTATACTGTCATCATTGGATTAGTCGTAATGATACCTCCGTACCAAGGAGAGAAGCCAGTACTACCGGTATACTTTATACTGTCATCATTGGATTAGTCGTAATGATACCTCCGTACCAAGTAGAGAAGCCAGTACTACCGGTATACTTTATACTGTCATCATTGGATCAGTCGTAATGATACCTCCGTACCAAAGAGAGAAGCCAGTACTACCGGTATACTTTATACTGTCATCATTGGATCAGTCGTAATGATACCTCCGTACCAAAGAGAGAAGCCAGTACTACCGGTATACGTTATACTGTCATCATTGGATTAGTTGTAATGATACCTCCGTACCAACTACCAAGGAAAGAAGCCAGTACTACAGGTATACTTTATACTGTCATCATTGGATTAGTCGTAATGATACATCCGTACCAAAGAGAGAAGCCAGTACTACCGGTATACTTTATACTGTCATCATTGGATCAGTCGTAATGATATCTCCGTACCAAGGAGAGAAGCCTGTACTACCGGTATACTTTATACTGTCATCATTGGATTAGTCGTAATGATATCCCCGTACCAAGGTAGAGAAGCCAGTACTACCGGTATACTTTATACTGTCATCATTGGATCAGTCGTAATAATACCTCCGTACCAAGGAGAGAAGCCTGTACTACCGGTATACTTTATACTGTCATCATTGGATCAGTCGTAATGATATCCCCGTACCAAAGAGAGAAGCCAGTACTACCGGTATACTTTATACTGTCATCATTGGATTAGTCGTAATGATACCTCCGTACCAAAGAGAGAAGCCAGTACTACCGGTATACTTTATACTGTCATCATTGGATTAGTCGTAATGATATCCCCGTACTAAAGAGAGAAGCCAGTACTACCGGTATACTTTATACTGTCATCATTGGATTAGTCGTAATGATATCCCCGTACTAAAGAGAGAAGCCAGTACTATCGGTATACTTTATACGAAAAAAACCCATGAATGGGTTTTTTCGCTTATAGTTAACGGGTGTGAGATTTTATTTTTTTTTTTTTTTTTTTCAATAACCCATGAAGCTTTCTGAAATGAAACTGGCCAAATCCATGGGGGCCGCCATTTTGGGTATGTATAAAATGAGCCGAGAAACACGGATTGAAAAAAAATTATTGTCGTCTTTTTAATATTTTTTTTTTAAATCGATATTTTGGGTATGTATAAAATGTCACGAAAAACACGGATTTTTTAAATTATTGTCGTCTTTTTAATTTTTTTTTTTTTAAATCGATATTTATTAAAGTGCTGTGTTTTGGGGGAATTAACATTAAAAATAAATGGAACTCTGTAAGAAATATGTTTTCCCGTTCGTCAAAAAAACGACAGCATTAGACTTCTACGCCTGAACCTAAATGTTGACTATCGTAGCCAAAGAAGGACGTGACGTCATTTCCGTAACACTTCATCTTGGCGTAACGTCAATGGAGCGACGTCGTTTCCCGCAAAAAAGTGGTATCAACATGAAATACCCCAAATTCCTATACATGAGCTATTTATCAAACATTGTTGCAAAAGGATAACTTTCTCATAAGGAGCAATTGTTCTTTTAGCGACAATCTTTCCCTAAATCGTCTGTTGCAAAGGCCTCAGAAACCGTCTCTAATAGGGAAAGGGTTAAGCAGAAATGTGACCCCTTACATCATTTGTTCCAGTCATATTGACTGGTTGAAAAAGGCAGTTGCCAGGTGGCATCAGCAAAGAGCTGATCTTTTTGCTTCTTTACCATAATGCAGGTGATCGATTTAGGATCATCTTGGCCATCATGTTTTAACCTCGTTCATTATAAATGTATTCCTTGATGTTCTGAAAGTCTTTACTTTATCATTTTCTGTTCGTAATAATAGACGACAGCAATACGAATTCCAAATATTTTTTGATAATGCACGAAACATGACATTAACATTATTATTGTCTAGTCAATTACTTATAAATCCTTTTTTATGGCCAAAGTATGCTCTTTAATTTTTGTTTATAATTATCTTGCGTTTTTTTCGTAAATAGGTAGTACCTATAGATATATTACTGTCATCATTGGATTAGTCGTAATGATATCCCTGTACTAAAGAGAGAAGCCAGTACTATCGGTATACTTTATACTGTCACCATTGGATCACTCGTAATGATATCACCGTACCAAGAAGTGAAGCCTGTTCTACCGGTATACTTTATACTGTCATCATTGGATCAGTCGTAATAATACCCCCGTACCAAGGAGAGAAGCCGGTCCTACTGGTATACTTTATACAGTCACCATTGTAATATGAATTAAGGCAAAGCCTCAGAAAGTTTCGGAAAGTGCATTCAGTCTCAACAGATTTAATCACGTACTAAGCTGTTGTGCACTAACGTTTTTACTATTTGCTCAATTGATAATGGATAGAGTTGTCACCCAGGGGTAGAGAGTTCAAGTTCAAGCCGATTGAGTCAACTTACTTCCCGAATGTCAAAGACTACTTTTACCAGTGAATATTGAACATTTCCCCAAGAGCTTTAAAGAGTATAGAACATATTATGACCATGATGTTTGAGGGAATATCCTGATAGCCATAATAAATGCATGAATTAACATATAAAATATATTTATATGTCTTTGGATAAATGCATCAACATTTTGAAAAAAAAAAAAAACATTTCTGGCAACTTAACTTGAAATCAGACAAGCAGTTGCAGAAGAAAAACGTTTAGATTTGTCATTTTACCATTTTTCTGATGCCATATTTCAGCATTGCTTTGAACTAATCAATATCCCTTGAACAATTTATGTAGAGGGTTAATTAAAGAACGTTTTTTGCCAAACTATCTTGACATAAGACATGCAATTTAAGAGGAAAATTGTTATTTTACTCCCTTTCTGATACTTTTTGGCAGCATTGATCTTAAACCACGCTGGAAAGTGCAACATAATGTTTTTTTAAGCCAAATTATCTTGAAACAAGACCCAACACTCTTATAATGCCTAGCAATATTTGTTTTTATTTAATAAATATGACTTGAATAAGTGTATGGATGGTCACATAGGGAAAATTAATGCAACAGTGTTATAACTTTGAAATTATACCTGCAACTTCCTTTTCCCATGCCACATGCGGATACTATTTTTCAACCAATCAATATGATTTGAATATTTTTAGGGTTACATAAGGAACTTTCCTGCCAAGTTATACAGAAATACCAGAATACCTAAACATTGTGTCACTTTACTTCTTTTCTGATGGGGTAGTTTCCAGAATTCAACACAGAATTTATTCCTTTGAACATTTTGAAAGAGGACACCAAATCAATATTTCTGTGCAGTTCAGTTAAAATTGGTCAAGTAGTTTAAAAGCAGTCATTGTTTAAATAAATAGTTGCTGGTGGATATTGCATGATGGATTGAGGATTATCACAAAAGCTGTGCTGATATTGATTAAATTGTATGTATTTAGCTACAGTGTAATTTTTCCCCTACTGAGATTTGAACTCAGAACTCCTGGCTAGACCAGGTGTTTTACCAGTTAAAACTATAAGGTCTCAAAATGTAGCTAAACACATTTAATTTACGATCAAATTATCCTCAAAGAAAGTCACATTTAGTAAATGCCTCATGTTCTTTACCAAAAAAAGGAATTCCTAATTAATCAGAGCTTGTGATAGTTTAATTGTAATTTAAACAAGAGCCCCAAATGTCACAAAATACGACTGTCCTGTTTTATTGAGACCAAGTTTAGTGATAATTGGTTGTACGTCAGGCAAATTTAGAGAGCGAACACTGTTAGTACAGTTTTGGACATTCCGAGGGACATAAGTGTGTAGTGACTAAGATAACATGGTAAGTTATTGAACCTGACCAAGATATTCTGCCCATCAACATATTGTCTAAATTTGGTGATGATCGGATAAAGGCTTCACAAGTTATTTAGCTGACAAGACCAATTTTAGGTAATTTCTATAATAAAAGGGTGATAACTCTCGATTGACTGAAGCGATATAGCTAGTTATCAAACTTGTCCGAGATATTATGCCAATACACATTCTGACAAAATTTGGTGTTGATTGGTCAAAGGCTTCTAAAGTTATTGAGCTGACAAGACAAATTTTAGGTAATTTCTATAATTAAAGAGCGATAACTCTCGATTGACTAAAGCAATATGGTTAGTTATCGAACTTGTCTGAAATATTATGCCAATACACATTCTGATCAAATTTGGTGATGATTAAACAAAGGCTTCTAAAGTTATTGAGCTGACAAGACCAGTTTTAGGTAATTTCTATAAATAAAGGGCAATAACTCTCGATTGACTGAAGCGATATGGCTAGTTATCCATTTTGTCCGAGATTTTATGCCAATACACTTTCTGACCAAAATTGATGATGATTGGCCAAAGGCTTCTTAAGTTATTGAGCTGACAAGACCAATTTTAGGTAATTTCTATAATTAAAGGGCAATAACTCTCGATATAGCTAGTTATCAAATGTGTACGAGATATTATACTAATACACATTCTGACCAAATTTGATGATGATTGGACAAAGGCTTCTTAAGTTATTGAGCTGACAAAATACTGGATGCCGCCCGCCTGTACGCCTCAGATAAAACTATAATACGTTCCGTTAAAAAACGGGCGTATAAAAACCTAACAAATTATGCTTTTCTAACATTGAATTGTTATCTTACAACACTATAATATTCTTATTACTGATTAGACTTATGCAACCATGTCCCTTATATCATCTCATGTATCTGCTATGTAAAACATGAGTATAAGAAGTTGTTCAAATGCATTTACCAGTAGAATAAGCCATGTTTTTCAAGGATTTAAATAATTTAATCAATATTTGAAGAGGATGAACAATTGGGCCAAATTATTTTTAAATCAGGCCAGTATTTTCAAAACAAATGTATTTGTTTTTCCATTGCAAAGAGGATAAGCATTAAAGAACATTATTATGAAGGTGGATTGCAATGGACAAAGTGGTACAGATGGAGACATTGTTTAACACTTTCCCACTTGTAAATGACATTTGAAATCACTGAGGCAAAGGGAGATAACGCTCATAGTGAATATTTCATCCTTTTGCAAGTTTAGCTTTTATCCAAAGAGATTTTCCATATTTTGGCCTAGCTTTTTTTAATGCTGTCTTTGGGAAAGGGATATGAGGATGGAAAGAAAGTTCAGAACAAGCTTTAGACCCTAGTTTGGAAGAAACAAACAACTTAAGTTTAACCCTTTCCTTCATATGGACGTTTTCTGATGCCTCTGCAGCAGACGGCTTTTTGAATACAGTGACAAAAGAAGAAATTGCTCAAAATGAGCAATTTCTCCTTTTGCCACAATGTTTTCCTCTTTAAGTCATAGGTTGTCCATTCAATTATAGAGATTTTCTATCTTTTGACAAAATACGTTCAAAGTCATCTGCTGCAGAATTGTCGTATGACGGAAAGGGTTAATCATATTGAGCAATTATTTCAACTCTTATCAATAATTTTACTTTCATTTAAACAGATTTTCCATTTGTTTTGCTTAGATGTTTTCAAAATGGTCTGTAAGTGTTGCATATTTATTTTATGTGAGAATGGATTTAGGCTAATATATTTTATTTAAACTGATATTCCATTCTAATTTGGGGCTACACCCCTAAACTCCTGCTTCATCATTAATTCAATTATACTGTGCAAAGACAAAAAAAACAACAACTTTGTAACAAAGAACAATAGGTGACTAGGTCAAACTGAATACACTTTGTGGCAACATAATATATAAACAATGTTTTTATGCCTGTCAGTAAAAATAACCATATTCAAGAATGCAAATCTTTTGAGTGGACATGCACAGTACATTTCACTTATATGAATCAATAAAATCTTTTCATAATTGAAGGTTATAATTTCATGCTAATCTAGTTTAACTGCCAATTTATCAAAGAATAATTTAAACAGACATCATCAATTTAATGCTTTGAAGCTTTCCCTCATATGACAAATCCGCAGTAAAAGACTCTGAAAATGTCTACTGAAATATAAGGAACATCTCTATAATTGTTAAAACCTATATAGAATGAAGATAATTTGCCACACATTGGTCAACATCAGCCCCTTTGAATGAATGTTAAAATATTTCATTTCATGTTGCCAGACGCATCCTAAACTTTTTATCAACTGAAAACAACATCAGGGGCTGCGAATTGTTTACATCTTATTAGAAACCAGCATGTACATTCCGGCTTGCAAAATCCTTGATTGTATTGACTGTGTAGTGGACATGTACTAACATTATATGTTTAAACTTTAACCTATATGAATCCATAAAATCTTGTCGTAATTGAAGGTAGCAACAGAGTTAAGTAAATTCTGATTGAGAAGAAACTTTTTTCACCAGTGTGCCTATAACACAGTGGACGGCCTCGGCAGTGTTTTGATAGAACGTCTGCCTTTGGTGCGGGTAGTCCCACATTTATTTGGACTGGGATGCGGGAGGTCGCGAGTCCGATCCCCAGTCGGGTCAAGCCAAAACCTTAAAAAATGGTAGTTGTGACTGCCATTCTTGATGCTCAGGGTTGCGGGGTTAGCATTACAACTGACTGGCTGGTGTCAGGATGAATGGACCAAAAGTACTGGTAACTTACCCAGTACACGCCATCAGATAACTAGAGAATTGTTGAAGGCGGTGTAAAAAACTAAAACATTTAAATACACACCAAACAATGACACAGTTAAGAGACATAGCCAGTTCAAGAGGTAGCAATGCCATAAAGCCAAAGTGTAACTGTACGGTGTCAGGTAAAATTTACTACTTATCATAATGACTGTTCATTGGTTCAAACCAGTACAAATGGGCAACTTGGATAGGGAATTGTCTTTTCTACAGATCTGCCAAGGTTCATTAGATTCTACACATTCACACGGATGGACCCACCAATTGATCACTTATACGTGTGAAAGCTTGAGCCGAAGGCTCGAGCGAAGCACGCCTATAGGTTATACGTACGAACACATCATACGAGATCAAAACAACGAGAATTCAGTACAATCTTACTGTTTTTCACATATCAAATCTCAACCCCATAGCACTTTTTTTCGGCCATTTTGCTTCCGGTCTTACTGGTGAATGTAGAGCGCCTATGTAATAGAGAGTGAGAGCGCCTATGTAATAGAGATTGCCAAATGTGACGTCATTGCAACGAAAAGTAACGTCATTGTAAGGCAAGTAATAAATAAATAACAAAAGGAAAACGACAGGAATGGTAGGAAAAGATAGTTTGACTCGTCACAAATGGATTTCATTCACTGGAAGGACTTTATGAAGGCTAAGTCGACTATTCTTTTGTACCTGTCATCATTATTTCATGGATTTTATATCTTTGCAATATAGAGAAGCAATAAACACTTGAAAATGATTGTAAATAATTTCAACGGAAGTTATCGTTCGTTACACTGGCCTCGGATATTATTTTAACTGAAAAGGACGAACAATTCTGTTTCTGTATCGGCATAGCTTCATTTCAAGGTAAGCTATTTATTATATCAATAATTTGCTTAAAAATATAACTTCATTTCTAAATTATTTGTTATATCTGTTGGGAACGATCCACGATGCTTTCGTCACATCGCGTGACGTCACATGGTGTGTATCGTTTATGACTGTATCTGTCATTTGAAGCCGAAGCCGTCTTGTCAAATGTTGACTCCACTCAAGAAAATAGCTATTAAAACTATCATATCTTCGACTGTCTAGTTGTATTGACTTTAAGACGTTTATCTATTTATTGCAGTAAATGTAGCAAACAAACAAAACTACAGTCAATTTCAAATTATTTGCCTTCAATTTACATTATTTTTTTACATTGTACAGTTTAACAGTTTATGTCTATGACCTAGTCTTTGTCAAATCATGAAAGTATGACCAGAATCAGTTCACCCTGATTTTGGGGTATACATAGTAAATGTCTTAATGTCTATATCCTCCAACCTGAAAGAGAGGAAAACACTTTCATGCCTTCAAATGAGTCTATTGTTTTAAAGAAATGATGTTATATGTGGACTATCAGTAAAACACATAACTTTTCTTTCAATAGGCTGAATTTCTAGTAGTTTCATATTTTTTTTTATCCAAAATTTGTTTATTGATCAAACTCAAATGAGTCCATTGTTTTAAAGGAATGATGTCATATGTGGGCTATCAATAAAACACATTACTTTTCTTTCATCAGGCTGAATTTCTAGTAGATTTATCTTTTTTTTTATCCAAAATGTGTTTATTGATCAAACTCAAATGAGTCCATTGTTTTAAAGAAATGATGTCATATATATGTGGACTATCAGTAAAACACATTACTTGTCTTTCAACAGGCTGCATTTCTAGTAGATTCATCTTTTTTTTAACCAAAATGTGTTTATTGATCAAACTCAAATGAGTCATGATTGTTTAAAAGAAATGATGTCATATGGGGGCTATCAGTAAAACACTTTACTTTTCTTTCAACAGGCTGAATTTCTAGTAGTTTCCTTCTTTTTTTTTTTATCCAAAATGTGTTTATTGATCAGATTGGACAAACTTGGTACTAAGAATTTAAACATTATTTTCACTAGGTTATTTAAAATACTCTGCATGTATGTATTCAAACAATATTTGAAAAAGATTCAACATCTATTGACAGCACTGTTTTCATACTTGGGAGCACAACAACCAATGATGTCATAGAACTCTTCAAATTGAAGAGCAAATGCAAAATAAAAGCCTTTTACGGTCACCGATTTAGGTCCGTCTATGAAACAGGGCAATGTACACTAACTATATCAAACTCAAATAAGGTAAAAACAAACTGAGCATTGAAATCTGTAGATAAAGAGGATCAATCTCTTTTTAAATTCAACAAACACTCAAAATACTTTTTATTCAAATAAATTTGTATAAACATTTTGGTTGAACAATAAAGAAAACGTAATCTGTTTTTCAACAGAAAAAGGCTATAAGGCAGTTCATAATTAATGTCAGTTATGTTAGTCACCCAGTGACCTCACATAAGTGTTCTGTCCTCTGATATAACTGAAATACCACAGAAATGTATCTGTTTTCTATGTAATTTATTGTGAAATCCATTTTTCTGTGTGAAATTGTATAATCTATACAATAGAAATGGTAACATTTAAATTGGTATACATTCATTGTAACAACAAAATTCTTATACTTTACTGGTTATAAAAGTACACATATTTTCATGAACTGCTGCTCAAAATAAAAACCTATACTGTAGTTTAATGGTAAAACACCTGGTCTAACAAGAGTTCTAAGATCAAATCTCAGCAGGTACATGTTTTGAAAGAGGCAACTAAACTTAACAATGTATACATGAAACAATTATGTTGTGGGGAGTTGTCTTACTTAAACACTTATTACATTTTTATCCAGGCTTCTAGTGAAAATAGTTTACTCCCTGTACCCTTTTCAAAAGCTTTTATAATTGAGCAATAACAATTAAAACAAGAGGGCCATGATGGCCCTTGAATCGCTCACCTGATTTTTTTTTTTCACTTTAGCTATATAAGCCTCGCCCCCTGGCAGCCATAGTTTCCGAATCAACTTGGCTTGAAGGAATCTGAAAGTGGGTCATCCAAGGAACATTTCTACAAAATTATTTGAAAATCGGCCAGATATTTTTGGAGGAGAAGATTTTTTAAGTTTTCACTATAGCCATATAATGCAAAATAGCCCTGCCTACTGGCGGCCATGTTTTTTGACCAATCAACATGGCTTGAAGGAATCTGAAAGTGGGTCATCCAAGGAACATTTCTACAAAATTATTTGAAAATCGGGCCGACACTTTTGGAGAAGAAGATTTTTTAAGTTTGCACTATAGCCATATAAGGCAAAATAGCCCGCCCCCCCCCCTGGCGGCCATGTTTTTCGACCAATCAACATGGCTTGAAGGAATCTGATAGAGGGTCACCCAAGGAACATTTCTACAAAATTATTTGAAAATCGGCCTGACACTTATGGAGGAGAAGATTTTTTAAGTTTTCATTATAGCCATAAAAGGCAAAATAGCCCCGCCCCCTGGCGGCCATGTTTTTTGACCAATCAACATGGCTTGAAGGAATCTGATAGAGAATCACCCAAGGAACATTTCTACAAAATTATTTGAAAATCGGCCTGACACTTTTGGAGGAGAAGATTTTTTAAGTTTGCACTATAGCCATATAAGGCAAAATAGCCCCGCCCCCCCTGGCGGCCATGTTTTTCGACCAATCAACACGGCTTGAAGGAATCTGATAGAGGGTCATCCAAGGAACATTTCTACAAAATTATTTGAAAATCTGCCAACCAATTTGGGAGAAGAAGAATTTTGAAGTTTTTTCGGTTTCGTTGCCATGGAAACCAGAATTTTGCATGGATCCCAAAAATTTGAAGGAATTCTGGTGAGGTCATTGAGAGGATGCTTTCTGTGAAGTTTCATCCCAATTGACCCACTGGTTACTGAGGAGAAGAAGTTGACGCACGACGCACGACGCACGCCGGACGCCGGACAAAAGGCGATCACAATAACTCACCTTGAGCAAAGCTCAGGTGAGCTAAAAAGGAATGGTTATCAACATTGATAACTCTGAGAATCTGTACATGTTCAAGGATTGATCCAGCTTTGATAACCGTTCTAATATCAAAGTTTTAACGAAATTTATACATCATATTTTTATAATAGAGCAATTTTAACATGATCACTAACAATGTTAAATTATTGCAAATTCTTCTGGAAAATCCATTTCTCTGTTTGTACTTTTTATAATTTCTTTATTTGCTATAAACATACTGTTTATTGTTTTATGCAATAAAATGTATATTGAATATATTGATCAGATCTTATATTATCCATTTTTTTTTCAAACAACATATTTCAGATACATGTATATATATTCAGTAACTGTTGTTGACACTAAGTCTGGTACTTATTAACAAATAATCTGATGCTGTTTTCATGTTTTACAAATTAAAAACCAGAAAAGGAGATAGGTGTTCAAAGTGAAAATGTTGTTGAATAGGAACATATTGTTCATTTTGGATATGTTCATTTTGGATCAATTACACCATTCCGACAATGTATTCGGATTAGTCACAGAAATCAAGTAATTTACATCAGACAAGGCCGGCTAAACTTTAACCTTTCCAACATACATCATTATAAATGGGACTATTGAAAATATTTGTCAAAAATTACATTTTTCTCAGTCATCTTAAATTGTCTCAAGATTATACATTCAGCCAGATCATGCAAAGTTAGCCATCTGCCTTGTAAGATTGTTGTGTGGAGTAATGTTAAGCGCAAGTCATTCAATCAACCATGGTAAGAGTCAGTTTTCAATTATATGTATTACTAGTTTACAAATAACTGGCATTTGTAAAAATAAATCAGAACATTCTTCAATGCCTTCTAGTGTTGTTTTCCATCAACATCCTTGGAAATCTTACAGTCTATTACAATCCTGACCTAATAAAAAATAAAACAGATATATATGTACAAATTAAACTTAAATGCATGCTAAGTTTCGTTTTTTTCAATATGTTTTTCAAATTCTGTTTTTGTAACTTAAATTTCTACAATTTGCCTATTAATTTGTTTCTTGTTGGGGGACAGACAGTGCTTAATTAATTGTTCTTGCTTTCACACGACCTAGGCTTTGCCTATTAACATATTAATTGATAAGCTGATCCATCGGTTAAATGAATAAAAATTGGTATTAACTACTAAATATAAAGAAATTTTATCTTTATCCATAAAGAACTTTAAGAAGTAACAATAACAAAATCTAAACCATCACTATAATGTCTTCCTCAAGGCGACGCAAGATTACAACATATATGAACAGAGAATATCTTCAGTGGTTCTACTTATCAGAGAAGCAGATGAACGAAAGACGAAACATACTGTTCACAACTTCAGACTTGACTTCAACTTCAAGTGCGTAAAACATTGGGTACGAAACGGAATCCTTGTTTCATTTTAAGCATTAAGAAGCATTGGACATGTCTGACATGGAAAGAATGTGGCGAGGTGCTTATAAAAACTATTTATATAATCATACGTGTGAGGATGCAGCTCAAACTTACATGATAGCTCGGCAAAACACTCCGAGTCTGCACATTTTGGTTGTCTTTACAAGCATGTTAATAAACACGAACGGCAACTCTAATGTAACGGGAACATTGCAAATAATGATCATGTTTCGCACAAGTATGGTTTCGTGACACAACGATTAAACAAAACAACATGACTCCCATTGGGCCTAGCAATAAACATATAATGTGACAAATTTGCCTAAGAATAAACTGAGTGACCACGATTTGTGACAAATGTGCCATGATCAACAGTTTTGAATGAATCACGCTAGCACCAGCTTACCTGACGGTCGTTGACTGTCAGCAGTTATGGACAGTTTAACGCAATAAATCCATTGAACAGATATCTAAATGATAAAATGACGGGTGTTTCCTGTATTTTGTTACCAACGAACGCATATCGGATCTACTAGATCGAAACATTTAATTGAGTTGATACGGGCCAGAGGTCAAGAATCCGCCATTTTTAACGTGGTTAATAAAAAGCTTGAAAGTTGAATGCGCTTAGTGACATTGTCGTCATTTTTATGGAATTGTTCTCTGAACAGAATCTTCGATACATGTTCAATGATGTAAACATTTGATATACAGTCTGAATTCGGAAAATCGGAAGACCGAGTTGCCCCAAATTGCCCACAGAGTTCGTTTTGTAACAAGCAAAAATAGCACCATAGTATATGTGACCTTTGACCCTGACCGTAAGAAGTTTCTAACCGAAACTTTATCAGTCGTAATGATACCTCCGTACCAAAGAGAGAAGCCTGTACTACCGGTATACTTTATACTGTCATCATTGGATCAGTCGTAATGATATCCCCGTACCAAAGAGAGAAGCCAGTACTACCGGTATACTTTATACTGTCACCATTGGATCAGTTGTAATTATATCTCCTTACTAAGGAGAGAAGTCAGTACTACCGATATACTTTATACTGTCACCATTGTATCAGTCGTAATGATACCTCCGTACCAAAGAGAGAAGCCTGTACTACCGGTATACTTTATACTGTCACCATTGGATCACTCGTAATGATATCCCCGTACCAAAGAGAGAAGCCAGTACTACCGGTATACTTTATACTGTCACCATTAGATCAGTTGTAATGATATCTCCTTACTAAGGAGAGAAGTCAGTACTACCGGTATACTTTATACTGTCACCATTGTATCAGTCGTAATGATACCTCCGTACCAAAGAGAGAAGCCTGTACTACCGGTATACTTTATACTGTCATCATTGGATCAGTCGTAATGATATCCCCGTACCAAAGAGAGAAGCCAGTACTACCGGTATACTTTATACTGTCACCATTGGATCAGTTGTAAAGATATCTCCTTACTAAGGAGAGAAGTCAGTACTACCGGTATATATACTTTATGCTGTCACTATTGGATCAGTCGTAATGATATCTCCGTACCAAGGTAGAGAAGCCAGTACTACCTGTATACTTTATACTGTCATCATTGGATCAGTCGTAATAATACCCCCGTACCAAAGAGAGAAGCCTGTACTACCGGTATACTTTATAATGTCATCATTGGATTAGTCGTAATGATACCTCCGTACCAAAGAGAGAAACCAGTACTACCGGTATACTTTATACTGTCACCATTGGATCAGTCGTAATGATATCCCCGTACCAAAGAGAGAAGCCAGTACTACCGGTATACTTTATACTGTCACCATTAGATCACTCGTAATGATATCACCGTACCAAGAAGTGAAGCCTGTACTACTGGTATACTTTATACTGTCATCATTGGATCACTCGTAATGATATCACCGTACCAAGAAGTGAAGCCTGTACCACTGGTATACTTTATACTGTCAACATTGGATCCAGTCATAATGATATCACCGTACCAAGAAGTGAAGCCTGTACTACTGGTATACTTTATACTGTCACCATTGGATCAGTCGTAATGATACCTCCGTACTAAGGAGAGAAGCCTGTACTACCGGTATACTTTATACTGTCACCATTGGATCACTCGTAATGATATCACCGTACCAAGAAGTGAAGCCTGTACTACTGGTATACTTTATACTGTCACCATTGGATCACTCCTAATGATATCACCGTACCAAGAAGTGAAGCCTGTACTACTGGTATACTTTATACTGTCACCATTGGATCACTCGTTATGATATCACCGTACCAAGAAGTGAAGTCTGTACTACTGGTATACTTTATACTGTCACCATTGGATCACTCGCAATGATATCACCGTACCAAGAAGTGAAGCCTGTACTATCGGTATACTTTATACTGTCCCCATTGGATCAGTCGTAATGATATCCCCGTACCAAGGAGAGAAGCCAGTACTACCGGTATACTTTATACTGTCACCATTGGATCACTCGTAATGATATCACCGTACCAAGAAGTGAAACCTGTACTACTGGTATACTTTATACTGTCACCATTGGATCACTCGTAATGATATCACCGTACCAAGAAGTGAAGCCTGTACTACTGGTATGCTTTATGCTCTCACCATTGGATCACTCGTAATGATATCACCGTACCAAGAAGTGAAGTCTGTACTACCGGTATACTTTATACTGTCACCATTGGATCATTCGTAATGATATCACCGTACCAAGAAGTGAAACCTGTACTACTGGTATACTTTATACTGTCACCATTGGATCACTCGTAATGATATCACCGTACCAAGAAGTGAAGCCTGTACTACTGGTATACTTTATACTGTCACCATTGGATCACTCGTAATGATATCACCGTACCAAGAAGTGAAGCCTGTACTACTGGTATGCTTTATGCTGTCACCATTGGATCACTCGTAATGATATCCCCGTACTAAGAAGTGAAACCTGTACTACTGGTATACTTTATACTGTCACCATTGGATCACTCGTAATGATATCCCCGTACCAAAGAGAGAAGCCTGTACTACTGGTATACTTTATACTGTCACCATTGGATCACTCGTAATGATATCCCCGTACTAAGAAGTGAAGCCTGTACTACCGGTATACTTTATACTGTCAACATTGTATCAGTCGTAATAATACCTCCGTACCAAAGAGAGAAGCCAGTACTACCGGTATACTTTATACTGTCACCATTGGATCACTCGTAATGATATCACCGTACCAAGAAGTGAAGCCTGTACTACTGGTATACTTTATACTGTCACCATTGGATCACTCGTAATGATATATCCGTACCAAAGAGAGAAGCCAGTACTACCGGTATACTTTATACAGTCACCATTTGATCACTCGTAATGATATCTCCGTACCAAAGAGAGAAGCCAGTACTACCGGTATACTTTATACTGTCACCATTGGATCACTCGTAATGATATCTCCGTACCAAAGAGAGAAGCCAGTTCTACTGGTATACTTTATACTGTCACCATTGGATCACTCGTAATGATATCACCGTACCAAGAAGTGAAGCCTGTACTACTGGTATACTTTATACTGTCACCATTGGATCACTCGTAATGATATCACCGTACCAAGAAGTGAAGCCTGTACTACTGGTATACTTTATACTGTCACCATTGGATCACTCGTAATGATATCACCGTACCAAGAAGTGAAGCCTGTACTACTGGTATACTTTATACTGTCACCATTGGATCACTCGTAATGATATCACCGTACCAAGAAGTGAAGCCTGTACTACTGGTATACTTTATACTGTCATCATTGGATCACTCGTAATGATATCACCGTACCAAGAAATAAAGCCTGTACTACTGGTATACTTTATACTGTCACCATTGGATCACTCGTAATGATATCCCCGTACTAAGAAGTGAAGCCTGTACTACCGGTATACTTTATACTGTCAACATTGTATCAGTCGTAATAATACCTCCGTACCAAAGAGAGAAGCCAGTACTACCGGTATACTTTATACTGTCACCATTGGATCACTCGTAATGATATCACCGTACCAAGAAGTGAAGCCTGTACTACTGGTATACTTTATACTGTCACCATTGGATCACTCGTAATGATATATCCGTACCAAAGAGAGAAGCCAGTACTACCGGTATACTTTATACAGTCACCATTGGATCACTCGTAATGATATCTCCGTACCAAAGAGAGAAGCCAGTACTACCGGTATACTTTATACTGTCACCATTGGATCACTCGTAATGATATCTCCGTACCAAAGAGAGAAGCCAGTTCTACTGGTATACTTTATACTGTCATCATTGGATCACTCGTAATGATATCACCGTACCAAGAAGTGAAGCCTGTACTACTGGTATACTTTATACTGTCACCATTGGATCACTCGTAATGATATCACCGTACCAAGAAGTGAAGCCTGTACTACTGGTATACTTTATACTGTCATCATTGGATCACTCGTATTTGATATCACCGTACCAAGAAGTGAAGCTTGTACTACTGGTATACTTTATACTGTCACCATTGGATCACTCGTAATGATATCACCGTACCAAGAAGTGAAGCCTGTACTACTGGTATACTTTATACTGTCACCATTGGATCACTCGTAATGATATCACCGTACCAAGAAGTGAAGCCTGTACTACTGGTATACTTTATACTGTCACCATTGGATCACTCGTAATGATATCACCGTACCAAGAAGTGAAGCCTGTACTACTGGTATACTTTATACTGTCACCATTGGATCACTCGTAATGATATCACCGTACCAAGAAGTGAAGCCTGTACTACTGGTATACTTTATACTGTCATCATTGGATCACTCGTAATGATATCACCGTACCAAGAAATAAAGCCTGTACTACTGGTATACTTTATACTGTCACCATTGGATCACTCGTAGTGATATCACCGTATCAAGAAGTGAAGCCTGTACTACTGGTATACTTTATACTGTCACCATTGGATCACTCGTAATGATATCACCGTACCAAGAAGTGAAGCCTGTTCTACTGGTATACTTTATATTGTCATCATTGGATCACTCGTAATGATATCACCGTACCAAGAAGTGAAGCCTGTACTACTGGTATACTTTATACTGTCACCATTTGATCACTCGTAATGATATCACCGTACCAAGAAGTGAAGCCTGTACTACTGGTATACTTTATACTGTCACCATTGGATCACTCGTAATGATATCACCGTACCAAGAAGTGAAGCCTGTACTACTGGTATACTTTATACTGTCATCATTGGATCACTCGTAATGATATCACCGTACCAAGAAGTGAAGCCTGTACTACTGGTATACTTTATACTGTCACCATTGGATCACTCGTAATGATATCACCGTACCAAGAAGTGAAGCTTGTACTACTGGTATACTTTATACTGTCACCATTGGATCACTCGTAATGATATCACCGTACCAAGAAGTGAAGCCTGTACTACTGGTATACTTTATACTGTCACCATTGGATCACTCGTAATGACATCACCGTACCAAGAAGTGAAGCCTGTACTACTGGTATACTTTATACTGTCACCATTGGATCACTCGTAATGATATCACCGTACCAAGAAGTGAAGCCTGTACTACTGGTATACTTTATACTGTCACCACTGGATCACTCGTAATGATATCACCGTACCAAGAAGTGAAGCCTGTACTACTGGTATACTTTATACTGTCACCACTGGATCACTCGTAATGATATCACCGTACCAAGAAGTGAAGCCTGTACTACTGGTATACTTTATACTGTCACCATTGGATCACTCGTAATGATATCACCGTACCAAGAAGTCAAGCCTGTACTACTGGTATACTTTATACTGTCATCATTGGATCACTCGTAATGATATCACCGTACCAAGAAGTGAAGCCTGTACTACTGGTATACTTTATACTGTCACCATTGGATCACTCGTTATGATATCTCCGTACCAAAGACAGAAGCCAGTACTACTGGTATACTTTATACTGTCACCATTGGATCACTCGTAATGATATCACCGTACCAAGAAGTGAAGCCTGTACTACTGGTATACTTTATACTGTCACCACTGGATCACTCGTAATGATATCACCGTACCAAGAAGTGAAGCCTGTACTACTGGTATACTTTATACTGTCACCACTGGATCACTCGTAATGATATCACCGTACCAAGAAGTGAAGCCTGTACTACTGGTATACTTTATACTGTCACCATTGGATCACTCGTAATGATATCACCGTACCAAGAAGTGAAGCATGTACTACTGGTATACTTTATACTGTCATCATTGGATCACTCGTAATGATATCACCGTACCAAGAAGTCAAGCCTGTACTACTGGTATACTTTATACTGTCATCATTGGATCACTCGTAATGATATCACCGTACCAAGAAGTGAAGCCAGTACTACTGGTATACTTTATACTGTCACCATTGGATCACTCGTTATGATATCACCGTACCAAGAAGTGAAGCCTGTACTACCATTTTAAAATGATACCCGACCGTTCATCGAACCATGGTGTTTCCGCTCCCAAGGCAGACACTGTAAACACTCCACCAGGGAAACGGAACATTTCTTCATCGTCTGTCCGTCTGTCTGCTCGTAATGCTTTGCATTAATTGGTCATAACTTTCTTTCTGTATGAAACAGTCATTTCAAATATACGGCACTTTTACCTTGTGTACCAGGAGAATAGAATAATTTGAGAAACTTATCTGTAGTCCGCTTGTTTTTCGTGCTATCTCATTTTTTCAATTTTTAGTTTCCAATGTATCCACTTCAGACTTGGTATTTAGGAAAGTTGTGTCCTGCAGATGTACTGTGTAAAAGAACCATAACGCTAGTATGCATATTTTTGAAGTTGTCCCCTTGTATGTATTTTTGTCAGGCCATTTTTTCACTTATAATCCATATTTCGCAGGCGACATATTCGTTCTGCATTACGCTCTTGTTTTAATTTTATATTGAGCCGTATTTCAGTAAAACAACCTTAAGGAATTTATTACAAATGTGGAAAAAGATGTTCTAGTATATCCACGCAATCTGATCCAAATGAACACTGTTTTTGGAAGGTGATTATTATGTAATAATCTCCTTCCTATGCGATTGCCTGCTGACCCAAATCGAACATGCCCTATAACATTTAATTCTACAGAAACGTTTTTATACATACGCTAATCAATATAGTGCGATGAATACAAGGTAAAATCTACCTAACATAGTCTTTTCATGTACAATCAGTTGAATGAAGAATATAGTTTGTTCCTTTTTATTTTCAAACTGAAAATGTATTTGCGTCTTTTGAAATGGATTTTATTTTAAGAAATGCAAATATTTCTGCAGTAAACATTATTATGTATATTCCTACGCGCCACGCTTTTGTGAACAACACCGATACACCGGATCGGATATATACCTACACGAAATAGGTCAATTCGAGGACAGACCGTGTCGTCGAATTAATAAAATAGGACAAATCAACATTTCGTAGAGAAAGCAAAAGTTATATCATTCAACATGTAATCAGCGTCGTTGTTTAGATCTATAATCAGGGACATATATAATATCTTATCTACGTCCCTGCTATAATGAAGTTATTGAATTATTTTTTATTCTTTATCTTATAATTAAATGATGAGGGATGTTACAGGAAGGTAGTATCTGATGTTTCGTACCACTGCCTTTACGCAATTCGACAATGTCGGTCTCGTACCTTTGCCTATACGCAATTTGACAATGTCGGACATATACATGTTTGTATAAACCAACTATTTGATAAACGATTTTTCATGCAGACTTGTTGTATTTGGGGGAAGGGGTTAATTTAAGTTGCGGTTATTGCCAGTAATATTTTAGTGGGGGAAAAGTGGGGACAAATCAAGGGTAATTTTCAAGTTATGTTTTAAGTTTATAAAATGATAATAAAGGAACGAAATCAACAGTAATAACACCAACACACCATTGAATGATGAGTTATATTTAATTTCAAATCAATAGCTATCCTAAATTAATACTTTCAGTAATGGATGC
>JASEVX010000004.1:56379836-56412336 GCA_031761405.1 Serripes groenlandicus | reverse complement strand
TATATCGTCTTTGTTTTCTTATGTGGTTTCTTATATTCAAAGAGAATTACGAAATAAAATGAAACATTGTATTTTAAAACATGAACGCGGAGAGATTTATAAATCTCAATGAGTGAACTGCTACAGGGAGAACTATTTCCGATTTAATCTCCAGATACGGTATTTGAATTTTCAATCACGCATTGCAAATGTAGATAAAAACAGAATTGAAAATATTTTCTTTGTGCCTTGTCGGCCATATAAATATAGTATAAAGAATTAAAAAAACAAATATGTGCGTCATAAAATGCATTTAAAATGAGAGTAACACATTTGCAGAGAAATCGTGATCGTCGAATTCTATTTATAAATACAACGGTATGGGGGGAGGGTCTAAGGTGCGGACGCGATCTGCCGACAAATACATTATAGAGGGAAAATGCGGACACATGCAATATAGAGGGAAAATGCGGACGCATTAGAATATAGAGCAAATCTGCGGACGCTATGATTTGTTGTAAAAAATGTTTAATTAAAGATGGGCAAATGTGTATAATTTGTTACATATGATCATATCCGGGGTTTTCTTTGTAAATATATAATGTGTTTGATTGCTTTTGTCAGTGATATAGATTAAACCAAAAATCGAGATCATGCTGAAATGGAATCTCTTTGTAAAGTGTTTTAACGACTTTCCTCTTTATATCATATCTATAGATATCAATAAAGAGAATTGATGGATTGATTTTCCGACAAGTAAATGTCTTTTGACGCATCTGCAGCGGACGAAATCTGAAAACATTGCAAGAATAGAATAGGTTGCTAGTAACTAGCCATAGGTTTTGCTTCAATTATATCCTCTCCTTTACAATCGATTGAAGGGTCATGAGTTCTAGTTATTGTTGGGCCTCTTCATTTTCTACTTTGTAACTTTCAACAGTTTTCCATGTGCCATACTACGAGGCAAATGATCCATGCAACATTCTATTCTGTAGGGTACTTGGAAGGGGCAGAACAATTTAAATAACAAATAAACAATAAGTATATATATATATACAACACTTTTAATCTTAATTTGTTCCTAGTAATTATATATATATATACAACTATAATACTAATCTATAACAAATAAGTTAAATGTTTTTTTCTTGCTGTGTAAAGAGTTAAAAGCAACATATATTGAAAACATTGTGGGAAAATGAAAATTTGCTTATTTAAACAATTTCTTAATTCCCATAACCTTTCTTTACCGTCGTATAAACCAAATTTGTATTTGAAGGCTGTTATAAGTAAAAAACTTAAATGTTGCCAATTTAATCACATATCTTATGATTATAATAGCCAAATAATTAACAAAAGTTACAATTAAAGTCCGCATCTGTTGTCGAAATATCCACAGGTGCATTAACACAAGATTTGTGAAACCAATTTGTGCATATATCACATTGTACCATGACGGTATCGACACATCCCGGCAAGTTACAAATACATATGATAGGTTTATTGGGAAAAGGGGTTACATTTATAATTTGTTTGGAATGACACTCGTACACAATGGTAATTAACAGTGTATGGTCATGCATCCTTAATTGATTTTGCAAGCTTAAACACCCTTTAAAGGAAACAGCGGCCAGCTTAGGTGTATACTGTAGAGTAAAATTCGGACGGCACAGGTATTGGTTTTCTCTGGAGCATTTAATCCTTTTATAATGCAAATGAATTCAAAAGCCTCTGAAGTCTGAAGCATGTTTCTTTTAAAGTGCTCATATAAATATTAGTACTGCCTTTTTCCACAATATTTTCTACATGATTTCAATTACTCTTTCATTTGGATAGATGTTTCTTTTTTAGCTCACCTGAGCACGAAGTGCTAAAAGTTAGTTATTGTGATTTCCTTTTGTCCAGCGTCTGTCGTCCGTCAACATCTTCTCCTCAGTAACGAGTGGGTCAATTGGGATGAAACTTCACAGAAAGCATCCTCTCATTGACCTCACCAGAATTCCTTCAAATGTTTGTGATTTATGCAGAATTATGGTTTCCATGGCAACGAAAATATTTTTTTTTAAAAAATTCTTCTTCTACCAAACTGGTTGGCAGATTTTCAAATTATTTTAAAGAAGTGTTCCTTGGCTGCCAGGGAGCGGGGCTTTTTTGCCTTATATGGCTATAGTGTAAACTCAAAAAAATCTTCTCCTCCAAAAGTGTCAGGCCGATTTTCAAATAATTTTGTAGAAATGTTTCTAGGATGACCCTCTATCAGATTCCTTCCAGCCAAGTTGATTGGTCGAAAAACATGGCCGCCAGCGGTCGGGGCTTTTTGCCTAATATGGCTATAGTAAAAACTTGAAAAATCTTCTCCTCCGAAAGTTTTTGGCCAATTTTCAATTCTTTTTGTAGAAATGTTCATTGGGAGACCATCTATCAGATTCCTCCAAGCCATGTTGATTTGTCGAAAAACATGGCCGCCAGGGGGCAGGGCTATTTGGCCTTATATGGCTATAGTGAAAACTTGAAAAATCTCTTGTTAAGCAGGAAGCTTTTGAGTAAGATTTTAGAAAACCCTTGGTCAATTGTGATTTTTTTTGTAACAAAAATTGGTAAATACTTAGATGAGTGAGTCGGGGCCATAATGGTTATCCATTTGTTTTACATGTCTTTTGAAACTTGGAAATTAAATATAATATTCACATGTATGTCTCATGATTTATTTTTATAGACAACTAAAATGGCATTTAATTTTAACGGATGCGTCATTTATTCTTTTACCCAATGCATAGTTTATAAATCACACATCTATGCAAAGGCAAATGTTTGAACAGTTTGATGTACCCAAACAAATTCAGTGCCTTCAGCGCTTTGATTAATAACTGTTCCCCAACTAACTAGGCTAAGCTTTTATTATGAGTTGGTTTACGGAGTTCACTAGGCTATGCTTTTTTAAATGTTTGGTTTACTGCTCTGACGACTCGATTCTATTTATTTCTGTTGTATTACTAAACTTAAAACGTTCCTCCCCATACAGTTGTTCAAAAATAGAAGAAAAGAAGAATGAACGAAAATGCGTATACATGTTTAAATGGTAAAAAACGTTTCAAATCAATCTGAGAAACATATTTAACTCTAAAACATGAATGGATCATTTAAAGAGAGAATTCACAAATCACGAAAAACTAAAAAGTTAAAATCTGTTTACTAATCTTACACGCTCGTGTTTATTGGAAGCCGTCAGTAGGCGGCTTCCTGTAGCGATGCTTAGAAATTTCGAACAAGGAGACTATTTAGACCTGCCAGCGTGACCACATATCTTGATTTTTCTTTGTCCTTACTAAGTACATTAATTTAAGTTAATGACTTTTAAAACATCCCTTTTACACTCTATATACATGTGTGAATTTTACAAATTAAAAAAAAAAGACAAAGGCCAGTATATTAATTGATTTTTATTTAAGCGAAATTCATACTGTATCTTGTCTACTTGGCTACCTGCCTCATACGCTTTTTTAGTTCGATAGTATGTTAAACCGGGAAACCATAAACAAGAGAAGGCACGCAGTAAATGTAATCTGTTCCTTGTTGTTGTTGTTTGGCGTTATTTACCCTCGCAGATGAAGAAGTGCAGACATGAACATATATAAACCACAGAAATATCTGTTCCACAATAAATGTTGCCGTCTAGTTGAAATGTTAATGTTTATCAAACTTATTCATACGAATCACAAGAAAAAAATCCTGGTAGTACTTAAAGGGAGGTAATTTGAAGTATATACGCACAATTTAACTAAGTTCCCATTTGGTCTGACACCTTTGTCTAATAATACACATGTATGACGATTTAAATAAACAATTTAAAGGGAATACAAATATTTAACACAGTTAAACATTTAAATACATGCAGCTAACCGTTTCCCACATACAACAACCAATTTGGTAGAGGAAAGTTTACGTCGTGCCGGGTTAGCTAGTCTCAATATAAAATTTCAAATATTGGAAATATACTTATACACAAACGGACGTTTCTAGTTTCAGTACATACACAAACGGTTCATACTTAAATTTACTTTAACATGTTGGTATATTGAAATGGGTGTTTCTGTGAGATTCACAGCCTTGGAACGTTGAAATGAAAATTTGTTTATAATGTTATAAATTTTATATTCATACCTATACATTAGGGTATCTACAAACAATTAATGAAATGTGTACACATTTATCTTGGCTTAAATTTGATTTTGATGTTGTTACTAATTTAAATAATAGTTTTCATTCATATAATTTCAATGTTTATTAATCTTATTCATACGAATCACAAGGTAAATATCCTTGTATTGCTTAAAGTGAGGTAATTTGAAGTATACAACAGTCTTCAAAGGGATAAATATGTCAGCGTATTACCGTCTACAGTTGTTTGTGGATTTAAATGTTCTTTTTTCTTATTTCTACATGAACAACGAAAAATTGCGGCTTTTCTTTGACGCTTTGCGTCAAACATTCGTCTTGAGGACGTTTTAAAGAATTAATACATTTTTACAATACATTGGGCAGATTAACTGGCTTGTAACAGTAGCCTATGTCGGTCTACATTTCATCCGCAGATGAACATGATGTTAATAAACCAAATCAAACTTTATGTATACATGTGAGTTTACTACCGCGTACACACACAAATGACGTCAATCTTTGAGTGGTTATTGCAAGACATTTTACGTTAGCAAACACTCATTTAACCCTTTCCCTCATATAGACGCTTTCTGACGCCTCTGCAGCAGACGGCGTTTTGAAAACATAGTGACACAAGAAGAAATTGCACAAAACCTGCAATTTCTCCTTTTGCCACAATGTTTTCCATTTTTTGTCATAGGTTATCCATTCAATTATGGAGATTTTCTATGTTTTGACAAAATACGTTCAAAGCCGTCTGCTGCAGAATTGTCGTATGAAGGAAAGGGTTAATATACAAAAGATATATTTGAATTTAGTTGTGTTTTCTGAATCAAACGCAAAAACAATTCTTCTATGTCCGGCAGAATCTCACAATCATACAACAGTCTTGGACAGTCTATTAACATTGTAATTAAGAATGTGGCATTTCTCTTCATCCGATAAATGTTTTCGACCTGAAACCAATGTTGTTAAATCCGGACAAACCCTGAAAAGATATGAAATAAAACATTGAGGCATGCACAGGTAGTAAAAACATGACATGATCAATACCAGCGCTTTTTGCTTTTGATTGTGACAAGGAAAATATCTCAACGACTACTTTTTATAAATTTACTATTTATTTTCGAAAATACGAAGAATTCGGATTTGAACTACGATTGTTGAGGTTCGAGAATGGCCCACGAATTCGGTCCTTTATTTTGAAAACTTTGAAGGAAATAACAACGTAAAGCATTCAGACATAGACGCCACAGTAACTGATACGCCGTTGTTTAAATGATTTAACCGTCGATATTGGATGTGGCTAATAAACAGCCCCGGATCTGGAAATCGATCCTCGATCTCAGAACCACCTCTGATTGGTAATCACTCATAACGAGGCATCATTAACTCAGGTTTTACTACTCAAAACGATTTTTAAAATGCATTATTTAAAGTTAACCTAATATCACAGACCTTGTTTTTTACACTACTTACACAATTTGTCGTCCACAAATAAATTGCATATTTATGTCATAAACAGTATTATTTACAACAATGTAAATACATTTAGCGTTGGTTTCAAAATAACCAGGCCATGAAGTCTTTATAAGCGTTAAATCATTTTTCTTTGTAAACAATGGAAATTTAGGGGCCATTGCTCGTTCTGAGCAATGGCACCTAAATTTGCATAGTTTACAAAGGGGTCAAAATTGCCCCTAAACCAGGGTTTTCAAAATAGGTTTTTAGTTACAACTGTTTCACGCCAAGTCCTCGGTATGTTTTGAACCCAAAACTAAATGTGTTTTCAATGATGGTGTATCATAATAGTTAAATACAGTACTACACAATGAATCGTTGTCAGAACTTAGCTACTTAGTATCACTTTGTGTAAGTCGGGATGTAATTAGTATGTTACCACTACCAACATGTGCCCTAAATCTTCGTTTACTTTTTTTAGTTTATCTTACCTGGCGTGAAAGATGGTGTTATACTAGAACTAGCATGATCCTTACCATATCTTGACGCGTTGGTGTGCAACTCTTGAGCTACTGCATTGCGGAGATAAGGTGCTAATGTCTCGTTGCCTAAAAAAATAAAATACAATTACACTATCATCGTAAACCAACTTGAGAGCAAATAGGCTAACCTAACATATATTCTTAAAATCGCAAAATTTAGTTTATCTTACCTGGCGTAAAAGATAGTGTTATACTAGAACTAGCTTCAATTGAAATATGCTGAATTCGGGCTGTTGACAGCATCAGTTTCCATCTTTGAACTGGGAACTGGGAACTGGAACTATTTCAATGTATGAAGTGGCTTCGTTTTCACTGGATTTAAACAGGGGTACTATGTGGTTGGCAATAAACATATGATCAGTCTGACTTAGATCGCCATCCCTTGTCCAAAATATAACTCAGGAGATATATGTTCACACTCTTGTGAAAATGCAAATGATCTTTCACCAGCAGGATGAATAGAGGATATTTGTTTGTTTTGAGTGGATATGGAATATATCTCATCGAGAAGTGGTACAATTGAATATTTTCACGAGCGCGTAGCGCGAGTGAAAATGTTAAAATTGTATCACTTTTTATTTTTATGATAAAAGATGATGAAATAATGGAACTATTTGGTGTCTTCATACCTGTTCACACGCGGATGGATCTGTGTGAATGTATTTGTTTACTACACAATATCAGACAATGACAATAAGTCCGACTTGTTAAATTTACGGAATACGGAATTATACATGGGTATAGATAAGATAAGGTTTTAATCACATGACAATGCTTGTATCCAATCTAATAATATACCCACTACGTATTTCTTTATATATATAACGTTTGTAGTATAACATGACCGGAAACTAGGAAAATGACGTCATACCTATATCACTCATAGTGTGGGTGATATGGATTATATCTCACTGATAGAACTCAGTATCTCATCGTTTAGCATTAAATAAAAAAGTGTGCCTATTTATTTAATGGATATATAATTGTCAATTATCATATATACGGCCTTTAATGTATCAATATCGATGAGAGTTGTTGGTCAGTCGGATTAAAAAGCTTAATTAACACTTCACAAGATTCAAGATTCATATTTCTTTATTTCGTAACGTAAACATACATGTTTCTTGTTACATCATAAGTGTATATACATTTTAGATATCAACGTGACATAATTTCAGCAGTATGTTTAAGCTAGTAATAATAATAGTATAACATATATAGTCAAAATGATAATAATTCGATTCAAATCCTAGTGATAATAGTTAAGTATATTGATAATTGAGCCCTGCTGCGAATCTTCACAGCACAACTCAACCAATCAATAAATTGAAGCAACATAGTTTTTGGAGGGTGAACCAAACATCACGCATACACAAATATATGTCTGGAACTCTATTTCAGGTAACAACCAAAATTGTAGTCATATAACAGTGTTGACATTAGCTTGTCTTAATAGGATGGCATGATACATGTATTTACCAAGATTCCACAAAACTGTTTTTTGTGAGAAGACATAAGTTCAGTGAATTTATATACACTCGGTCTAACATAGAAATACTGACACAACAACTGGAAGTAATATTATTAGTAGTTCCTGACAACAACAAAACAAGTGTGAAATATACAAACTGTCAAAAAAAAAAACGGGTGTCGTAAAAAAGTCGTAAAGTGGTCACTGGATTCCGTCATTTTATGAAATGGTATTGTTTTATCTGAGATTAACGGCGAACGACAGAGCGGGCCCTGCTTCTGGTATAAGTATTATTTAGCATTTGTGCATTGATTCCCTGTACATATCAATTGAAATAAACAGATGTTGTCAACTTCTAAAAAAATAATATTACAAAACGGGTTGAGTCTCAAACTATGGTATCACAAGACGGGTTCTTTGTATTCATGAATGACTTCTCAACCTTCTGAAATACGTAAATGTGCTTATAAACATTTGTACATCGATTCCTTGTACATCATATTTGAAATGAACAGAATTTATCTCTCACTAGGCCAAGTTGAAGGAAAATCTTGTTAACACTCAGGAGGCTGCATTTTTAACTTGAACATATTGAAACGTTTTCAGAATTTGTGTCTTGGTGATATGTAGGCCAAGTGTTTGGCCTGGGGCTTTAGCCCCTAGTCATAGTGGTAATACCATTTTTTTCGGAGTTGGCAGTCTGCCAATTGCTTTTAACACCAAACAACGCATTTTAGGGAGAGACTGCGCGAGAAAAATAGTTCAACATGGATTCAACAAACTGCATTTAAAAGGTTAAGATTTTCCAAAAAAATATCATTATAATATTGTTGGAACATCAGTGAACATCTTGAGGCGTGAGCACTCCAATATTTATAAGTTTAACAAATGTTTTCGAAATTAAGGCGCCGAGAGGTCAAATATGAAAGCTTATTAACTATTAACATTCGCGAAGGAGAACTGAAATTTACAAAGAGTCGCGTGACAAATACTGTGACCGTGAGACGAAAAATTAATGGTAAACAAAGGAGTCGCGTGACAAATTCAGTAGCGGATTAAACGAGGAGCCTACCTAGTATCACTTAACCCCAGTCATAATTACCTTGCGATAGGTTTGCGAGTAATTTGTGACGAACTTCTAGCGATTTTCGGCCGGAATCCTTCGGGACTGCTCGCGGGCAGTTACTTTTAACTCGGACTTAAAACCTCATTGCACATTAATCGGTTGATGCCTGGCCGATGTCCGGTCAGGCATCACACATATCGGGCGAGCACCGGGCCAAATTTTGGACTACCCAGACAATCCAGACGCCGCTCAGAGCCCCGCCGGAAATCGGGCAGACATTGACCGGGCACAGGCCGGCGTCTGGCCGACCACCCACTGTGGCTCGCAGGTTCTGAAAGGCGGCTCATCGCATCATTCATCAGATCATCCAGTCGCGCTCTTAACAGAAGGTTGACCCACAGTTTATCACAAAAGTGTCAGAACAAGAGTTGCTGCAAGATGCAGCAATTCGATGTTAGCGCGGGAATGAGGATTTTATGGCTTTAGACATTCTGTTTGATTCGAAAAACACGAAACCCGCTTTTTAATATATGATATAAATATATGATAACAATAGTTCTTTAGCTAAATACGTAAAACGAAAACAAAAATACATTTTCCCAACGTGTTGCCCTAGGTCTCCCAAAATTATTGCAAACATTTGTCTGCGCATGCGCGTGCTTTTTTACCCCTTAATATATTCTTAAAATCTCAAAATTTAGCACAATATCTTTGCATTTATGAAAATATTCCCATTTTCCTGTTACTAAAATCCCGGTGGTTCCCAGTGATGTTACATAGACTCCGCTCTGGTATACTGCATGTGTTCAGTTGTGTGATTTCGGGTCGAAGTCAAGAGAAAAGAGAGAGAGAAATGTAACGGGAATGGGGTAAAGGTATAAATATCTCTTATGCAGCCGGCTTTTATAGCGACGTTGGTAGAGTGTATGGAAGGGTATTAACGCATAAATTGCATCTTTCCTTCTTACATTACAACTTGCATTCGTACATTTACATCTTGCATTCGTACATTCACATCTTGCTTTGTGACATTCACATCTTGCTTTGTGACATTCACATCTTGCTTTGTGACTTGCACATCATGCTTTGTACATCTTGCGTTGTGACATGCACATCTTGCTTTGTACATCTTGCTTTGTGACTTGCACATCATGCTTTGTACAGCTTGCGTTGTGACATGCACATCTTGCTTTGTACATCTTGCGTTGTGACATGCACATCTTGCTTTGTGACTTGCACATCATGCTTTGTACATCTTGCGTTGTGACATGCACATCTTGCTTTGTACATCGTGCTTTGTGACTTGCACATCATGCTTTGTACATATTGCGTTGTGACATGCACATCTTGCTTTGTACATCTTGCGTTGTGACATGCACATCTTGCTTTGTGACATTCACATCTTGCTTTGTGACTTGCACATCATGCTGTGTACATCTTGCGTTGTGACATGCACATCTTGCTTCCGTACATTTAAATTTTGCGTTCATACATTAAATATTACATTCGGTTATCTGACATTAGGATCGTCCTTGAACATTTTGCTTGATGGCATGATGCATTTTTTTATTTAATGATTTAACCTTATTTCAAATTCTTCGCTAGATCGGCGATTCATCGTCTAACTGTAAACAAATAATAGAACATGTCACAGAACAGAACGCGACCAACACGGTTTTTGACAGCAGAAGGCGCATGTTCGGAAACAAAATAAATTTGACTGTCGACCTACGACCTATGCGCCAGGTCAACACTTTCTAAACATAAGTTTGACTGTCGACCTACGACCTACGCGCCAGATCAACACTATCTTTATGTAAATTTGACTGTCGACCTACGACCTACGAGCCAGGTCAACACTTTCTGAACATAAGTTTGACTGTCGACCTACGACCTACGCGCCAGGTCAACACTATCTTAATGTAAGTTTGACTGTCGACCTACGACCTACGAGCCAGGTCGACACTTATTGAAAATAAATGTGAGTGTCGACCTACGACCTACGAGCCAGGTCGACACTTTCTGAAAATAAACGTGAGTGTCGACCTACGACCTACGAGCCAGGTCGACACTTTCTGAAAATAAATGTGAGTGTCGACCTACGACCTACGAGCCAGGTCGACACTTTCTGAAAATAAATGTGAGTGTCGACCTACGACCTACGAGCCAGGTCGACACTTTCTGAAAATAAACGTGAGTGTCGACCTACGACCTACGAGCCAGGTCGACACTTTCTGAAAATAAATGTGAGTGTCGACCTACGACCTACGAGCCAGGTCGACACTTTCTGAAAATAAATGTGAGTGTCGACCTACGACCTACGAGCCAGGTCGACACTTTCTGAAAATAAATGTGAGTGTCGACCTACGACCTACGAGCCAGGTCGACACTTTCTGAAAATAAATGTGACTGTCGACCTACGACCTACGAGCCAGGTCAACACTTTCTGAAAATAAATTTGAGTGTCGACCTACGAGCTACGACCTACGTGCTAACTTCACACACCTTATCTTCAAAGTATATTTGAGAGTCATTTACGGAAATTGCCGACAACACACACGTAGCGCCACCTGTTAGCATAATTTGGTTGTCGCGTCATTATTACACCAGGTGTCGCATCGTATTATGCCTTCTGTATTATGCTGTTTACATTCGGCTTTCTACATTCGGCTATTCGTCATTGTTACTGCTATGCACACTGACATTTGTCATTCGTAAAGAGGAAGTTGTTATTGAAATAAGAATATAAACATGAATTCATCTCATCAAATTAATATTAATTGATGGTGTTAAATAACGAGAATAACAGACAATATGTATTGCAATATGTGCATATCACATAGCAAGACATAAAGCAAGATGTGCATGTCACAAAGCAAGATGTACAAAGCAAGATGTGCATGTCACAACGCAAGATGTACAAAGCAAGATGTGCATGCCACAACGCAAGATATACAAAGCATGATATGCAAGTCACAAAGCAAGATGTACAAAGCAAGATGTGCATGTCACAACGCAAGATGTACAAAGCATGATGTGCAAGTCACAAAGCAAGATGTGAATGTCACAAAGCAAGATGTGCATGTCACAACGCAAGATGTACAAAGCAAGATGTGCATGTCACAACGCAAGATGTACAAAGCAAGATGTGCATGTCACAACGCAAGATGTACAAAGCAAGATGTGCATGTCACAACGCAAGATGTACAAAGCAAGATGTGCATGTCACAACGCAAGATGTACAAAGCATGATGTGCAAGTCACAAAGCAAGATGTGAATGTCACAAAGCAAGATGTGAATGTCACAAAGCAAGATGTGAATGTACGAATGCAAGATGTAAATGTACGAATGCAAGTTGTAATGTAAGAAGGAAAGATGCAATGTATGCGTTAATACCCTTCCATAAGAGTGGTTGACCTTTTCGTAAAGTTAAGCAACGTTCATCGCGGTTAGTGCCTGGATGGGCGACCCGCGATGGATTAACGCCTGAACACGTTACACTATGATTTTAATTATAAATGAAAGCACTGAAAGTGCTGAAGGCCTGGAGGCTGCATGAAGGTTGGAAAATCTCTTCAACACTCTGGAGACTGCATTTTTTATTTCAGCAGTTTGAGACTTTGTCGTGTGTTTTGTATTTGCATTGCATAACAGAGGCGAGCGATCTAGGGCAATCACGGTCCTCTTGTTTAACGTGTGTCATTGTTTGCATAACACATATGCATGGCGCAAGAAAATTGCCAATAGTGATCCCAATGACACATTAAAACAATTGTCAGTACGAAATTAATTCGTGCGAAAGAACCGATTTCATAATTTTCTATAAAAATGTCTCATCAGAGTTTGTTAATTTTGTTATTTGTTTCAAGCAAAATAAACATCTTAAATCACCAGTAGGATATAACATTATGTTTTCGAGCATCTTCGGAAGTTTTCAACTCGCGTCATTAACATCAATACAGGGCAATGTGCGATAGGAAGATTTAGATTAGTAATCAAGCAACGTGATGTGTGGGATGGAATCCGCTGTGGTCGAGTGGTTAGCGTCGGGGATTTCGAAACCGGGTGTCCCAGGTTCGATCCTCAGTCGCGGCACTACGGTCATCGTGGAGTGCACTTGGGCAAGGAACATTTTCTAGCCTAGTACTGGTTTGTTTACCCAGGGATCATGAATAAGTGAACTGTCGTCGTGATATAACTGAAATAATGTTGAAAGCGGCGTATAACCCCAATAAATGAAATCAAATAGCAGTGTACTGGGCAGCAAACAAGCAAAATATATTTTATTTAACCCTTTCCCTGATATAGATGCTCTCTGATGCACGGCTTTTGGAAAACATGGCGACAAAAGAAGAAATTGCTCAAGACGGGCAATTTCTCCTTATGTAAACGGCATGTTTTCAACTCTATTCAATAGTTTCACTTTCATTTAAAGGGAGTTATCAAACAAATTTCCGAGAATGTTTTCAAAGTCGTCTGCTGTAGATTTGTTGTATGTGGAAAAGGGTTGATCTAAATAGTATATGTATGATAACATGATCTAAGTCGTCCAGCGAGAAAACCAACATTATGGCCTCTGCGTAATATATAGACCCAGATCGACCGCGCAGACTGATCCGGTCCGACACATTCCGTCTCAGGGAGATAGAGGTATAGAGTAATGAGTCATGAAACAGAAAATCCACAGGAGGCGAAATGTGTATGTCCGGATGAGCCTGCGCGGCAAGCTTAGGCTGATCCGGGTCGATACTTTACGCAGAAACCACAATGTTGGTTTTCTCGCGAGACGGCTCATTTTAACCCTTTTCCTCATGAAGACGCCTTTTGACGCCTCTGCAGCAGACGGCTTTTGAAAACATAGTGACAAAAGAAGAAATTGCTCAAAACGAGCAATTTCTCCTTTGGCCACAATGTTTTCCACTTTTAGTCATAGGTTATCCATTCAATTATAGAGATTTTCTATTTTTTGACAACATATGTTCAAAGTCGTCTGCTGCAGAATTGTCGTATGAGGGAAAGGGTTAAGTCGATGTAGTGAATCAAAAGTGGTGTAGGTTTAATCAAACAAACGGTTTTCTCTGTAAACAAATTATCCAATTAGAGCGCGAGCTGCTATCCCTCGTCCTTGTTTTGATTCTATATAGACCCCTGTCCACATATCTGCAGCAGATTGATTGATTGATTGGGCTTTAACGCCGTTATTAACAATTTCTCAGTTATATCACAGCGGCCAGTTCAGCTACTCATGCATTTCCTGGTTTTCTCACACCAGTAATCCACACAACAATATTTCCAAGCAACTGGCTGCTTTTCCACATAGACTTAGCCCATTGGTGGAAGACGAATGACGCAATTACTTTTGTCAATCATCGGAAAGAAAGTTGGCCGAGCAGGGATTCGAACTCACAACCCCTGGATTTACAGCCCGCCTCGCTACCGACTGAGCTACCGGGGCTTCTGCAGCAGAAGACTTTGAAAACATCCAGAACAAAAATATGTAAAATCTCTAAAAATTATGATATAATTAATGAAAAGAGTTGAACCGTCGTGGCAAAAGGAAAAATGCTCGTATTGATCAATGTTATTTTGCAACTTGCGAGTCTAATCAGGGACGATTAAATAATCATAAAAAAGAATGAAATAATCTGAACTGCAAGGTTAAACAAACAAAAGCTAAAACATTGGAGACATGAATATCTTTTCAAATGTATCATAACTAAGTGTGTTTAAACAATAGTATAGGCGTAATACTTTCGAAGCCTTTACATTTAGTTTATCCAAATAGCAACATGTCCTCTCAATTGAAATCTGAAAAAAATAAACAAAACTTTAGTCGCCGGCTTCTACCGGCGGCGACTTATAAACATTGAAATGAATTTGAGCTGTTCCACGAGAAAACCAACATTATTGACTTTGCGTAAAGTATCGACTCGGATCAGTGTAAGCATTCCGCGCAGGCTAACCCGGACAAACACTTTTCGCCTTCTGTGGATTTTCTGTTTCAGGAATCATTACTCATAATCATACCTCTATCCCCCTGAGACGGAATGTGTCGGCCCGGATTAGCCTGCGCAGTCCGCGCAGGCTGATCTGGATCGATACATTACGCAGAGTCAATAATGTTGGTTTTCTCGTGGATCGGCTCATATATATACAGAGAAGAAAAGGCTCGTTTTTATCAATTTTAGAACACTCGTTTAATAAAAGCTCGTATTGAATGACCACTCATGTAATATCCTCTATTTATTTCAGCCCTTTTCTGATGCCACCTAGCAACTACCGTTTGCAACCATTCAATATGGCTGAAACAAATTATGGAGGTCATGTTTCTGCTTAACCATTTCCCTAATACAGTCGGCTTCCTAAGCCTCTATTCGACGTAGGAAACGTTTGCGACTAAAGGAACAAAAAAATGCTTGCTCATATGAGCTAAGTATTCTTTTCCCACAATACCCGATCAATAATTATACTTTCATTTATAGATATGTTATCTCCTTGCCAAGTTGTTTTCAAAGTCGTATGTAGCAGATGTGTTGTATGTGGGTAAGGGTTAATCATCTCGATATATTGTGAAGGATCTTAAGTTGAATACTGATTAATAGATTCTTCTGATAAAATAATATGAAAAAGGCAAAGCCTCGTCACGAGCACAGCGCCTATAATGGGTCTAAGCTGTAGGTATATGACTACCATGATTAAGGAATATGTTACAAGCTGTCGGAACTGGGACCGTTAGTGTACACTATCCCTACTTTATCTTTTGGTGCAAAGTCAAATCATCAAACATTTAAACATTCACTTCATCACATAAGCAATCACATATATAATACAGTAAAGTCAAACATATTAATAGTCTTAACAAGATATCCTTCAATTTGGCCTTGTGACATAGTTTCAGACAGGTTTATAGCAATGTTCAAAACAACCATCTGTCAAAGTTTCAACATGCTAACATTAAATGAAAAGCTTTCAGAGTGTTAACAACATTTTCCTTAAATATGGTATAATGACCTTATGTTTGATCCGAAATGACACATATTTGAACTTGGCCTAGCTATCCTCAGGACAAACATTCTGACAAAGTTTCAAAATACTGAAGCAAACATTGAGGTCAAGAGTGTTTACAAGATTATTCTCAAATGTTTCCTAGTGACCTTGTTGTTTTTTTTATCAAACATGATCTTTAATTGAATTTAGCCTAGATTTGACCTTAACACCAATTATGAAAAAATGTCAACATGCTAAAATTAAAAATGCAGCAATCAAAATGTCTGATTGTTTACAAAATGTGCCTTCAATTTGCTCTTGTGACCTAATTTTTGACCCACCATGACCTTTTTTTTTTTACTAGGCCTATGTATTGTCAAGACAAACATTCTGACAAAGTTTCAAGCTGCTGAAGTAAAAGTGTGGTTTCTAGACTGTAAACAAGATTTTCCTTCAGATTGGTGAAGTGACCTAGTTTATGACCGGATATGACCCAAAAATTGAACTTAGCCTTTCTCCAAAATGACATCAAGACCATAATTCTTACAAAATTTCAACATGCTAAAGATAAATATGCAGCCTCCAGTGTTAACAAGATTTTCCTTCAATTTAAACTTATGACCCAGTTTTTGACCTCATATGACCAAGTTAAATAAGGCCTCCAGAGTGTTTACAATATATATTTTCCATCAAATTGACATTGTGATCTAAATTTTCACCTCACAGGGCCAAGATTTGTTGGAGATGAACTACTGCTAAACTTGCATTCATATTGGATGCTGTAAAATGTTGCCTGTAGAGTGTTCACAAGGCAATTGATGATGGCGTGTGAACGAAGGACATCAGACAAACTGTGATCATGAAAAACACAAACTGTGCAATCAAAGAACAAGACTTTATTTGAATTTGATATATACTTATCTGTTTATAAACATTACCTTGTATTAATCTATTAGTATTATATGTAATCAGCTGAATTTCTTCTCCAGTCATCCTCAAAATAGCTGTAATTCCATCATTGTATGCGTTGCTCTCAATCTATTCCCTTGTTTAATGTTGATGCAGGAAGTTATATTATCCCACAGTTAAAGATGCATGCAATTTTCATTGTTTTGACAGGCACGAATGACCAAAGGGTATATCACTAACTGCCTTTTATATATGAACTTCCTCTCCCATTTTCGACATAACAGCTGTGATTCCATGATTGTACAGGTTGCTCTCAATCCATTTACTGTTTTGATGTGTATGCAGGAAAGAATATTACCCCACAGTCAAAGATGCATGCATTTTTCATTGTATTGACAGGTACCAATGACCAAAGGGTGTATCACTAACTGCCTATATAGATATGAATTTCCTCTCCAGTAATTGCCATAAGAACTGTTATTCCATGAGTATATGGGATGTTCTTAATCCATTCTGTGTTTTAAAATAAAACTTGATGCTAATATCAATAATCATTGACTGCTGTTTTAATACATGACAATAACTGCAAATAAGAGTGACTTTTAATAAAATAAGATGATAAATGTCTTTAAATAAAATAAGATTATAAATGTCTTTAAATAAAATAAGATGACAAATTAATTAAAAAACAGATCTATGAGAATAAACATGTAGATTAGTTATGTCAGAAAGCCAAGCTTTAATTGGGCTCTGAGAATAATGTTCAAGTTTTGATTTAGATCAGGTTGTACATCTGTGCAGTCTTATCTGGATTATTCATTTAAACCAATTACTTTAAACTTATCTATTTTAGCTTAAATCTTATTTTAATCACACTCCATGTCCTTGAGATACAACCAGTTCTTACACCTTTTGTGCAGAAAATCCCAGTCTTCACCGCTTCGAATTCAGTAAATATTTGGGGGATTTTCTATGCACCGCATTTGACATTTGTTAGGCCAATATTTGGGCAGAGTTGCTTCTATGATTTTCTTTTTCAAAGGGGCCAACTCCGCACTTATGTTCGTTAAAAAGGAGCCATTAAGGCCGTTTTCAACAAGTTTTCAGTCATATCACGGCAACCAGTTCACTTACTCATGCATTTTCTGGTTTTCCCACTCCAGTACACCGCACAACAGGCTGCTTTTCCACTTAGACTGTTAAACAGACCATTGGTGAAAGACGAATGACACAGGTCACAATGACTTTTGTCAAACGTCAGAATTAATGTTGGTCGAGCTGGGATTCAAACTCACAACCCCTGGATTGACAGCCCGCTTCGCGACCGGATCTCGGCCATTTATATATGATAAAAGGTCACATTAGTGACAATGTGCAATGTTACTTACATGAATCATGTTTTGTCGCAGGGTGGGTTCCTTTAGAGCTTCGCAGTGATCCTGACCTGCAATGTGCCTTGTTAAGATTCAATTTCGATAATTGGCACATCCTTTTTTACATATAAAAATATTTTTTAATTTTGTTAAAGAGCACACAGGAAAAGTCACGCCCATATAAATCCGTTTCGGCTCTTGAATTCACTGGGTACGTTTCATCTTGGGTTCGCTTAGTCTGAAAAGATGTTAGTTTTAACTAAATCAGCCATTATTCAGAAATATTCCGTCCACATTGCAATGTGTTTCACCACTAAAAAAAGGGAGTGGATGTCATGCAGCAGAAACGTAAGATATTGCGTCATAAAATGTGTCAACAATCTGCACTTGAGGACTTCCAAGAACACTTCTAAAAATAGATTTACTTTTTCTTCTTATAAATGTGCTGTTTTAGTGGATGCATGAATTCTGAATGGGGTATAATGGCGGTAGCGATTCCGAAATTTTAACCAGGTGCTCCTGTGTGATCAAGAACAGAATATTACCCTATGCATACATTTAGACATACAGGAGCACGGTAGCCAGAAGAACCGACCCCACGCGAAAGCGACCCCACTTTTACTCAGAAGAAGCGACCCCAGTTTTAGTCTACCCCATTATCTAAAATGTAGAATGTATTTAAACATTGTAATAAAAATGTATGTTAACATTGTAATAAAAATGTATGTTAACATTGTAATAAAAATAAAAATGTATGTTAACATTGTAATAAAAATAAAAATGTATGTTAACATTGTAATAAAAATAAAAATGTATGTTAACATTGTAATAAAAATGTATGTTATTAGAAATGTACGTTAACATTAATTGCGCTAAAATTAAACAAGGTTTCATCTTTTCAATGTTTGTGTTTATCAGGTTCAGGTGCTACTAACAAAGTTAAAGAAACACATTAATGATTGCGATTATATTAAGCTTATATTAAGCAATTATTTTTGTTAGTAGCACCTGATACACACAAAAGATTAAAAGATGCAACCTTGCTTAATTTCAGCGCATTTAACGATGAGTTCAACTTTCTTAGTAACACCTGATACGCACAAAAGATGTGTGTTTGTACTTACTTTTGATGTTTTTCGTAAATTGTGTTTGTTTTATTGATACTGTTGTAATGATATAATTATTTTAATTGCTCAATTTGAAAAATATATATATATATGTATGTGTATGTATAACTGCCTATCACATATTCATTAAACTTGATGATAATTTCGTGAAACTCTGTTCAGAATTGTTAAATTTATTATTTGTTACTTGTGACTTTAATAATTTGGATTAATTTGTTGTTACTTTTGACTTTAATAAATTAGATTTTATTGTTACTTGTGACTTGTGTGAGTGTGAAAATGACTGATTTGTGTATTGAGTGTCTTGACCCCGTTCGTCCACTACAACATGGCATCACGTGCGATGTATGTGATAGATGGCAGCATCGAATATGCAATACCGGTAAGTACCATTACAAAATATATTTTATGCCATATATTAATATTAACAATGTTTTCTTAGTTAGTCTTCTAAGATGTTTTCAAATTATGCGGCCTACCTATCCTTTAAAAATCCCCCTTTTCTCACCATATATGTACACATGTCCACCTTTCTCACAACGTTTTTTTTTCAAAGTATGCCGAGGACATATCTTCTTTTCTCACAATGTTACTAAATTATCCAATATGATATGCCAATATCATGCTTTCAAAGTATACACCATATATGTACACATGTCCACCTTTCTTACAATGTTTTTCAAGTTTCTTTGCCACGAAGATTTCAAATTATGGTTTTCCATTTCAAAGTATGTTTGATAGAGGACATTTCTCCTTCTTTGCAATGTTACTAAATCTCCTTTTTTCACAATGTTACTAAATTATCCAAAATGCCGAAGTTGTTTAATAGTGTTTGATAGAGGACATATCTCCTTTTTTCACAATGTTACTAAATTATCCAATATGCCGAAGTTGTTTAATAGTGTTTGATAGAGGACATATCTCCTTTTTTCACAATGATACGATGTTTACTAATGTTTGATAGAGGACATATCTCCTTTTCTCACAATGTTACTAAATTATCCAAAATGCCGAAGTTGTTTAATAGTGTTTGATAGAGGACATATCTCCTTTTTTCACAATGTTACTAAATTATCCAATATGCCGAAGTTGTTTAATAGTGTTTGATAGAGGACATATCTCCTTTTTTCACAATGTTACGATGTTTACTAATGTTTGATAGAGGACATATCTCCTTTTCTCACAATGTTACTAAATTATCCAAAATGCCGACGTTTTTTAATAGTGTTTGATAGAGGACATATCTCCTTTTTTCACAATGTTACTAAATTATCCAATATGCCGAAGTTGTTTAATAGTGTTGATAGAGGACATATCTCATTTTTTCAGATGTCTTCGCCCCTGCCGGTCGGGTGGTAGATGATCTGATGTTAGCTGCCTTCGATCCTACAGACTTCAACCTCCCACGTCCTACGACACTGGTCCGAATTATGAACTACGCGAGACAGAAAACAAGAACGAAAGAACCGACATCCCTAGATTTCGAGGTAAGTTGGCACTTAATACTATACTAAGCAAAGAGTGAAAACATAATTGAAGGAAAACTCATGATTAAACAGTAAATGTCAACTATTAATATAAGATGTTAATATTTTAAGGTCAACACAAACTTTATCGGAGAGCAGTTTTTAGTTGGCGATGTGAAAGTTGGCGACGAGCGACACCTGATGTTTGCGACGACAGAACAGCTTCAACTACTTCAGAGAACAAGCAAGTGGTACCTGGACGGTACATTCAGAGTCGTGAAGAAACCATTCACCCAGCTTTGGTCGGTTCATGCATTTATAAGACAGGGGGAGGATATGAAGCAGGTTCCACTCTTGTTTGTGTTGATGTCGCGTCGACGGAAGCAGGACTATGTCGCAGTAAGTAAACATTATCATAGATTCCTCTCTTGTTTGTGTTGATGTCGGAAGCAGGACTAGGTCGAAATAATTTAACATTAAAATAGATTCATCCAATCGCAATGACTTCAAAATGGGTATAATAATAATTACATATACGTAGAATATGAAATAAACCGATAATGCTGTTTAATATTTTTTTTTACTTTATAACTTTAAAGGTCCTACAGGAGTTGAACACCATCCTTGATGAGACGCCAGTAGTTGAATCCTTTACGATGGACTTTGAGTCAGGTACTATGAATAATTACTTAAATTAAGTCTAATTACTAGCTGGATTTACATTGATTGTCGTTCAAATAAAAGGAAAAATAAAGTGAAAAAGGATGATATTTTTTATGTTTTCAAAAAAAAGTATGGATTAATTCCCGACAAAGTGATTTATTCATGAATCTTAATGTAATTTTTAAATGTTTGTTAGGTTTGTGGCAGGCACTTCGGGAAGTGTACCCGACTTCCAGTCTGCATGGGTGTGGGTTTCACTGGGCCCAAGCTGTACAGCGGCGTGTGCAGAACGTGGGTCTCCAGACAACGTATCAGCGTAGAGAAGGGGTCCACCATCACATCAGGAAGTTGCTGGCCATCCCATTCCTGCCAGCGAGAGACATACAGAGAGCCTTCCAAAAACTAAAGGAGAAAGTAGACGACAATTCCGAGCCCCTCAGAGAACTCTTTAGATACGTTCAGGACCAGTGGATGGACAGTACTGTTTGGTCGCCAGAAGAGTGGTCCGTTTATAGACAAACAGTAAGGACGAACAACGACACCGAAGGTATATAATTCTGAAATATATATATACAATGAATGATAAAACATACCAATGCAAGAAATTATTCGCTTATTAAGGAGAAATTTTGATTTAATGACAGATTTAATACAAACTGTGGGACAATTCAATGACATATTGTGATATGTGGTTTATAGGTTGCGTTTGTAAAGTCTGCACAGAATGTAATAAAGGTATATTGCTACAAATGGATGTTTTTGTTTATATTATCAGGATGGCACAGACGTTTGAATGCGAAGGCCGGACGGGGGGCTCTACCTATGTACGTTTTGGTCAATCTACTCCTGAAAGAGGCAAAACTGGTCAATATTAACATGCATCTGGTGATGGATTATGGGGTCGGACGTCGGAGAAGACCAGCCTACCGCGCCATGGACGTTGCAATCTTCAAGCTGTGGGACGAATATGACGACCACGAGATCGTATGTGAAGATTTCCTCAAAAAGATAGGAGATATCTACGGGAGTTGAATTACTTTTATTTAATATGTTTACTATGCAGCATTAATTTAATAATTGTTTTGTTTTTTTCCAGTTATGTTTTCAAAGTCACTATTTGTTTTTTACTCGTTTGTTTACTATGCAACTTTAATTTAATTTCGATTTATAACAAAATGTTTTCAAAGTCACTATTGTTCTATTACTCGATTGTTTACTATGCAGCATTAATTTAATAATTGTTTTGTTTTTTTCCATTTATGTTTTCAAAGTCAATATTGTTTTTTTACTCGATTGTTTACTATGCATCATTAATTTAATAATTGTTTTGTTTTTTCCAAGGTTTAACAGAATGTGTCACTGTTGTATTTTTCCATATTCATGACTGTTTATTACACTTAAACCCTCCATTCACACCTAAAACCGATCCATTCACACCTGTTAAAACTGATAACGGGGTAGACTAAAAATGGGGTCGCTTCTTCTGAGTAAAAGTGGGGTCGCTTTCGCGTGGGATCGGTTCTTCTGGCAGCCCAGGAGCACGTCCCTGTGATTCAACTCTGTGTTGGTGTACTTGGGTAGAGACATAAATATACATGTCTCTGATTTGGGTCACAGGGTGTTCCGTGTAACCGTGTTCAGCTAATTATTGCATTGATCTTTGACAGTCCGAAGGAGTTTTTGTCAGAAGGATATACGACTTCAGCGAAGTCTGCGTAGCATTGAGGGTGAAACAAATTTACCCTTAAGAGCATCTTAGTCAGACAGTGAAACCAAAATAGTCCATCGACAGAACATTCTTCAATGAATACAACCCATCGCTGATTCTCAGATTCACACTACAGCTTGATTTTATACCATGGCCAAAATAAAATTTATGTTATTCAATGGGAAACGAGAGCGATAAAAATTCTTACCTGACGCAAAGAAACTCGCAGCCGATTACATTATGGTTGTCAGCTTTTAATGTAAACAGCACAGTTGTTCTAGTTATCTCGGGTACCGGCTGAATATGACGTCACCGGATGTGGATAATTGTCGGTCATGGTTCCCTGCTTTGTTCTATGTAATTTTACTTGGAATTTCATGAGCAGGGCCATAGTAAAATTTTGCACCAAAATTTTTTCCATACTGATTATAGGAAATTTCCTAATAATAAAGGTAATACCTAAGAACGAGCTGCGCTCGTTATTAACCCTTTCCCTCATATAGACGCTTTATGACGCCTCTGCAGCAGACAGCTTTTTGAAAACATAGTGACGAAAGACGAAATTGCACAAAACGTGCAATTTCTCCTTTTGCCACAATGTTTTCCACTTTTTGTCATAGGTTATCCATTTAATTATGGATATTTTCTATGTTTTGACAAAATACGTTCAAAGTTGTCTGCTGCAGAATTGTCGTATGAGGGAAAGGGTTAAAACAATATAAATTATATAAAGCCCGACTTCGATATATAGAGTAGACCTATAAAACGACTATGCCAGATATGTATCTTATATGTAATAAGGTTGACTGGCCCTGGAACAACCAGAGATAAAAACATCTCTTGGATGAAATAACTCGTGTCGGACGTTACTTTACTCTAGACTGGAATCCGCTGTGGTCGAGTGGTTAGCATCGGGGATTTCGAAACCGGGTGTCCCGGGTTCGATCCCCAGTCGCGGCACTACGGTCATGGTGGAGTGCCCATGGGCAAGGCACATTTTCTAGCCTAGTACTGGTTTGTTTACCCAGGGATCATGAATAAGTGAACTGTCGCCGTGATATAACTGAAATAATGTTGAAAGCGGCGTAAAACCCCAATAAATAAATTTACTCTAGACTAATACTCGATGCATACTCTTTAGTACTCGTTAACACCTTTAGTGAAACATGGTGACTTTAAACAAATGTATGTATTGCCACTTTCAATATTCAAAATACTTAAAAATACGAGTTTCTCTTCAATTAATGTATTCAGAAATAACGAATTCATAAATGATTTTGGAATTAAACACGTCTTGCCTGTACGCGACTGAATGAATGTATATTGTTTTATGGCGCATCGACAGCTAAGGTCATTTAGCGCGCAATTAAATTTAATTATTCATGATCCCTGGGTAAACAAACCAGTACTAGGCTAGAAAATGTGCCTTGCCCAAGGGCACTCCACCATGACCGTAGTGCCGCGACTGTGGATCGAACCCGGGACACCCGGTTTCGAATTCCCCGACGCTAACCACTCGACCACAGCGGATTCCTCCTGTACGCGACTGACTGGTAAACACAACGTAAACACGTTTTGTCTATGGAGCGGAACGAAACCTACCTGTATTATGCATGTACTCCCGTCAAACAGGTTTGGTTTACCGACTAATGCACGGATTATCGACGAAACCTATATAGGTTTCGCAAAACAGGTTTTGGGTTTGGTGACTATGGAACACAGGGCTGATTTACTTACTTACACACGTTTCGTCTATGCGTTAACAGAATACTACCCACAATTCAAATCACATATCGTGCTGTCAATATTGTATAGCTTTACTTCGTATACTAGTGTTTATCGATACAAAGTGAGACGGATGTTTTCGGAATACGGACTTACAAAAATGTATGTAAAATGTTATTTTAATCATCATCCTAATATTAATAATAATATGAGGGAAAGGGTTAAATACACATATAATTAATTTTCAATCATGTAAAGACAAACACTCCAAATAATCTAAACGCAATTTTTACAACACAACGGGAAGTAATAAAGATATTGTTAGTATGGAACCTTTTCCAGAAGGCATTTCTTATAATTTCGTTTGAATGATACAATATACGTTTTTTTAGTCTAGTATAACCCCTATAACAATAACAATTAACATTTGAGCCGTTCCGCGAGAAAACCAACTTTGTGGACTCGGCGTAAAGTATCGATCCGGATCAGCCTAAGCATGCCGCGCAGGCTAACTTTATCGGCCAGGATCAGTCTAATCGGACTGCGCATGCTGATCTGGGTCGATACATTACGCAGAGGCCATAATGTTGGTTTTCTCGCTGGACGGCTCATTCATTTGTTTTAATCTTATTTTCCTCTGTCGTTGCCAGTATTTCAGTTCAACTTTCCGTGTGTTTCCTTAACTCTTTCAGCGCCAAATTGTTTAAAGTAGACTCTTCCATGTTAAAAATCGAGCGTCTCCATTTATCATGTAATAAGAGTTTTGAGATATTTTGATAACTAAAACGCAAACAATGCTGATTTCAGGTGAGACAGCTCATTATGACCTGACCCACTTGAATCTGTATTGTTTGCGAAAATCTCAGTTTTGCAATTGCCGTTGAAAGAGTTAATATCTCACACGAATACGCAACCCAACAACTTGATGCATCCGTAATATTGCAATAATCCCCGAGTCCCATAAAGTCCCAACATGCAGATGCCTTTTGACGCTCCTGCAGCAGAATACTTGAAAACATTATGGCAAAAGGAGGAATCGATTATAATTAGCGGTTTCTCGTTTTTCACAGTGTAACTTAATTCTATTCAATACCTTCAACTATGAAGTCTAACATATTTGACAAAGATTGCGTATATGTATTTTAAGTCGGCTGCTGTAATTTTGTTTATACGTGGTAAATAATAATACGGCAAAATCAATGATACATTGTTCACATAACCAAGGAATCCGCCTTCGCCGAGAGGTTAGCGTTCCGAGTTCGATGCCCATCGCAGAGGTCATGGTGGTGTGCCCTTTGGCAAAGGCAAATCTTCTAGTCCAGTACTGGTTTGTTAACCCAAAGTCATGATTAATTGAACTATCGCCGTGATTTAACTAAAAGTGAAAGACGGCGTAAACCCGAATAAAAAAATATCATATTACCATAATTGGCGTCAGCGTTCGCGTTGCAATCTTTGGCTCACAACCATCATAAACCACTATAAGTAAGACTTTCGACGCTCGGAACGTTTGACCATCATATGGTTATACTTCTACAGTGTTTTACATGTTTTGAGATCAAAGGCAAGTTTAAATCAGACATTTTAAGTCTATGGCAAGCCGTTTAACTATTTATTTCTTTTAGAGATATATCTCTAATGTTGAAAGTTAGTTATCTCTCTGAATAAGTGAGATATCTCGCTAAACAAGAGATCTCAAACGAAATATCACGATAATTTAGACAAATATCTCTTTAACTCTGCGAGATATCTCTTTAAATTATAGATATCTTTCTAACATGCTTAAAGAGAAATTATTGTATTTTAGATAACATTTTTATGTTAGTTATATCTCTCAAAATTTTTGTTGGTTTATCTCTCAAAAGATGTATTGGTTTATCTCTCAAAATATGTATTGGTTTATCTCTCAAAATATGTATTGGTTTATCTCTCAAAGTATGTGTTGGTTTGTCTCTCAAAATATGTGTTGGTTTATCTCTCAAAATATGTGTTGGTTTATCTCTCAAAATATATGTTGGTTTGTCTCTCAAAATATCAGTTGGTTTGTCTCTCAAAATATCAGTTGGTTTGTATCTCAAAATATCAGTTGGTTTATGCAAAATGATTTCTCTCTGCAGTCCGTGGTCAACCAACACATTTATTTTAAATATATGATACGAGAACTTGAGGTCATCTAGTACATTGTAAAAATGGAATACAGTAGACGTCACATATTATAATAGAACTGTCACATACTTTCGAATATCTTTTCAATTTAATAAACAATACGACAGTCCTGGCAGACAATCACATTTATAAAAGAGAAACATTAAGATAATGTAAACCTATGACTTCAACGTGTAATGAATATCTGAACTATACTCTGCGAAAACCGAAGGCAAACTATTATAAGTTGTGGACCTGTGTCGATCAAGATTAACATGTGGAATCTCAATATGATTTGGCTGATCCGTAATGGTTTCGAATCGCCTATTGCTCCCGCAGGCTCCATGACACACTTCAAATATTAGCGAGCAGTTATTACTCGTCACAGAGAGATATCTCTATAAGATAAAGAGATATCTATCAAAACTAGCGTGCGATCTTCAATTACTTTTATTCGTTGGAGAGAAATCCCTCTCTAAGTGTTAAAGATATCTCTCTAAATTTAAGAAATATCTCTGTGAAATAGAGAGATATCATATCTCTTAAAAATAAATATATATAATATATAAGACAGAGATATCTAATAATCTTGAAGATATATCTCCCTAGCTTAGAGAGATATCTCTCTATATTACAGAGATATCCATTTAGCTTAGTGATGTATCTATTTAGCTTCGAAGGATATCTCTCTATATAAGATAGATATCTTTCATTCTTATAGAAATATATCTCTATTAAAGAAAACATGCTCCTTTGTCTGTAACGTAGAGAAATATCTCCTTAACACGATTTCTCTCTAAATTATAAAAATAACTCTTTTACTTGGAGATATATCTTTATATGACTTGTACATGTAATGACTGCTACCTATATTATTTGAAACGTGTAATTGAATCAATTACGAAATGGCCTTATCACAGTTTGAAATCACAAATTAATCTTGATCGACATAGTCAAAATTTAAAATAGTTTGTCATTGTTTTTGAAGCGTATGGTTCAGATGTTCTCAACAAGTTGAAATCATAGGTTTAAATTATCTTATTGTGTGAGACGTCGCGCAAGCTAACCCGGCACAACGTCAAATGCACCTATATATCAACAGGACATGGTCAGTCCTTGAATAATTCAGTTTTAGAAATGAATGTAAAGTATGATATACCAATATGTGCTGTACAAAACGTAGATGAATATGGTATTAATAACATTATCATTAGTTTAACAGAATTTCAAATACAGCTTAAAACGGGGGAAAAAACATGAAAAAACGTTGTGTAAGATGTAACAGTCAAACGCTCTCTTTTGGTATTCACACCTATGATATATAAATTTCGCGTGCTTTGTTTGCCGGGAAAACACTGCATGAGTTTCCGGAGATGATGTCATTCAGCATCATAACACAAAATAACAACGCGTGTCACTTTATTTTGGCAAATTTATACAAATAAATTGTACATAAAGCATGTAAGATCTGAAAAAACGACGTCGGAAAACAAACAACGCAGAAATGGCAAGTAGTTTTTAGCTCGCCAGTACGAAGTACAGGAGAGCTTATGTGTTACCCCCGGCGTCGGCGGCGTCGGCGGTGGCGTAGACACCTAGGTTTAAGGTTTGGGTTTAAGGTTTGTGTTTAAGGTTTTCATTTGGGTTTTAAGGGTTTATACCTTTAGGAACCATTTGTCATCCATCTACGCACACCACTACACCCGTCCTGACCCTGAGTGAAGGTCAAGGTCATTTCTACTTGGTTCTACTTGGTTCAGTTACAAGGTTTAAGGTTTGCGTTTAACGTTTAACATATCACTCTGCATTCACTATTATGACATTGATTGCTTTCATATTTAGTTTATACATTTAGGAACTATTGGTCATCCATCTACGCACACCACTACACCCGTTCTGACCCTGGGTCAAGGTCAAGGTCATTTCTACTTGGTTCAGTTACAAGGTTTAAGGTTTGCGTTTAACGTTTAACATATCACTCTGCAGTCACTATTATGACATTGATTGCTTTCATATTTAGTTTATACATTTAGGAACTATTGGTCATCCATCTGCGCACACCACTACACCCGTCCTGCACCTGGGTCAAGGTCAAGGTCATTTCTACTTGGTTCAGTTACAAGGTTTAAGGTTTGCGTTTAACGTTTAACATATCACTCTGCATTCACTATTATGACATTGATTGCTTTCATATTTAGTTTATACATTTAGGAACTATTGGTCCATCTACGCACCCCACTACACCCGTCCTGACCCTGGGTCAAGGTCAAGTTATATCAGAGTTATTGCCCCTTTTCTGTCAAAAAATCTAACTTTTTCGTCACGTTTTCAAATAACTTTTTTTCTACTCAAAGGATTAGATTGAAATTTCTGACAAATGTTTATATCAATGTGTGTGATTGGTTCACAAAAGGGGGATAATCCAAATAATTTTATATCAGAGTTATTGCCCCTTTTCTGTCAAAAAATTAAATTTTCAAATAACTTTTTTTCTACCCGAAGGATTGGATTGAAACTTCTGACAAATGTTACTTTTTTTTTTATTCGACGTCTGTCTGTCTATTTTTTTTTTATCCGGCGTCTGTCTGTCTGTCTGTCCGTCACACTTTTTTCGTCACGTTTTCAAATAACTTTTGTTCTACTCAAAGGATTCGATTGAAACTTCTGACAAATGTTTATATCAATGTGTATGATGGGTTCACAAAAGGGGATAATCCAAATATTTTTATATCAGAGTTATTGCCCCTTTTCTGTCAAATATTCAAATTACTTTTTTTCTGCTCAAAGGATTGGATTGAAACTTCTGACAAATGTTTATATTAATTTTTGTGATGGGTTCACAAAAGGGGGATAATCCAAATATTTTTATATCAGAGTTATTGCCCCTTTTCTATCAAAAATTAAATTTTTCTGACAAGGCGCCGGCAGGTGACACACGTGTTCCGGGGAGCACTCCATTCTAGTTGAACTTAGAATTTTTGTCAAAAGTATTGAAAAGGTGTATTATCTTGCAATAGGTGATACTGTGCGACTTTACCTAATACTTTAACTGTTCTGAAGTAGGCCCTGATATACGATGGCCCTGATAGGCGAGCTATATTGTCCTCCGACAACTCTTGTTTAATATTAATTTTACTCCAACCGGGTTGAAATCTCAAATACACAATATTATTTTTCTTTTATTAATGTGTACTGAATTATATAGCAATTGACTTAATACTTTTCCAAAGAATGAGGAAAAGGCGTGTGGAGAAATTTTTTCACGCTTCTATAAAAAACGTTGTTTAATTATGATTGCGTAAAATCGGTATAACGAAATTTAAAGATGTAGTCAAACTAAAATCTTATAATTAAATTTACATAATATTATTTTTCTCTTTTATCGATACAGTTATTTTCAGTAAGACAAGCGACATATAATATCTTATTACGACCGTTATCTGTGTGGAGAAAAATTGTCACGCTTGGTCATTTTGACGTCTTAAACTTGTTTATTGTTCCTGTATTGTTCACAGATATCGAAACGAAAGACAAAGTCTTATGTTCTAAACGCATATTCAGATATGATGAGACCATCAATAGACCTCGAGATGACAGATTAATAAATATATGACTATAAAAGAAAACAGAAATATTCACCATCGCACGTACGATGGGTCTCTTAGTGTCCGTTATTTATCGTGTTACTTATGTGAACACTTTTTTATTGCGATGTATGAACATTGTACAAACGATCCTACTCTATGACCAAAAAGACAACTACAGATGAATGGCCTGAAAATAAAAATATTTGGCACAGAAAGTGGTTTAGACGAATCGTTGGTAGAGGACCCCGAATTAAGTCAACTTGCCATTGTTGCCATAAGAAACATAGACGATGAGTCATACCCATATTATGTTTTGCGTGCTTCGTCAAACGTGATACGGTTAAGAAAGCCTCACCAAGACAAATGGGGTGGTATTTTTGAAGCTGGAGATGTAGTTATTCCTGGGAACTATTTCAAAGCAACAGATCAAACACTGTTTAATCAAATTTTAATTAAAAGAAATAAGGCAACTGTTCCTGCACGCAGTATTGAATATATATTTATGCAACGGAACTATCAATTTGACAGATTCGCTACATCGGCGAATTTTAAAATACATACATACGCTTGTAGAAATGCGATGGTCTGCCTGACTACTTTATTGTTTATTATTATGTCTACCCCTGTATACAGGGGAGATATATTGTTTTTGTCCTTGATGTCTGTCTGTCTGTCTGTCTGTCTGTCTGTTCGTCCCCAAAATCTTGTCCGATCCATATCTCCCAGACGGCTTGAAGGATTTTCATGAAACTTGGGTCACATGTTCACCTCATCAAGGCGACGTGCAGAACCCGCGTCTCGACAATATAGGGTCAAGGTCAAGGTCACGCTTGAAGGTCAAAGGTTTGAGGCTTTATTTCGTATCCGCTCCATATCTCCGAGACGGCTTGAAGGATTTTCATGAAACTTAGGTCACATGTTCACCTCATCAAGGCGACGTGCAGAATCTGCGTCTCGACAATATAGGGTCAAGGTCAAGGTCACGCTTGAAGGTCAAAGGTTTGAGGCTTTATTTCGTGTCCGCTCCATATCTCCGAGACGGCTTGAAGGATTTTCATGAAACTTGGGTCACATGTTCGCCTCATCAAGGCGACGTGCAGAACCCGCGTCTCGACACTATAGGGTCAATGTCAAGGTCACCCTTGAAGGTCAAAGGTTTTAGGCTTTATTTCGTGTCAAGTCAATATCTCCAAGACGGCTTGAAGGATTTTCATGAAAATGTGGTCACATGTTCACCTCATCAAGGCGACGTGCAGAACCCGCGTCTCGAACATACTGGGTCAAGGTCAAGGTCACGCTTGAAGGTCAAAGGTTTGAGGCTTTATTTTGTGCCGCTCCATATCTCCAAAACAGCTTAAAGAATTTTCATGAAACTTGGGTCACATGTTCACCTCATCAAGGCGACGTGCAGAACCCGCGTCTCGACCATACCGGTTCAAGGTCAAGGTCACGCTTGAAGCTCAAAGGTTTTAGGCTTTATTTCCTGTCCACTCAATATCTCCAAGACGGCTTGCTTATGTTTAGCAACAGTTGTTAACTGTTTTGAAGAATACTTCAGTCTTGAATGTTACAGCTGCAGTAAAAATATGTGTTTCTGTAAACTATTTGAAATCATGTCCACTTTGTACCAGGTCAAGACAAAACATTAGTCATTAAAAATTGAGTACTGTCCAACTTGGTCAAATTTTTGTTTGTCGGCTTTATAGGTTGGAATGTTTTGAGAGATTTTGACAGATATTTGAGGGGGAGACATATGTTTTTGTCAAAACAATTCTAGTTTTAAATTGTCATTAGTGACGTCTAATGTATTAGATGACCATTTGTTCTCATGTCGTAGATTAAAAAAAAAACATGCGTTAAGAATATGGGAATTTTAACTTGCATTGGTGTATCCTTTGTTGGAAAACGAATGGCGCTTTTCGGATTAGTTTTTGACAAACGTCTTAACAAATTGGCCGAGCTTGGATTCAAACTCACAACCTTGATCGATCATCGCTTCCAACTGAACTTACGATCGCCGAAAGAATACAAAATAATCGCGTTTGATTGGACGAATGAATAAAAATAAGTGTGTTTGATTGGTCAAACGAATCATGAGTTTACTTGACAACTTTCTAAGGGGAGAATCATTT
>JASEVX010000004.1:56304836-56374836 GCA_031761405.1 Serripes groenlandicus | reverse complement strand
TCTTCTACTACCTCTTATATTAATACTACTTCAAACACTATTACTACTCTTACTACTTCTACTATTTCTATAACTTACTTTGTTTTATTTGAACACAATATGTGTTTCGGGTTAAAACTGTTGAACGCATGTCATTATTTAAGGGAGAGTATGAATATGAAAAAATATTTCAAAGAGGTAAAATCGAGAATGGTGGCACGTGATACAAGACGACTAAGCTCATGCCATCATGGCCGCCTCGAGTGATGATCGAACCTGGGACCTCCGTCCGTACGGTCCGACAATTTTTAAAGTTTAAAAACTAAGCAAAACAATATTATTGCATAAATTATCATTTAAACAACTTGTCTAAGAATGTTGAGCATAACCGTATATTCTGTATGTTTATTGAAACATTTTGAACACAGATCCACGTTATGCGGTGGGTGCTGACGTTTCAGGAGATTGCCATTTTCACTATCTACTGCCATCTAGTGATCCGTTTTCAAAATATGTTTTGATAATGTGGTCACCAATAACCTAGTGCGTCATTTTCTTTTATGCAGTGTCGATTATTTGTAAATTACGATAATCAACTTATTTCGACCATAGAATGTTGAACCGTCTATCTGTATAATCAACGACCGGAGGCTGCACAATAGATCACACACAAAGATAGGCAAACACTTATCTTTTTACTCTAGTGTATTTTCTTAAAGCAAAATTGGGGCCGACATTAGTCCACATTCACAATCAAAAGACACCCCTTTTTTAAATAAAAGTAGGCTTAAATTTCATAAAATCTGCATTTCATCACATTTTACATGTCACTATTTTCACAATTGAAAGGTTCGTTGTCCTCGTCACAAAACAGTGAGAAAAAACACTGGAATCAATCGCAAAAAGGAGGACAATAAGTTAACTGTCCTACATTAGATTGTTATAGGTAAATATCAACGAGAACAAATTTAAGTAATTTAAATTGGCTTAACCCTTTACCTCATATAGACGTTTTCTGATGCCTCTGCAGCAGACAGCTTTTTGAAAACATTGTCAGAAAAGAAGAAATTGCTCAAAACGAGCAATTTTTCCTTTTGCAACAATGTTTTCCACTTTTAGTCATAGGTTATCCATTTAATTATAGAGATTTTCTATTTTTTAACAAAATATGTACAAAGTCGTCTGCTGCAGAATTGTTGTATGAAGGAAAGGGTTAAATACTCAATGGTGCAAGAAAACCAGGAAACTCATATAACCGTGATATAATTTCAAAACAATAAAAACTGACGTATAACTCCAATCAATTAATTAATTATTCCATTCCTTTCCGCTTTGCTTACATGAGCATGCATTTCCAACATACTTTTCCTCGGTTGTTTTTGCACGACTAAAACGCATATTTAGTATATCTTCATGACTTCATGATTGGGTTAAAGTAAAAAGAATACGTTTAAAGATGGTCTGATATTTGTAGTCATGTGTATTCATGTATTCTATCCCAAATAGCCAGAATTTTCTAAGATCGAAGTACATGAACAATCTGAGTCTGCAAAAGTTGTAAAACGCAATGACGTCGTCTGATAGGTTTCAATATGGCGTCATGGTCATGTGACTTTTAGGGGTTAAATCCCATCATAAATGTCGTCAATATCTAAAGGATGTTAAACAGAGCCTTTTGTCCTTGCTTGTACACATGTTGTAAACAAGAAGATTCTTTTTACCCTTTCCCTCATATAGACGCTTTCTGACGCCTCTGCAGCAGACGGCTTTTTTGAAAACATAGTGACAAAAGAAGAAATTGCTAAAAACGAGCAATTTCTTCTTTTGCCACAATGTCTTCCACTTTTTGTCATAGGTTATCCATTCAATTATAGAGATTTTTTATGTTTTGACAGAATTTGTTCAAAGTCGTCTGCTGCAGAATTGTCGTGTGAGGGAAAGGGGTTAATAACCTATTTTTTGCTAGAAGAGAGGGGACATAACTCAATCTGTAAGACATGATGTAGCTCGGAATTCGTAGGCTCACTAGTTTTCGGATACACGAGGACACATTCAATGATTACCGAAACTGATATAGTTTATCGTTTGACTCGGAACGATTTCCTGGAACTGACGTATTTTGAAACCAGGGTAGCAGCAGTTCTTATTGCTCATACAAGCAATCAGAACTGCTGCTGCGCTGTTTAAATTGATTGTATTTTATCACTGGCTCGATTTTCATTATAAACAATGAATTTCGAAGCTGACAATACATACATCTATTTAGCCACTCGAACACATGATAGAAGCCGTCCCACGAGAAAACCTTCATTAAATCGACCCGGATCAACCGGATAGACAATTTTCGCTTCCTGTGGATTTTCTGTTTCAAAAGTCATTACTCTATACCTCTATCCCCCTGAGACGGAATGTGTCGGCCCGGATCAGCCTGCGCGGACTGCGCAGGCTGATCTGGGTCGATACATTACGCAGATTCACGTGGGACGGCTCATATGTAAGACAAAGATATCTATGGGTCCCATTCGAGTTCGAGTTAACCCTAGTCCACCCAAATAAACAAAGTGCATTCAAAAGTAATCGAAAATCCTTCAATTTTGAAATCATAGATATGCAACCGTATAATAATAAGTCTTTATAATTGAACGTATTTTGGAAGATTTGAAAACGTTGTGACAAAAGATGAAACTCCTCAAATTGCATCTGCGTGCGGGAAAGGTTCAATCTCACTTTAAACCAGACCTACGCTTCGCTCGCTCGTATATCTCCCTAATGACTGTCTCATACAGGTCGTGTCAGATATTCACCTTTGCGACAGCCAATCAAAGTGTCGCCTACAAACTGGTAAGGTATAACACAGGCGGTATAACCAATATAGATACACGAGTTGAAGAAGTCGAGTACTCCGATTGTATAAAACCGAGCATTGGTTGTATCGTTTGATGTCATTGGGAAAAAAAATGAAAACCTGATCATGAAATTCGATAACGACCTTTTACGTAGTGTCGTTTGATTTACAGCGCAGTAGTTATGTCTGATTTCGATGACATTTTGGAAAGGATTAAAGAGCTATTTATTAAAATGTACCATTGTAATTGGTCTAGAAATACCTGCCGTAACCAATATGTTATTAGTACAGTGGACTTGCGATAAAAATGAAGGGACGCATAAACTACTTTATCGACGTTTTCTGTGGATCTCTTAATTTCAATTCTTAAGGAAGTTTACAGCTTCGTAGTTCATTTGAAGTGTGTGAAGTTGGCAAAGCATTAGACATTCAAAAAAAGATATATTCGAATGTCTAATTAGACAATAGACATTCGATTAGACATTCGCAAATTTTGATTATCGAATGTCTAATTAGATATTAGACATTCGATTAGACATTCAGACAGATTCGCAAATTTTAAATATCGACAATCGATTAGACATTCTGAAAGATTCGCACATTTTAAATATCGAATGTCTAATTAGACATTAGACATTCGATTAGACATTCACAAATTACAAGATCTATAACCAAAATTCATCGTAGGTCATTGTATATTTAAACAAGAGGGCCACGAGGCCCTGGAATCGCTCACCTGATAATGGGCTATTTAAGACTTAACTCTTTCAGCGCCAATGGCAATATCATCAAGACAAACTTTCTCACAAAAGTCAAAAATGCGATCTATTAGTGTTAACTAGAATGTTCTACAATTTGGCCTAGTGACCTAGTTGTTGACCTGACCTGACCCATATTTTCGAATATGGCCTAGATATCATTAAGACAAACATTCTGACAAAGTTTCAACATGCTCAAGCCAAAAATGTGGCTTCCAGAGTGTTCACAAGATTTTCCTTAAATTTGGCCTAGTGACCTTGTTTTTGACAGGACATGACCTATATTCGAACTTGGCCTAGAAATTATTAGGACAAACTTTCTGATAAAGTTTCAACATGCTCAAGTTTAAAATGCGGCTTCAAGAGTGTTAACAAGATTTTCTTTAAATTTGTCCTAGTGACCTAGTTTTTGACCTGACATGACCCATATTCAAACTTGGCCTAGAGTTCAAAATGCGGTTTCAAGAGTGTTAACAAGAATTTCCTTAAATGTGGCCTAGTGGACCTAGCGTTTGACCCGATATAACCTATATTTGGCCTAGATATCATTAAGACAAACATTCTGACAAAGTTTCAACTTGTTCAAATTAAAAATGCGACTTCCACTGTGTTAACAAGATTTCCTTTAAATTTGGCCTAGTGACCTAGTTTTTGACAGGACATGACCCATATTCGAACTTGGTCTAGATATATTCAGGACAAACTTTCTGATTAAGTTTCAACATGCTCAAGTTTATAAGAGTGTTAACAAAATTTTCATTAAATTTGGCCTAGTGACCTAGTTTTTGATCCGACATGACCCAGTTTCGAACTTGGCCTAGATATTACTAAGACACATTTTCAAACATAGTTTCAACATAATCAAGCTAAAAATGTGGCTTCCAGAGTGTTAACAATATTTTTCTTAAATTTGGTCTAGTGACCTAGTTTTTAACCGGACATAATCCATATTCAAACTTGGTTTAGATATCATCAAGACAAACTTTCTGACAAAGTTTCAACATGCTCAAGTTTAAAATGTGGCTTCCACAGTGTTAACAAGATTTTCCTTCAATTTGGCCTAGTGACCTTGGTTTTAACCCGACATGACCTATATTCGAACTTGGTCTAGATTTGATCGAGATATATGTTCTGATAAACTTTCATGAAGATTGGATGCAAAATATTGCCTGTAGAGTGTTAACAAGCAAATGTTGACGACGGACGACGAACGACGAACGGACGAACGACGGACGACGGACAAAAGGCGATCACAAAAACTCACCTTGACCACTTTGTGCTCTGGTGAGCTAAAAACGAATGTCTTATTAGTCAGATAGACATTAGACATTCGATTAGACATTCGCAAATTTAAGAGATTTAGGTATGTGCGTGAAGTTGGCTCTATGATCGGTCATCGGTCATCGGCCATCGGAATTCAAACTGTTCCACTCCCGTGACAAAAGCCGGACGTTCCATTCCCGTGACCAAATTCGTCGATGTACAATAAAAAAATACCACGAATGTCTAATTGGTCAGTTACACATTAGACATTCGATAAGACATTCGCAAATTACGATATTTAGGTTCCAAATTCGTCGGAGGTCATTGTACATGCAAAGAACGAATGTGTAATTGGTCAGTTAGACATTAGACATTCGATTAGACATTAGCGAATTACGATATTTAGGTTCCAAATTCGTCGTAGGTCATTGTACATTCAATAAACGAATGTCTAATTGGTCAGTTAGACATTAGACATTCGATTAGACATTCGCAAATTAAGAGATTTAGGTACCAAATTCGTCGGAGGTCATTGTACATTAAACAAAAGAATGTTTAATTGGTCAGATAGACATTAGACATTCGATTAGACATTCGCAAATTAAGAGATTTAGGTACCAAATTCGTCGGAGGTCATTGTACATTCAAAAAACGAATGTGTAATTGGTCAGTTAGACATTAGACATTCGATTAGACATTCGCAAATTAAGAGATTTAGGTACCAAATTCGTCGTAGGTCATTGTACATGCAATAAACGAATGTGTAATTGGTCAGTTAGACATTAGTCATTGGATTAGACATTCGCAAATTAAGAGATGTAGGTACCAAATTCGTCGTAGGTCATTGTACATGCAATACACGAATGTGTAATTGGTCAGTTAGACATTAGACATTACGACGAATTTGGGTTATATGTTGTCATTTTCGAATGTCTAATTTAATGTCTAATGTCTAATTAGACATTCGATATTTAAAATTTGCGAATCTTTCTGAATGTCTAATCGAATGTCTAATTAGACATTCGATCTATCAAAATTTGCGAATGTCTAATGTCTAATTAGACATTCGAATAACAAAAAAATGAATGTCTAATGTCTAACGTCTAATGCTCTGCCAACTTCACACACTTGTTCATTTGCACTTATTTCTCATTTACTATATTACGTCGGGTACCATATTATTTGATAAGCAGGTGATCGACACTGGATCTAGTCTGGTACCCGGCGAACTATAGTAAATTAGTAAGACCAACAGTGGCGACTAGATTGATCACATATCCTTATATATCATTATTGAAATATATATAGTAAATAAGTAAAATATACAACTGATTCTCGTAAACTCTACATTGGACCATTATGTACAACGTATTAATACATAATGAATCAAACTACATTCAGAAATCAAAAGGTTGTCTCTATAGCCTTTATATTGCCAGAGCTCTAGAAAAGGGGCGTTTTGGCATGTTCTAAAATCCTAATTGGTCCCTCTAACCCTATGTTGTGGGTACTCAAAAGAATCGTCTCAGTGAGACGATTATTTTGGGTACCCACAACATAGGGTTTGCTTTAATAATGAGAGAGAAATTGTGGGGAACAGAGCTGAATACCCCTCCTTATCTGGACCTCTGAAATTTGCTGCACCATTTCCAAAGGACTCCGCCATTATTATCGTACGACTGACCCTGTAATCTAATAGTATGGACAGGTCACTTCAGACAACACTGAACCATCATGTTTATTATCATTTTACTTTCAGAATACAGAAAGACGTATGCGAAAGTTTTAGATAAAACGGGCATTGCTTCTCTACGGGTAAGATGCGTTACTGTTGATATTTATAAATATATGTGTGAAGATGTGAATTTGTGTGTGTTTGTAGGTGTAAGTAGGTGAATGTGTTATGTATGTACATGTATATGCATGTTTGTGTATATTAACGAAACAGATCTGTAACACACTGTTAAAGAATCGAGTCTCAATTTCAAATTGTATGTGTAGGCGTGAATATGTATGTGTTTATGAGTGTACGCATGACAGGGTAATATATAATATGGGCCACTCTATGAGAAAACCTCAAAACTTTTATGTATTTGTTGCAAGTTACACCATACAGCTATGCTAACCGCATATTACACCATTAGGCTAAGGAGCCTCGTATTACACATACGACAGTTTCCAGATCCCCCAATTAGCTTAAACCAATCAGACCAATGTGGGCCAATAGAAGTGCGGGGTCAACCACCTTGTATTTCTCTTGTTTTGATCTCTACATGCTTTTGTTTTGAGGACATTACCACCGCCTCCCGATCCAACCTCCTCTTTTATTTGTTAACGCTTTCCGCGTTCATTTCATTATTACTACTTTCTATCCAGCCCCTAGGTCAGGCGGAATTGTGTTTGGTTTTCGAGAATTATACAGTTATTATGTTTTTTATTTCCTATTTACTCTATGATTGTCTTTGACAGGCTAAACACATTTGTGCGACAACCAACTACCTTTTTCCGGTGCCTACTACTTTCTCCTCTAACATTCCTTATCAGCAGATTGCTTTTGATCAGTCTTGTGTGAGCGGGTTTTTGTCGCCCAGACTATTTGTTTTCTTATGTGGAAAATTACATTTGGCATTTTCAATTAAATGCCCATTTTCCACTTTAATGTGGTATTTTCCATTCGGCATTTACAATTAAAATGCCCCTTTTCATTCAACCTATTCTTGTGTTTTCTTTTATGTCATACTAGTCCAATCGCTCCTGGGTCCTGTGTCACCTCCTTCTTTAACAGAACGGAACAAAACATAAATAAGAGTATTCCAAATGAACAATCCTTTAAATAGAAAATATTAAATTGCCTTAATTAGGATGAAATAAGTGCATATATATGACACTAAAACATTGATTTGTTTGTAATTATATGTATTTTGGGCCGGAGGCCTTATATTACAATACAAGCATATTGCGTATTGACGTCAGCGCATGGCGGTAAGGACAACTGCAAATTTCCAAATATAATGAACATTGAGCTTAAAAACGCCGGCGCATTTGTCGGTTGGCAAATATTGATGTGATGGATCACGAGAAAAATCATTTATGAACCTGTCTCTACCTGAGACCAGGTCGTTTTAAACGTTTTTCTGCGGAAATTATAGCCCGAATCGAGCGAGGGGGTAAAATGCCGTTGCACACCTTGTCATTATTATTACACTATATGGACGTATAGAGGGGCTATTTATAGTAACACGTGCGGGATTCCCTAAATTACCATTACGATCATTTTTATCAAAGCGTATAGACAATATAGAGAAACTTTTTGAGTACTTTTAACGAGGTATTGTGTGATTTTTCGCATTTTTTGCTGTAATAGAAATTCGGACGCCTGTGGTTCACCTATTAATGTGTTTTCAGGCTTTCTTATACCTGTACTCTTCACCACATACTTTCCAAGCAACTGGCTGCTTTTCCACATAGACTCTTAGCCCATTGTTGGAAGACAAATGACGCTGGTCACAGTGACTTTTTTAAAACATCAGAAAGAATGTTGGCCGAGCTGGGGTTTGAACTCACATGACCGAAGTTCCATGATTTGAGTAACAGTAAAAGAATAACAATTTTATAAATCGAACACCTAAGCAGTTTATATGAATTCTCAAAATTGTCCTTGGTTTATATGAAAGTGTTGTTAATAATAAACATTAGATTACGGAATTATGGAATTTAATGATAAAAAAAAATACAACTATTGGCATACACTAAATATTCAGCAGCTGAATTTGACTTACCTAACACAAAAGTTGTATTGAAGCTGGTAACCGAATCCATTAATCGAATTACATATTTAATTAGCACACGCCCGGGTGCTCAGTTTGTAAGGTACATTTGAATACACCGTAGGTTGAACCATTCAAATTTCCTCAGGTTTACAAGTATTTCTTTATTCCGCAAGTTGGCAAATACATACCATTCGGCCATTTAAAAGGAAATGACTCAATGACGCAAACTGACATACATTTACATGATATAATTATATATACAAAAATACAAAGATGGAATAGTCTTGCCACACAATTACAGCAGTAATAAACAGAAAACAGCATAGCAGAAGTGTACTTGATCTTTCTGTGTGTTTTAGTTTTGTTTACATTAGAACTAAGAAATGTATTCATTTACATTATACAATTATTAAACTTGTATTTTGTATTACTAGCATAACAAATAAAGAAGAAAAACTCGAGAAATAGGGCATTAAAGTTGGAACTCTTTAGCCTCCGTATGTCGTATTCAAACGGCTTTTTCCTGCGCGCGACAATTATTCAGTTCTTCAAACCTTTTCAGATAAAGTTCTAATCGTACACAAAAAGCGTAATATACACAATTTATCACAGGACAATTCTTTTATCCGATCTAATATACCCAATACGTATTTCTAAATCATGTAATATGTGTAAAATAACAATACCGAATCACTATTCTTGCATTCATCCGCGAATGTTTACACAATGGCTGAGAACGTGTATCAGGTAAACATAATCGTCACGATAGAAGTACGAGGTAAAGGGACCATTACCGGTCATACAAATGTTTTGTTTGTGATTAGTTAACAGTTTATTAAGTATTACATGTTGAGACTATTTTCTGACCGGGAAAATTCGATTTTCTCATGTTAGATCCTACATATATTATATCATTTGGAAGATAGTTTATTGATAGGTATTGAATGAAATACGATGCATTGCTTTATAGGAGCCAACCTTAACGTAATTATTCCACTTTTGGAAAAAACATTTTGCATGCGCATCCATGCTAAATGATCCAAATGATTATCTTGATACTTCTTGAGTTATTGGCGAACATAGCATAGCCAAATGAAACTGACTGACTGATCTGGATCTACTCTGGTACTGCGAGTCTTATGTTTTTTTTTCGCAGGGCACGACTTATGTTCTCTGACTAATTTATTACAAATTACTTCCTTTATACAAAATGTGAAACTATGGCATGGTTGGATCGCAAAATATGAACGTCTTTTGAAATATATTGATCGACTGTAGTGTTAACACATATGTAAAGTGGGGAACGACTATATAAGGAATTTTTGGTTTAGTCTATTGTATTATATGTTGGCAGGAAAAGTAAGCTCGTGCGAAGCAGGTTTTGTGTACTTTACACGCGGTTGATGGTCATTCGAGGAGTAAACGTCCAACTGTTCAGACCGTTATCAAATTTCGAAGTTCTGATTTCTAAGAGATTTCAATGCAGATTGCGAATGACGAGTTCAGACATATTCGTTTTGTGCAATTCGCTCAAAGGAAAGCAATGCTAAGAGTCGAGTTCTGATCCAATTCAATGAATATTAATCGATTCAGGGTTATTTAATATATAAATATCGAACATGTATAGTACTTAGCTAATTCATTAAAAGCGAATTCAACTATGAATCAAGTTCTTCTTATCAGTTACTTCTGGAAATCCGATTTCTTATTACAACGTTTTAATTACATCAAAATGTGTTTTAAGAGTAACGAATTGAATAGTGCCGGAGGATGGAGGAGACGCCTAAAACTGACCAGAACATGGATCTTACCTCAACATACCCCCTGTTCAATAAGAAACACGACAGGTTAGGGTTGGGTGGCCCGCGCGCGGTTATCTATTCATGTTTCGTCTTTCAACAACCCTTCTATTCCCACTAGGATTTGCAATATAAGCTTTAGTAGTAGCTATTATATATATTTGGAGCATTAGGCTTTACAACCTGAGAGTTGTATGTATGTACGGAAAGAATTACGCTTTGTTGTCGATTAACATGTGCAATGCAAAACAGCAAAATTAAACGGTTGGACTTAGTTCCCCTAGCCTAAAATGTATATGGTGTTATTATATAATTATAACGTGTTTAACATAAGTATATAAATGATTTATGTTTATTTGAAAGCATTGAATAAGAACATAACATAGAAGAAATTCATATAAAACTCAACATGTATAAGAATTATTAGGTAATGATAAAGGGCCATAACAGTACATATTTACTAAATAAGTGTTCTTTGCCTTCTCAAGTATTGTTCCCTAAAATTAAATGCAACTTTTTAGATTTTTAGGTCGAGATTAAAATGTCAAAATGTATATTTTGTGAATCCTAAACTGACCACAAAATACAAGATAAAGAAATATAGAATTCCGCTTTTTTTTTTTTTTAATTTATAAAATAATCAAATAAACGTAGGCATTAAAACTCCTTTAATACACGTACATCGTGCAGTGCAGAGAACAAGCAGTATTATCTCAAATGTCAATAAGTTAAATTTATAAAAAGAAATATTTCTTAATTTCGAGTATTTTTGCCTGTATATCATTAAAGAAACATTTTAACATCGCACTTATTAACACAAATTTATAAACAAACTTGGTCAAAAATTGTTACTAGACAGCTATGCCGGTAAATAGTTATAAGAAGCCTCATTCTCAATGTCCCGGTCCAGGTAAGTTGAAAATGACACGAATTTCCAATGATAACAAATTAAAACATTTCTTTTGTAGATATTGGAGGTTATTGAGACGACAAAAGTAAACAAGATATCCGGATACAGTCTTGCTACCCGTGTATGGGAACATTGCTGGAACAATACAAAAACTGAGATTTCTCAAAATGTAAAGGTATTTTCAAAGTATGCGACGCTCGATGACAGAGTCCAACTATGTAACATCTGGAAAATCGGAACAACTTTCTTTAAACGACTCTTTATGTTGAGGAATGACGATACATACTGGGGCGAACACAATTTATACGAGATCCCGTTCAATGTGATGGACAAACATCCAGCGAAGGCCGAGATAAGCACCAAAGGCAGAAATCAGAAGTTTTTATTTGTTAGAAATCCTTACAAACGTGTATACTCGGGTTACGTAGATAAGGTAATGGCACCGAACCCAGTGTTCTGGGATATCATAGGCGTTCCTGCTATCAAATACCTAAGGAAAAATCATACAAAGGATAGTATACGCTGTGGCCATGACCTTACATTTAAAGAGTATGTAGACTTTGTTATCCTCACATTATTGAAGTCTCAAACCAAAGTAAAAGGGAAAGTTCCAAAGTCAGACGGCCATTCTGAAGTTATGAACGAACTGTGCAAACCCTGTGCTATCAACTATACCTTTATTGGTAAGATGGAAACATTCGCAAGAGATTCCACTGAACTTGTGCGTCAATTAGGCATGAATAAAACCGAACGATTGCTGGCTGAAAAGGGTGAATTTCTTGCCGCAGACGATGCTATAAAAGACACTTCTTATCAACCGTTTGATCCAATATTTAAAAAAGGTTTTTCAAGGTGTGTGTCCAAACGAAAAACCCTGGAGATGGCATGGCTAAAGTTACAAGCGCGGGGTTTAATTGGACGACAAAAGATGAGCATCAGTGATACACAGGTTACTAATTTAACGTACGCGGTTTTTTCAAGTATGGCACAGGAAGCGAGATTTTTGTCAACGCCTAAAGAGAGAAAAGACGTTAAAAACGAACATTTCAATAAGATGTTTGATACAATAAGTTTGGACCAGTTAGAAAAGTTAAGACAAGTTTATGTTTTAGATTTCAAACTGTTTGAGTATGACGACAGACCGGAATGGTTATTTGCAAGACCAAGAAAACAGTATTAATTTAACATGACAATAAAAACAGTTTAGTTCAGTTCGTTCCATATTTTGCCTAGACACGCTTGTTGACCAATTTTGTCGTAATAGCAAGCTTCGTCATGACTAATCTGGTAATTATACAGTGCAATAGAATATGAACGGTGCTCTGCAATAGCCAACCTTAGTGCATTTGCTAACAGTGAACATCCAGATCAGACAGCGCAATCAAACAGTCTGATATGGCTCTGCACTGTCCGCCAATTACTCATGACATCTTTAGCAAAGAAACTGGAAAACAGTTTGAATCACGGATACGAACGCGAATACTTTTCAACATGTGTGATAATTAAGTGAATGTTGGTTTTCACAGAACACCGTCCTCCTCATTATGTAACATATTTCCTATACTTATCACGTCTCGCGAATTCCTTCATTCGATGTTTGGAGACCGGTAATATGAAGATCAGACAGCGCCGCATATGAGTGAATAATGTCCTATAATAAAAGTGCCATTTCTGCGACAACAAAGTAGTTTGGAAAATTAAAATGCGTTTTGAGTACACCGTAATTCTTTATTTCAGAGAGAGAGAGACAGACATACAGACAGATAGACATACATATATATTGACAAAGAGCGAGACAGAGACAGAGAGGGGGAAAGAGAGATGATAGGGAAGAAAAGTTACTGGAGTAATTGTACGTTAGGTGAACTGACTGAAATACTCCGATCCCCGGCAGCTCAGTCGGTAGCGACGCGGGCTGTCAATCCAGGCTTGAGAGTTCGAATCCCAGCTCGGTCAATATTTTGTCTGACGTTTGACAAAAGTCACTGTGACAAGCGTCATTCGTCTTTCACCAATGGGCTTACAGTCGATGTGAAAAGAAACCAGTTGCTTGAAAAGTATGTTGTGTTGAGTACTGGTGTGAGAAAGCTAGAAAACACATGAGTACATGTAGGTGAACTGGCCGTCGTGATATGACTGAAACATTGTTGAAAACGGCATTAAGCCTCAATCAATCAACAACTGAAATGCCGTTGTTGGGAATGATTTTCCCGCGCACCCATGCCAAATTATCGAAATGGATAAAGATTTACAGAAGTATTAAATGACGAATCAGTTAACAAAGAAGAGTCATATAAGTTATATATGCGTGGACGAGTTAGCTGATCTGGGTTTACATTGATCGCAAAAGCCTCTAGGTTGATGTTCTCAGAGCACTGTGATTTTTTAATCTTTTTTAAAGCGGCCTTTTTCATATTCTAAAATCTTCTTGTGGCCTCAAAGATTTATTTACAAAGTCGCTGATTACTGTGAGTACCCAAATCATGAGAAATAAGAGAGATATTAAGATTCGAAGATCAGTTTACTACATCTCATCTAGACCAATTTTCAGATAAGAATATCTGATCCCCAGAGATCTAGAAACTCGTTTTAATTTTGTTAACTATTGCATTATATATGCCATTTTCAACAGCAGTTCAGTTATAACACTTCGTTCCCATGATCCCTTGTTAGGTGAATAACTTGAACTAAGCTAGGCATGACATTTCACCATGATCGCCCGGGAGCCATGACTATCGAACCCGAAATATCCGGTCGCTGAGATCCAGGAATGAAAGTATTATACCATGTACCCAGTTGAGAAAAATAAACTAATCAGTTAGGTAAGAAAGTATATAGCTATAAGGAAATGTTATAACATATACAACTTATCAATTAGTGTTGCATTTGAGGTGAGTTGTCTTACCGACACTAATTGTTTCAACACATTTCAAATGTATCCTTTCGACCACAGTTCTTTTATAAAATACCCACACTTCGAATGCATACATAGGTAATTGTAATAATATTGAATAGAACAGATTTGCTTTTTCGGCTACGTTTATTGATAATTGTTGAACTAGAGAATTCATTGAAAACAAAGCTTTCGTGGCTTGCTCAGTCAAACGTTTCTGTTTATTATAATATGTTCAATAATAAGCCAATGAAACTATCACTACTGTTTTCGCTGTGTTCACCTTTATTCCTCATTGCTCCGGTTGCGGCGACATTCTTTCGGGCGATTTTACATTGCCTCTCGCCTCTGATCTATGTGAGAAAGTAGTCAGTGGCTTCGAAAGAGTGTTGTGTAAGTACTGGTGTGGGAAAGCCAGGAAAACATGGGTAGGTGCACTGACCGCCGTGATATGACCAAAGCTGTTGAAAGCGGCGTTAAACTCTAAACAAACAAAGAAAACAAATTCCCCATTGCTCGTTATAACATTTCAAATTAATAAGCGAAGTCTAAAGAGCTTCCATAGTGTAAGAAAATAAAACAGTCATCTGCAAATAGAGAAGTAAAAACAGATTAATATTAGTTATATTCAAACAGTCTTTAGATTCGTAATTCAAATAATGATAAATTTCATTTCACAAAGATAACAAACAAAAGTAGGTAGATAGGTTCCCCTTGTTAAACACATGTCAAAAGCCTTGACTTTCTCGTAAATGTTTTATTAAGATTTTAACAATTTTCGTTGATTGATTGATTGATTAATTGATTGGAGTTTAACGCCGTTTTCAACAATTTGCAGTCATTAAACAGCCCATTGGTGAAAAACGAATGACGCAGGTCACAGTGACTTTTATCAAACGTCGAAAAGAATGTTGGCCGAAATGGGATTCCAAATGTTCGTTGAAGCTCCACTTTTAATTAAATTATGTATAACAAATACCATTTCGATAGACCAGGTCAAACGCTTAACGAAAATCTATGAAAGCACAATATAACTTCCGCTTTTCACTGTTTTTAACTCTTTAATATAGAGTTTAAAATAACTAGAAATATCACTGAAGATGATAAATACCCCCAAAACAGAACCTTGATTGAAAATATGGCTTCCGATCGACCAACAAAAGGGCCATAACTCTGTAAAATAACATGCCATTGTAAGACCTTAAGGGTATGCACATTTTCTCTTGGTATAGAAACTTCATGTGAAATTTTATTAAATTCAACTCAATGGTTTGTAAGAAATAGGCCGGACAAAATATGGCTTCCGTCCGACCTACAACTTAATGAATAAAAGGGGCCATAACTCTGTAAAATAACATGCAATTGTAAAAACTTTAGGGTATGCACATCTCCCCTTGGTATAAAAGCTTCATGTAAAATGTGATTGAATTCCAACCAGTGGTTTGTAAGAAATAGTCCGGACAAAATATGGCTTCGGAAAATATATGACCAACAACTTAATAAGTAAAGGGGCCATGAATCTGTAAAATAACATGCAATTGTAAGACCTTTAGGGTATGCATATCTCCTCTTGGTATAGAAGCTTCATGTGAAATTTTATTGAATTCCACCCAGTTGTTTGTAAGAAATAGGCCGGACAAAATATGGCTTCGGACAAAATATGACCAACAACTTAATAAGTAAAAGGGCCATAACTCTGTAAAATAACATGCAGTTGTAACACCTTTAGGGTATGCACATCGCTTATTAGTATAGAAGCTTCATGTAAAATGCTATTGCAATCCACTCAGCCATTGCAAAATATGGCTTCGGAAAAAATATGACCAACAACTTAATAAGTAAAAGGACCATAACTCTGTAAAATAACATGCAATTGTAAGACCTTTAGGGTATGTAAATCTCCTCTTGGTATAAAAGCTTCATGTGAATCTTTATTGAATTCCACCTAGTGGTTTGTAAGAAATAGGCCGGACAAAAGACGGCTTCGAACAAAATATGACTAACGACTTAATAAGTAAAAGGGTCATAATTCTGTAAAAAAAAGCATGCAATTGTAAGACATTTAGGGTATGCACATCTCCTTTTGGTATAGAAGCTTCATGTCAAGTTTTATTGAATTCCACTTAGTGGTTTGTAAGAAATAGCCCGGACAAGATATGGCTTCGGAGAAAATATGACCAATAACTTAATAAGTAAAAGGGCCACAACTCTGTAAAACAACATGCAATTGTAAGATCTTTAGGATATGAACATCGTCTCTTGGTATAGAAGCTTCATGTGGAAAAGATATGACCAACAACTTAATAAGTAAAAGGGCCATAACTCTGTAAAATAACTTGCAAGTGTAAGACCTTGAGGGTATGCACATCTCATCTTGGTATAAAAGCTTCATGTGAAATTTTATTGAATTCCACACTGTGGTTTGTAAGAAATAAGCCAGACAAAATATGGCTTTGTACAAAATATGATTAACAACATAATAAGTAAAAGGGCCATAACTCTGTAAAATTACTTGCAATTGTAAGATCTTTAGGATATGCTCATCTCCTCTTGGTATAGAAACTTCATGTTGAAATAATATGACCAACAACTTAATAAGTAAAAGGGCCATAATTCTGTAAAATAACATGCAAGTGTAAGACCTTTAGGGTATGCACATCTCCTCTTGGTATAGAAGCTTCACGTAAAAAAAATAGAATTCCCCACAGTGGTTTGTAAGAAATAAGCCGGAACAAAATATGACTTTGGACAAAATATGACCAACAACTTAATAAGTAAAAGTGCCATAACTCTGTAAAATAACTTGCAATTGTAAGACCTTTACGGTATGCATATCTCCTCTTGGTATAAAAGGTTCATGTAACAAAAAATTGAATTCCACCCAGTGGTTTGTAGGAAATAGGCCGGACAAAATATGGCTTCGGACAAAATATGGCTTCGGACAAAATATGACCAACAACTTAATAAGTAAAAGGGCCATAACTCTATAAAAGTTTCATGCAATTGTAAGACCTTTAAGGTATGCACATCTCCTCTTGAAATAGAAGCTTCATGTGAAATTTTATCGAATTCCACCCAGTGGTTTGTACGAAATAGGCCGGACAAAATATGGCTTCGGACAAAATATGACCAACAACTTAATAAGTAAAAGGGCCATAACTCTATAAAAGTTTCATGCAATTGTAAGACTATTAGGGTATGCACATCTCCTCTTGAAATAGAAGCTTCATGTGAAATTGTATCGAATTCCACCCAGTGGTTTGTACGAAATAGGCCGGACAAAATATGTAAAATAACATGCAATTGTAAGATCTTTAGGGTATGCACATCTCCTCTTGGTATATAAGCTTTATGTAGAAATAATATGACCAACAACTTAATAAGTAAAAGGGCCATAACTCTGTAAAATAACATGCAATTGTAAGACCTTTCGGGTATGCACATCTCCTCTTGGTATAAAAGCTTCATGTGAAATTTTATTGAATTTCACCCAGTGATTCGTAAAAAATAGGCCGGACAAAATATGACTAACAACTTTGATAAGTAAAAGGGCCATAACTCTGTAAAATTGCATGTAATTGTAAGACCTTTAGGGTATGCACATCTCCTTTTGGTATAGAAGCTTCATGTGAAATATTTATTGAATTCCACCCAGTGGTTTGTAAGAAATAAGCCGGACAAAATACGGCTTCGGACAAAATATGACCAACAACTTAATAAGTAAAAGGGCCATAACTCTGCAAAATAACTTACATTTGTAAGACCTTTAGGATATGCACATCTCCTCTTGGTATAGAAGCTTCATGTAAAATGTTATTGAATTCCACCCAGTGGTTTGTAAGAAATAGGCCGGACAAAATATGGCTTCCGACCGACAGCCCGACGGACCGACACAGTGACTCCTATATACGACATAAAATACTTTGTTTTTTGGGGGGTATAAAAACACAATCAACAGCACTCCTGTGTTTACGAAACCCAATCTGAATTACTTTCCACCGCCTCCGTGGTGTGGTGGTAGTTTATTTTAAACATGTTTATTTTACATCGATTGCGAAACAAGCCTTCAGCTTAAATTAATCATGCTCGATAACGGTGTAGTGGTAGAGCGTCTGCCTCGATCGCGGGAGGTCACGGATTCGATCCCTGACCGGGTCATATCAAAGACTCCTAAGCGCTCAGGGTTGCGCGATTAGTATTACGACTGACTCGCTAGTGTCAGGATAAATTGACCAGTAATAATGGTATATTTCCAAGGAAACGCTGTGATATAACTGAACAATATTTTGAAAACGGCGTAAAACACCAAACAATCAATCAATCAAGTTATAAATTCACGCCAGTATACGTAGTCTTGTATCAAGTACATTAGAGAATACTTTTGATAAATACTGGTAAGAGTGTTACCTTTAATGATGTATAACATCAATATTGCCTTTTTTATGGTCTGGTACACTTACCTCAAATATAAAAAGTAATTGTCAGAAATGTATATTATTTACATTAAATACGTTCCATGGCTAATCCAACTATCAGAATAGTAATTGCAACGGTTCAAAATACGAAAAGGAGATAATCCTAACACTAGCCGGTGTTTACTTCAAGCGAAAGCGAAAGTATAGTTAATAATGAATGAAACGTATCAGTGCTATGAAATACAAAGTTCTAATTTGATTATACAGTTGTTTTCATGCTTGGTCAACAAATCTGTAGTAGAGCTTTTTTAAAACAGCGTATCGATCTCCAAAAACGGAATAAAGCGGATTACAAGGGATGCCGAGCAGAATACTGACATATTTATAACAATCAAGGTTATACAACATACGTGGGATATCATGACCAAAACGTCCCGTAATGCTATTAAATGTAAATCTAGCTGTGTCAATATCATTACAATATTACGTGAAACGTAAGATTTGACTGTATGTTGGATCTTCTGCATTTCAAACATTCCGTCAAAATGTCTTCAACAATGAACTTCCTATCTAATTGATCAACCGATTTCATAGTAGGCCTATACTCCTCATTACGTAAATCACTCAATATATTGAAGGTGCCCTCTCTCAGGCAGGGCGCGCATCTCGCAGTGACGTCACTCGGTCTTCCGGAAACGACCGACTAAAGCCGCACTATACAACATTGCAATTAACCTCATCGTTACATTTCATCAAATGGAAAAAACTAACATTCTTACACAAATCTTAATCAACAAAACTACTTATCTTTGAAATTCTGTCAATGCTTGGCGTATCCAACACCATATCATTCTGCCCCCCAATGACCGGTTTTTCCAAAAACGAAAACAAGATCCTTAAATACGCTGCTCTAATAACTCCAATTGAGAGTTCATTTTCAGGTTTTTTCCATGTCCGACGGTTCCCACGTGGATTAATTTCAGGTAAATAACCAAAAATAAGATGCAGCCCGGTCAACAGTTGCATTATCGTGAATGCCCATATGACTGGGGATCCAGCAAAATACTATATGTGAAGTTGCACAAACACGCGATAGCTTAGAAAGGAGGTTGGCAAAATTAGGGTTCCTTATTTTGTCATTCTGAAGTGCCTGCATAGCAGACAATGAGTTAGTAAAAAATAATATATCGCAAATGACCTTCGGATTTAATATGGCCCAAAGCCAAATGAATTGCCTTTAACTATGCAGAAAATATAGAAGCATTATCTGGCAACCGAATTGTTATCACATCGCCATCAGCAGCTCTTTTGCTATTCCTCAGAACCATCTGTATACATCCGCTCAAAGTTAACATATGTATTTTTAATTTCCATATACTTGGATTTAAAAACAATAGGATCTGCGTAGGCCTTTTTATCGGTCGCAAGATCATAAATGAATGATGGATTATTTAGAGTCCAAGGTGGAGCATCTAAAATCACCTGCTTCGCGATGTCGCCCGGATCAACTTCAGGCTTAGCGACTTCTGGACCGTAACGAATACCAAACGGCGGTATTACCCGTTCCTTCCTTTTACAATAACTCCTTGTATAAAGGGTTAAAATCAACTCTATGAGTGGGATTTGTAGGATGCATAGCTAGTTTCTTTCGGCCTAAATATAAGGATGGTTAATTGGCTTCTACATAGAGACTTGTGACGGGCGAGATTCGAAAAGCATCGAGGGCTAGCCGTAAACCCTGATGGTGAATGGTATCAAGTGTTGCAGTGTATGAATTTCGTGCAGAGCCATAGACACATAGTCTAATTAATTTAGATCGTAATAATGACCTGTAAAGTCTCAAGAGAACTTTACGGTCAGCTCCCCAGTCCATATGGGACACAACACGAAACGGATTTAATGCTTTTTGGCATTTATATTTATTTAATATGAGGAGTTAAATGTCAGTTTCAGGTCGAATAATAGACCAAGGAATTTAAATTCAGACACAATCTCAATACGAGTGCCATCTAGTGATAAATCAAGATCTAGGTTATGTTTACGAAGTTGACAAAATGCATACATTTGGTCTTGCTTATAGAAAATTTAAAGCCATTTCCGTTCGACCATTTTTGCAGATTATTCAAAACTTGTTGCAATTGTCTTTCAATTGTATGCATATTTGTTGTATCTGTAACAAATGCAGAAATAATCATCAACATATACAAAACATTCAACTCCAAATTTAACTGATTTGATAATGTTATCAATCCTAACAAAAAATAATGTAACAGAAAGAACTCATCCCTGGTGAACACCCATTGCCTGTTCGTGTGGTTCAGAAAAAGTATCACCGACACAAACTTTGGACTGTCGGTCAAGGGGAGTTCACTGTATGATATATGTGTAAAAACTACGGAAGGGTTATTCATCTTTAAAAACATTTAACTCTTCCATAATACAAGCAATATGGTCGGACGCACACACAAAGATACGGACTGATGCACACACCCAACTGAGGAATGCACACAACACAGGATGGGAACATGGGTGGACGGACGGACGGATGCACCAAGGAAAGAAACATGAACGTACGAACGGACGATCAGACGGACGCACCCATGTATGAAACATGGACAGGCGGACGGATGCACATACACTCAGGAAATATGGATGGACGGATGCACACACCAAGAAAGAAAATATGGACGTACTGACAGACACACACATACACACACAAAGGAAGGAAACATGGACATACGGATGCACACACCGAGTTTTAAAACATGAACGGACGGATGCACATACCAAGGATGAAAACATAGACGGACGGATGCACACACCAAGAATGAAAACATAGACAGACGGATGCACACACCAAGGATGAAAACATGTACGGATGGATGCACAAACCAAAGCTAAAACATGGACGGACGGATGCCCACACCGAGGATGAAAACATGGACGGACGGATGCCCACACTGAGGATGAAAACATGGACGGACGGACGAATGCCCACACCGAGGATGAAAACATGGACGGACGGACGGACGAATGCCCACACCGAGGATGAAAACCTGGACGGACGGACGAATGCCCACACCGAGGATGAAAACCTGGACGGACGGACGAATGCCCACACCGAGGATGAAAACCTGGACGGACGGACGAATGCCCACACCGAGGATGAAAACATGGACGGACGGACGAATGCCCACACTGAGGATGAAAACATGGACGGACGGACGAATGCCAACACCGAGGATGAAAACATGGATGGACGGACGAATGCCCACACCGAGGATGAAAACATGGATGGACGGACGGACGTACTGATGAAGTGTATTTGTGGGTTTATTTCCTTTGGTGCACCTAACAAGTATGCAATTCATTCCGTAATAACTTCCCTTTTACGGAATTAATAACATTAATATGCAAATGAGATACCCGTTATAAAAAATAAAAAATAAATATTTATCTAAGTGTTTTTATAAGTGTGGTGGGCGGGATAACACCACACCCCAACAAGTACTCGGCCACCAGTACGGATGCCCACACCCCACATGTACTTGGCCACCAGTACGGATGCCCACACCCCACATGTACTTGGCCACCAGTACGGATGCCCACACCGAGGATGAAAAGATGAATGGACAGACACACACCAAGTTCAGATCAGCGTGAAGATGTAAACCTGAAAAAGTGTTGAAAATTGCGTAAACCCCCATTAACAAAAATGCACAACAACCGCGTCTTATCAGAATCTACACAATGTGTGATAACCTTCTATATCGCTCATGTACGTAATACGTGAACAGTGCAGATCTGAATCTACATAAGTGGAGATAAGCCTCTATATCGCTCATGTACGGTATACGTGAACAGTGTATATCTTGATCGGACAGTGCATACCTGAATCTACCAGTTTCACAGCAGTCAACTATGTACCTTTTCCCAAGGACGGGCTCATGTTGCAATTCGTCAATCAAACTTTGAGGGAAGCGTACTCAAACACCGTGTGTTCCGATAAGGCAATATCTACTGAGGGAAGCGTACTCAAACACTGTGTGTTCCGATAAGGCAATATCTACTTTGGTAGTATATGCGCTCGCAAGAAGATTTCCTGTAGCACCTGGGTCAGCAGTTGACAGAAAAAGTCAGGTAATAATAATAATACAAATAATATCTTTATTTAATGAAGGTAACATTTTAAGATGAATTTGGATGTACAAAAATAAAAATCTTATCTAGCATATGGCCTTCAACTTTATATCTCTACATTATAATTTCATGCCCACACACACACACATGCGTACACCCATATAAACACTTGCATATACATATATACATACACATATATATACATACACATATATACAAACACATATATGCATACACATACATACCCATATACTTAAATACACATACACCTACTCATACATACATATATAAATATATACAGACATGCATACGTAACATTATCGTATGTATACATGTATGGATAAGAAAATATGTCTGTATGCAAACATGTATACTGATTTAATTTTAAAGGTGACTCTCATACACCTCTGCAGCAGACGAGTTTTGAAAACCTTGTGGTAAACGTTATGAGAGATATCCCCTTCAACCACAATGTTTTTGAATTAAGTCTATTATTGATCTTTCATTTATAGGGAGTTTCCATAATTTTTACTAGATGTTTAAAAAGTCGCCTGCTGCAGATTTACTGTATGTAAGTAAGTAAGTAAATAAATTGTTTATTACCGTGACATGTGTTATATACATCAGTAAATGAAACATTAAAGAAAAAGAGACCACCCGGCCCCATGGGCCTATATTGATACGTCTCGCCTATGCAGGGTGCTAGCCTGCGCCAAGTCAAATCATTGTTATCAGCATGGTAAAACATTGCGGAAACAGTTGTATCACTCGATGCGAGGGATAGGAACTGTCACCCCATTGATTTACAGCGATCATCTTAAGTCGTGAATCTTAAAGGGTACAATACAATAAGTATATTAGCGATAAGTACCATATATGTGTCATACCGAACAGTGTGGGGAAAGTAGGTGATATCTGTTTGATAGCTAGTGCTTTTTCCACCCTGTTTACAGTTTGCCTGTTTGCCAGTCATCGGAATGCTATTGTGCGAGTTGTTTTATTTGTGTAATCGTATTTATTATCATGTTATTGTTAAGGGTACTCACCCGTTGTTGTGACAGACCGTGGAATACCCCACTTGTGCATCCTTTAGTCGTTGTTGTATTTGACAGACACCACATTTCTAATGTGCAGATGACCCAGTTTGATTCACGGGCCATCTGACATATACAGTTACATCATGTCTGTCGATATATGTCTCCAAGGTAGGCAGCTTATCATTGATTGTTGACTGTATCCAGTTCCAACGTTGTTTACTTGGATATTGGCGAAATGAGGTCGAGTCACATGCATCCGCGAATTCCCATTACTTTCATGTTAATTCTAGTCGCGTTCTTGGGAAAACTATCTAGTATGAGCTAACGGTTAAATTCAATCTAAACAATACCTTTTACCAGTCAGTGAAGTCCGATTTTGTTCTTCCTTAGCGCTGGAATTACGAAAACATCATCCACGCTTTATTGTTTACACTGCAGCGAGTTGCCATTGTTACGGTGCATTGTGGGAATGTTTCTGCTGAGTCATCAACCCAGAACACTACCTCACAATATCATCGGAGAACTGTCCTATCTTGTGTTAAACTGGTACATAGTTAATTTGTTTATGCTTGAGTTTCGTAAAGTAAGAGAAACCCTTTTCATTTAGAGTGGACACCTTTTTGGGACCTTTTTTGCTCTGTGGACAGAATATTGCTCACTTGTGACCGATTGGGTCACAATGGACATTTTCTGGTCACAGATGTGACCGTCGAGCCGTTGTGACCAGGCTCGCGACCTTTGTGACCCGCCGACGGTCACAATCGCTGTGCGGCTATAAAAGGAAGTGAACTTTGGTCACAAATCACTCTCATTCGAACACGAGTCAAGGTTAGATAGATCCACGTCCACTGCATTACAATTTCAATTGTAGCATAGAGTCCAGTGTTATTCTCTCTAGGTTTAGAGATTCATTATCAATTAAGTAGTCTACACATGCCGTATATTTCATACGTCCGAGCGGATTATTAGAGGTACTAAGCATCATTGACATTCGTATTATAAATGGTATTCCACGGTCGAGCAGTTGTTATTATCGACTTTATGAGAAAGGGTTCGATCCAAGGGAAGTAACTACAGTCTGGTGTTAGGGCGATACACGCACAGTTATTCCCCTTTGTTCTCCCTTTTCCACGTTCTTAGGCAGAATTAAAGGAAAACTGAAATGTCTATCTTTGCCTCTCGTTTTGTTTCGATCCACCGAGTGGCTTAAACCTATCAACCCTACCAACAGACAGGCCAGACGGGTGGCACGTAACATACACTTTTTCGTGGTGACAGATGTGGGATTTGTCTTTTTCTGACAGATCCAGTGATACGATCCCACAGCCGAAGACGATCTATAAACTTAGACGAGCTTTTAAGAAGAATATCCAGGCAAAACAGTAGAACTTCTTTATACATACATTGTATATAATACCTTTTGAACATTTATATATTATTTTTGGAAAGCATTTTGACTTTTAAAATGAGTACCGCAGGTGTATTAGAGGACAGTGGAGAAGTAACCTTCAACATTAGAAACCATGATAGCCAACATGCTGAGGGGAGCTTAGAGCCAGAAAGCTCGAGCCATCCGGTTAGAGAGCAGAGCTTTCATACAGGGGAGGGCATGTCAGGTCGGAACTGCAGTCGCTACGTTCCGTCAGACCAGGAAGACATGTCCCTCAGACAGAAAGTCGACGGTGTGACAGAAGCTCTGGCAGACATGGCAAAAGCTTTAAAGCTCTTAACAGAGAGTCAGGCTCATAGGCAGTTAGCTATGCCTGGTAATCAAGTAAATAATAACCAAAACTGTTTCTCACCTAGAAGATATGAAAACGACAGGGCAGTGGATGTGGATCGGATGAGAGTCAACTGGGGCTACAACCCTAGCCTTCCACAAAGAGCTTGCACGAATCAGGGCCCTGCTGACCTGAATCCCAACAGTAACGACTATGAGGATGATCAGGATACTATAAATGAGAGTCCATCCACTTTATGGCGAGGTCAACCAAGACGGCTGGGGGAAGAGCCCTATGGGTATCAAGAACTAAGGGTACCCACCCGTAGACAGAGGGTTAATGTGAAAATAGCCCCTTTCACTGGAAAGGAGGACTGGGCTGTTTGGATGGCAAGGTTCGAGGCCATCGCCCAGAGAAATGGTTGGTCCTCAGACGATAGGCTCGACCAGCTCCTGCCTAGGATGGAGGACCAAGCGGGTCAGTTTGTTTTCACCCAACTGCCACACGGGACACTAAATAATTATGTTGAACTAATGAATGAATTGAATAGTAGGTTTAGGGTCATTGAAACTCCTAGAGCATACGCAGCCAAATTCAGCCGAAGAACTCAGAGGGAAGGCGAGACAGCGGAAGAATTTGCCGCAGACTTAAAGAGACTGTACGATAAGGCTCACAGTTACCGAGATCGGAAGACCCGAGAGGAAGATTTGGTGAGAAAGTTCCTAGATGGTCTACACGATGAAGACGTTCGCTTCGAGGTAGAATACCACAAGGAGCCAAACGACATCGATGAAGCTGTCTACCATGCTGTACACATGATACAAATAAGGAATATGTCAAAGTCAGACAAGAGGCATAAATCTTCAGCAAGGAGAGCAGTTGAGCAAGAGAGTGCAGAGAAAAGCAATATGACCAGGAGTAATGGGGGAACTAGCAAAGATTTCTGCTCAAAACAACCAGACACAGGCGGAGAACCCACTAACACTGAAGTTCTCGCAGCCATTAAGCTGTTTGATGCTAGGCTAGAAAAGTTAGAGCAACGAGGTATGTCCCAGCAAAGACGACCTCAGGGTAGAGGTAATGAATGTTTTAACTGTGGAGAACCTGGACATTTTGCTAGAAGTTGTCCGCAACCTGATAAGAGAGCGAGCCCAGACCAGCAAACCAACAGAAATAACCCAAGAGGTACAGGGTTCGAGTCTAGGAGGGCAGAGTCTTTAAACTACCAAGGACCATCCCTTGTGGCCAAAGGGAGGTCCAATTAGGAGAATACGGCCATGCAGCGAAGGCAACTGAGGAAAAGTTTGAAATACCACAAGCCGTAGGTCAAATAACCAGGATGGAGAGGCGAGGTTTAGCAGATGGGGTTTATGTGCAGGGCACAGTGAACGGGGTACCCTTGACTTTTACTGCTGACACTGGAGCCTCGAGGACCGTAGTGTCAAACCGGGTTTTTGACAAGATTAAGTTGGAGGAGCAGCCCCAGCTTAGACACTCGGCATGCTTGGTCGGAGCTGGAGGGACGCCAATTAGGGAAAAGGGTAAGGCTGAGTTTGAGCTTACCATAGGGCCAATTAAACTCAAGCAAGACGCCATAGTTGCAGAGATAGTAGATGATGCTTTGCTAGGATATGACATGCTTGTAGGGAGTAAGGCCGGTCCAGCGGATATCTTGCTGAGTGAGGATAAGATAGTGCTGGGAGGGGCGGTGATTCCAGTTTTCCAAGTAGGCAGAGTGAAACAAAACAGACGAGTTGTGGTAGCAGATGACATCAGTGTGCCCGGTCAGACTGAAGCGGTCGTAATCGTCTACGTTGAACGTTTTGAAGGGGATGATGACCAAGAGTCTGATTTTGTGGTCGAGCCAACAGATAGATTTTTAGAAAACTACCCGCTTAAAATGGCTTCTACTCTTGTAAACTTGAACCGAGGGCCGGCATGCAAGATTAGGGTAATAAACCCCCTACCAACCAAAGTAGACCTTGTACAGGATGCAGTTATCGGGAAGGCTGAACCAATAGAAAGAGTAATAAGCGTATTTTGTGAAGCTGAGCAAAGCCTGGAGAGCGAAAACGATGGCCGAATTAGGCGTTTACACACAGGTTTGATGCACGAGCTTCGCCCTCCTGACCCTAACCTCAAGAGAGCAAATGTTGAAGAGGTGCCGGAACACACATCTTATTTCTATGTTTAACTTTAAAGAAGGAGAGTTTGAATATTAAAGGGAAGTAGTAGCTGCTCTTTTGATGAAGTATCAAGACACCCTTTCGAGGTCAGAATGGGACATATACAAAATACTACCATAGTTGCCTTTTGACTAACTATTCATTTATGGACCATTTTCCAATGTTGCGTCCTCAATAACCAGCCACTTCGTTTACTATCGGTTACGCTTGTCATTTAGGCAAGTCCGTACACTACACTCCATTGGGCCAGTAGTGTACGGATAAGTCGCACACTATGAAGGCGGTAGTGTGCCCATGTGTTGCTGTATCCAGGCAGTTAGCAACATGTGGGTTGGAAGAAGTCATCATAATCCTCTACAGTCAAGTCCAACAAACTCATCGCTCAAAGGCTGAAACCTTTCAAAGAACATTAACTTAACATTTAACAATAGTGCTGAACAGTAATAGGTGATAAAATATTAGGAATATAATTAATCAATTGTTATTTTCAATGTAATCTAGTCAATAATAGACAGTGGAACAGCATTAGGTGAAGTTAGTTGCAACTGTGTTAAGGTATTCATAATGTGGGGGGGTGGACTTTAATTTTAAAAAACTTGGCCTGATTGTCAGAGCCTCGCATCAGAAGGAGACATAACTAACAGTGAACATAATTGTGTTTTATCCTAATTCAGTAAATGTTTTAATTTATTGCTTCAAATATTAAATCTGCTTAGAAAGTTAGATGCATGTCTTACTTTACAAAAGTATTAAGTCGTAGTTTAGTTGGCTACAGGAGTAGTGTCAACTTAAGAGGGGAGTAGTGATACGTCTCGCCTATGCAGGGTGCTAGCCTGCGCCAAGTCAAATCATTGTTATCAGCATGGTAAAACATTGCGGAAACAGTTGTATCACTCGATGCGAGGGATAGGAACTGTCACCCCATTGATTTACAGCGATCATCTTAAGTCGTGAATCTTAAAGGGTACAATACAATAAGTGTATTAGCGATAAGTACCATATATGTGTCATACCGAACAGTGTGGGGAAAGTAGGTGATATCTGTTTGATAGCTAGTGCTTTTTCCACCCTGTTTACAGTTTGCCTGTTTGCCAGTCATCGGAATGCTATTGTGCGAGTTGTTTTATTTGTGTAATCGTATTTATTATCATGTTATTGTTAAGGGTACTCACCCGTTGTTGTGACAGACCGTGGAATACCCCACTTGTGCATCCTTTAGTCGTTGTTGTATTTGACAGACACCACATTTCTAATGTGCAGATGACCCAGTTTGATTCACGGGCCATCTGACATATACAGTTACATCATGTCTGTCGATATATGTCTCCAAGGTAGGCAGCTTATCATTGATTGTTGACTGTATCCAGTTCCAACGTTGTTTACTTGGATATTGGCGAAATGAGGTCGAGTCACATGCATCCGCGAATTCCCATTACTTTCATGTTAATTCTAGTCGCGTTCTTGGGAAAACTATCTAGTATGAGCTAACGGTTAAATTCAATCTAAACAATACCTTTTACCAGTCAGTGAAGTCCGATTTTGTTCTTCCTTAGCGCTGGAATTACGAAAACATCATCCACGCTTTATTGTTTACACTGCAGCGAGTTGCCATTGTTACGGTGCATTGTGGGAATGTTTCTGCTGAGTCATCGACCCAGAACACTACCTCACAATATCATCGGAGAACTGTCCTATCTTGTGTTAAACTGGTACATAGTTAATTTGTTTATGCTTGAGTTTCGTAAAGTAAGAGAAACCCTTTTCATTTAGAGTGGACACCTTTTTGGGACCTTTTTTGCTCTGTGGACAGAATATTACTCACTTGTGACCGATTGGGTCACACTGGACATTTTCTGGTCACAGATGTGACCGTCGAGCCGTTGTGACCAGGCTCGCGACCTTTGTGACCCGCCGACGGTCACAATCGCTGTGCGGCTATAAAAGGAAGTGAACTTTGGTCACAAATCACTCTCATTCGAACACGAGTCAAGGTTAGATAGATCCACGTCCACTGCATTACAATTTCAATTGTAGCATAGAGTCCAGTGTTATTCTCTCTAGGTTTAGAGATTCATTATCAATTAAGTAGTCTACACATGCCGTATATTTCATACGTCCGAGCTGATTATTAGAGGTACTAAGCATCATTGACATTCGTATTATAAATGGTATTCCACGGTCGCGCAGTTGTTATTATCGACTTTATGAGAAAGGGTTCGATCCAAGGGAAGTAACTACAGTCTGGTGTTAGGGCGATACACGCACAGTTATTCCCCTTTGTTCTCCCTTTTCCACGTTCTTAGGCAGAATTAAAGGAAAACTGAAATGTCTATCTTTGCCTCTCGGTTTGTTTCGATCCACCGAGTGGCTTAAACCTATCAACCCTACCAACAGACAGGCCAGACGGGTGGCACGTAACAATATGTCACCATTATACAAAGTTAGCTACAAATGTACATATATAATCACAATCAATTAAACATAAATTAGTTGATACGATAATATGGCATTGTCATACAAAAAGCTATCACATACTTCATGGTAAATGTTAAATAACTTGTTGCACTTTTACACACGACTATATAACCTGCTTCTCCTAAGAGCATAAGCTTTTACTAACAATTTTGCAGTTTTCCTAGTGCACTCATATAAAAGGTACTTTAATTTTTCGAGGGGCGTTTTTGAGCTTAATGTATTTTCACCTAATAAATTGAGGTAAATATCTCGTCTTAGTTCATCATAAAGTTTGCAGTCGAGGAAAAAGTGAATCTCAGACTCGATTTGTCCGGCGTCGCACATGGTGCATAACCGTTCGTCCAGGGGCTCGTTGACGTAACGACCAGTCTCGATCCGCAAAGGGAGGATTCTTTATGTGGTAAAAGGTTAAGTAAATTGTCACCCGAAATTATGTGCATTCAGTTCGATCTATGGAACTTAACGCATGGTATGGTGTGTCTGAGTCTTATAAGACATGTCGTATTCGAATACGCCTGAAGGAAAGAATGTACACGCCTAGACACACGAATATATTGTTTTTGGTCAGAGTGGATAACATTTTGTTAAAAAGAAATCAACAGTCTGGTCAGAACGATAAATTTGGACAAGTTGGGAAATATTGACTCATGCTAGTTTTGGCAATGCTAGTTTAAATAACTAACTGTGTATTGAACTTTGTCATTTTGTCTTTGAAGTTGGGAAATATTGACTCAGGCTAGTTTTGGCAATCCTAACTTGGAATTTTACTGTCTTGATTTGGGTTGCTGGAGTTGACCTCTGTTACACAACGAGATTATCAAATTAAATGATCTTTTCATTTCTTTATAATTAGCCAAATACATTTGAACATTTGAAGTATAAAAGACGATAAAAGCAGCAGTCACCACCTTTTGTAGGATGAATATATAAGACTTTCTACACAGCTACGAAATTTCAGATTTTAGATATTAATTATTTAATTACTTTGATGCTTACTGTTGTATTTTTGGAGCTATGAAATAGATGATGTTTGACAATGCTAGTTTAAATAACTAACTGTGCATTGAACTTTGTCATTTTGTCTTTGAATACTTATCATACTTACAACTCTTGCATTTCTGTACTTTAATGTAACTCAATAATCTTGTCCTGGTTAAGTCTGCAGGGTTATGTGAGGAATATAACTGTAGTGTTATGTTTTGCTAAATAGCAAACATTTAGATTGATTTATATTCTACTCTTGCTAGTTTTCTTTATGTTAAGGTAACCTGTAAATATGTTAATAATAATTATTCTTTAACTTAGTTAAGTGTTCTTTACTTGTTTATGTCCTAGCTCCCTAAGTTTACAATAATTCAGTGGTGTCATCCTGATAATTCTTATATATCCGCCTTATCCTAATCCATCATCAAAGAACCCTGTAACCTCTAAACCGACGAAATATGTTTATTAGTCGCCGGGCAGAAGCCCGCGACTTATATTTTTAATAGCTTTTCGGAAATGACATGGGAGGAGAGTTATTATTAGAAAAATCCAAATTTAAATGTCTTGAACATATTACAATTGTGATGGTTTAAAAACACTTAGTTATGACACATCTAAAATGAAATAAATAATCCGAAGTTTTAAGTATTTGCAGTTTATTTATTTTGACTCGCATTTATGTGTTTTTGTCTTATTACGAATATAAAAGAGTCCCTGCTAGACTTGCTGCAGACATAGCAATTTTAACTTACTGAATGTTATTTTCGTGCTCAAAGAGATGTCTTAATTTGTGTAGAAATCATTTAATAATGTTAATCCATGAATATCTAAAAATAGATACTGTTTCTAAGCTAAATATGTTGATCAAGTGACTACCGAATACCTACTGCGTAGATAAATCTCCTTTGCAGAGAGCCGTTCTTTACACTCACTTACAAATAGTTAATTATAGGTGATTTAAAATGATTATTTGGTTCGAAACAAATGACGAAAAGAACAAACAGAGATAAAACTGGTTTTAATATAAGAATTACTTTGAATGAATATTCTCTGTCTATAAAGAGAGTGTAAAAAACATTTAGGACAACATATGGAAAATCTCTATGGATGAATGTATACTTTTGTAAACGCTGTGGCAAAAAGCGCAATTTCTCCTTTTGTCACAGTGTTTTCAAAAGTTGTCAGCTGTAGTGTCATCAGAAAGCGTCTATATGTGGGAAAGGGGTAAGCACCAGGGAGGGAGGTCACCATACCACCATTTTTGGTAGACTTGCGCATGCGCAGAGGCTGCCATAGTCATAGTGAGTTTGAAGTCACGTGATGTATATGCCCTTCACCACCAACAATTAAGTGCAATTTTTGGTTTGACTAATTTACGAATGCTCACAAAAGCAAACATAGAGTAACGAAAAAAAATCCGATTATTCAAGCTTATAATAGAAAATAACAAGTCTTGTAAGTGTAAATATCATATTTAAAGTGTACACAATTATTTAGATATCACTACGCCAATATAGCACTGCACCGCACAATTACCCTTTGTAAATTGTAACCCTTTTTTCACTCTCGGCAGAGATGTAAACATCCACTCGCCCGCTAGCATAAGCGAGTGGAATGAAGGATCGGCTAGTACGAAATACTAGGCGCTAGTCCATACATATTCGTTCATGTCCTTATTCATAAAGATAGTATGCATTGCTAAGCCTTTTCTTTCTCTTTCTCTCAGTCCATCTATTCCTTCGACAACGATTAACGATGACTTGCATTTTGGATAGGTGCTTTCGACAAGGTCCGCGTCTAAAGAAACAAATTTCATCAAATGATTTGAGCGCTTTAAATCACTTGTTTATAAAGCGTTTAGAATACTTTGATTATAATAGGCAGAACGAATAACGAATAAATCTTGCAAGAAATCTCTTTCGGCCAAAATCAGGTAAATGACCCGCGGATATTGGTTGTTACAACATAACTGATTCATCCTTTTATTCTAAATTTGTAATATCAAAAAGGCAAAGCCTCATCACGAGCACAGCGTCTATAATGGGTCTAACCTGTAGGTATGTGACTACCATGCTAAAGGAATCTGTTTCAAGCTGTCGGAACTGAGACTGCTGTTGTACACTATTCCTACTTTATCTGTTGGTGCAAAGTCAAATCTTCAACAATTTTAACATTCAATTCATCACATGAACATAATCAATACAGAAAGGTAAAAATAAAAACAATGTTCAAAACATCCATTCTGCCAAAGTGTCAACATGCTAACATTAAAAGAACAGCTGTCGAGTGTTAACAAGATTTTCCTTTAATTTGGTCTAATGACCTTATGTTTGACCCGACTTGACCAATATTTGAACTTGGCCTAGATATCAATAATCATCAGGCGAACATTCTTACAAAGTTTCAAGATGCTGAATCAAACCTTGATGTCAAGCTATTTACAACATTTTTCTCAAATGTTTTTCTTTGGACCTCATTGTTGTTTTTTATCCAACATGACCTATATTTTAGTCTAGATTTCACCAAAACACCAATTCTGACAAAATTTCAACATGTTAAAATAAACAAGAGAACCATGATGGTCCTATATCGCTCACCTGATTTAATCAAACTTAAAAAGTTTTCAGTGTTCTTTCCCCTATATGAGTCTATGAAAAACAAGTGACTCCAGGGGAGGGTCATTTTTGACCCCATGGCTATAATTTGAACAATCTTGGTAGAGGTCCACTAGATGATGCTACATACCAAATATCTTTTAGACAAGAAGATTTTCAAATTGTTTTCCCTATATGAGTCTATGTAAACAAGTGACCCCTGGGGAGGGGTAAATTTTGAACCCAGGGCTAAAATATGAACAATCTAGGTAGAGGTCCACTAGATGATACTACATACCAAATATCAAAGGCCTGGGCCTTCTACTTTGAAACAAGAAGAGTTTTAAAGTTTTCCCCCTATCTATGTCAAACAAGTGACCCCCGGGGAGGGGTCATTTTTTACGCCAGGGCTATAATTTGAACAATCTTGGTAGAGGTTCACTAGATGATGCAACATACAAAATATCAAAGGCCTGGGGCCTCTACATTTAGACAAGAAGATTTTTTTAAGTTTTTCCCCTATATGAGTCTATGTAAAACAAGTGACCCCCGGGATGAGATCATTTTTTACCCCAGGGCTATAAATTGAACAATCTTGGTAGAGGTCCACTAGATGATGCTACATATCAAAGGCCTAGGCCCTCTACTCTTAGACAAGAAGATTTTTAAAGTTTTTTCCCTATATGAGTCTATGAAAAACAAGTGACCCTCGGGGAGGGGTAATTTTTGATTCCAGGGCTATAATTTGAACAATCTTGGTAAACGTTTACTAGATGATGCTACATACCCAATATCAAAGGCCTGGGCCCTCTACTTTTAGACAAGAAGATTTTTGAAGTTTTTCCACTATATGAGTATATGTAAAACAAGTGACCCCCGGGGAGGGTTAATTTTTGACCCCAGGGCTATAATTTGAACAATCTTGGTAGAGGTCCACTAGATGATGCTACATACCAAATATCTTTTAGACAAGAAGATTTTCAAATTGTTTTCCCTATATGAGTCTATGTAAACAAGTGACCCCTGGGGAGGGGTAAATTTTGAACCCAGGGCTAAAATATGAACAATCTAGGTAGAGGTCCACTAGATGATACTACATACCAAATATCAAAGGCCTGGGCCTTCTACTTTGAAACAAGAAGAGTTTTAAAGTTTTCCCCCTATCTATGTCAAACAAGTGACCCCCGGGGAGGGGTCATTTTTTACGCCAGGGCTATAATTTGAACAATCTTGGTAGAGGTTCACTAGATGATGCCACATACAAAATATCAAAGGCCTGGGGCCTCTACATTTAGACAAGAAGATTTTTTTAAGTTTTTCCCCTATATGAGTCTATGTAAAACAAGTGACCCCCGGGATGAGATCATTTTTTACCCCAGGGCTATAAATTGAACAATCTTGGTAGAGGTCCACTAGATGATGCTACATATCAAAGGCCTAGGCCCTCTACTCTTAGACAAGAAGATTTTTAAAGTTTTTTCCCTATATGAGTCTATGAAAAACAAGTGACCCTCGGGGAGGGGTAATTTTTGATCCCAGGGCTATAATTTGAACAATCTTGGTAAAGGTTCACTAGATGATGCTACATACCCAATATTAAAGGCCTGGGCCCTCTACTTTTAGACAAGAAGATTTTTAAACTTTTTCCACTATATGAGTATATGTAAAACAAGTGACCCCCGGGGAGGGTTAATTTTTGACCCCAGGGCTATAATTTGAACAATCTTGGTAGAGGTTCACTAGATGATGCTACATACCAAATATCTTTTAGACAAGAAGATTTTCAAATTGTTTTCCCTATATGAGTCTATGTAAACAAGTGACCCCTGGGGAGGGGTAAATTTTGAACCCAGGGCTAAAATATGAACAATCTAGGTAGAGGTCCACTAGATGATACTACATACCAAATATCAAAGGCCTGGGCCTTCTACTTTGAAACAAGAAGAGTTTAATAGTTTTCCCCCTATCTATGTCAAACAAGTGACCCCGGGGAGGGGTCATTTTTTACGCCAGGGCTATAATTTGAACAATCTTGGTAGAGGTTCACTAGATGATGCCACATACAAAATATCAAAGGCCTGGGGCCTCTACATTTAGACAAGAAGATTTTTTTAAGTTTTTCCCCTATATGAGTCTATGTAAAACAAGTAACCCCCGGGATGAGGTCATTTTTTACCCCAGGGCTATAAATTGAACAATCTTGGTAGAGGTCCACTAGATGATGCTACATATCAAAGGCCTAGGCCCTCTACTCTTAGACAAGAAGATTTTTAAAGTTTTTTCCCTATATGAGTCTATGAAAAACAAGTGACCCTCGGGGAGGGGTAATTTTTGATCACAGGGCTATAATTTGAACAATCTTGGTAGAGGTTCACTAGATGATGCTACATACCAAATATCAAAGGCATGGGCCTTCTACTTTTAGACAAGAATATTTTTGAAGTTTTTCCCCTATATGAGTCTATGTTAAACAAGTGACCCCCAGGGAGGGATAATTTTTGACCCCAGGGCTATAATTTGAACAATCTTGGTAGAGGTCTACTAGATGATGCTACATACCAAATATCAAAGGCCTGGGGCCTCTACTGTTAGACAAGAAGATTTTTAAAGTTTTTCCACTATATGAGTCTATGTTAAACAAGTGACCCCGGGGAGGGGTAATTTTTGACCCCAGGGCTATAATTTGAACAATCTTGGTAGAGGTCCACTAGATGATGCTACATACCAAATATCTTTTAGACAAGAAGATTTTCAAATTGTTTTCCCTATATGAGTCTATGTAAACAAGTGACCCCTGGGGAGGGGTAAATTTTGAACCCAGGGCTAAAATATGAACAATCTAGGTAGAGGTCCACTAGATGATACTACATACCAAATATCAAAGGCCTGGGCCTTCTACTTTGAAACAAGAAGAGTTTTAAAGTTTTCCCCCTATCTATGTCAAACAAGTGACCCCCGGGGAGGGGTCATTTTTTACGCCAGGGCTATAATTTGAACAATCTTGGTAGAGGTTCACTAGATGATGCCACATACAAAATATCAAAGGCCTGGGGCCTCTACATTTAGACAAGAAGATTTTTTTAAGTTTTTCCCCTATATGAGTCTATGTAAAACAAGTGACCCCCGGGATGAGATCATTTTTTACCCCAGGGCTATAAATTGAACAATCTTGGTAGAGGTCCACTAGATGATGCTACATATCAAAGGCCTAGGCCCTCTACTCTTAGACAAGAAGATTTTTAAAGTTTTTTCCCTATATGAGTCTATGAAAAACAAGTGACCCTCGGGGAGGGGTAATTTTTGATCCCAGGGCTATAATTTGAACAATCTTGGTAAAGGTTCACTAGATGATGCTACATACCCAATATCAAAGGCCTGGGCCCTCTACTTTTAGACAAGAAGATTTTTAAACTTTTTCCACTATATGAGTATATGTAAAACAAGTGACCCCCGGGGAGGGTTAATTTTTGACCCCAGGGCTATAATTTGAACAATCTTGGTAGAGGTTCACTAGATGATGCTACATACCAAATATCTTTTAGACAAGAAGATTTTCAAATTGTTTTCCCTATATGAGTCTATGTAAACAAGTGACCCCTGGGGAGGGGTAAATTTTGAACCCAGGGCTAAAATATGAACAATCTAGGTAGAGGTCCACTAGATGATACTACATACCAAATATCAAAGGCCTGGGCCTTCTACTTTGAAACAAGAAGAGTTTAATAGTTTTCCCCCTATCTATGTCAAACAAGTGACCCCGGGGAGGGGTCATTTTTTACGCCAGGGCTATAATTTGAACAATCTTGGTAGAGGTTCACTAGATGATGCCACATACAAAATATCAAAGGCCTGGGGCCTCTACATTTAGACAAGAAGATTTTTTTAAGTTTTTCCCCTATATGAGTCTATGTAAAACAAGTAACCCCCGGGATGAGATCATTTTTTACCCCAGGGCTATAAATTGAACAATCTTGGTAGAGGTCCACTAGATGATGCTACATATCAAAGGCCTAGGCCCTCTACTCTTAGACAAGAAGATTTTTAAAGTTTTTTCCCTATATGAGTCTATGAAAAACAAGTGACCCTCGGGGAGGGGTAATTTTTGATCCCAGGGCTATAATTTGAACAATCTTGGTAGAGGTTCACTAGATGATGCTACATACCAAATATCAAAGGCATGGGCCTTCTACTTTTAGACAAGAATATTTTTGAAGTTTTTCCCCTATATGAGTCTATGTTAAACAAGTGACCCCCAGGGAGGGATAATTTTTGACCCCAGGGCTATAATTTGAACAATCTTGGTAGAGGTCTACTAGATGATGCTACATACCAAATATCAAAGGCCTGGGGCCTCTACTGTTAGACAAGAAGATTTTTAAAGTTTTTCCACTATATGAGTCTATGTTAAACAAGTGACCCCGGGGAGGGGTAATTTTTGACCCCAGGGCTATAATTTGAACAATCTTGGTAGAGGTTCACCAGATGATGATACATACCAAATATCAAAGGCATGGGCCTTCTACTTTCAGACAAGAAGATTTTTTAAGTTTTGGTTAATTTCCCGTTTTTTGTTGCCGTGGCAGCCAAAGTTCGGCATGGAATAGAATTCTTTGAACAAGTTTGAAAGAGATCCACCCAAGGAACATTCCTGTAAAATTATTTTGAATTTGGTTAAATGGTTTAGGAGGAGAAGTTGTTTGTAGGGAAATGTTCGTGCATTGGTGAGCTAAAAATGCAGCATTGAAAATGTCTGAGTGTTAACAAAATGTTCCTTCAATTTGGTCTAGTGACCTAGTTTTTGACCCACCATGACCCTTATTCTTACTAGGTCTAGATATTGTCAAGACAAACATTCTGACAAAGCCTCAAGCTGCTGAAGGCAAAATGTGGTTTCTAGACTAACAAGATGTTCCTTCAATTTGGTGGAGTGACTTAGTTTATGACCCAACATGACCTAGTTATGTCATGATGACCGAATATATTTAAACTTAGCCTAGATATCATCAAAACAGTTATTCTGAAATTATTTCAACATGCTTAAGTTTAAAATAAGGCATCCAGAGTGTTTTCAATATGTTCCTTCATATTGACATTGAAACCTAGTTTTTCACCTCACAGGACCCAGTCTATAACTTGGCCAAGATTTGATGGAGATGATTTTCTGATAAACTTTCATTCATATTAGATGTTGTAAAATGTTGCTTGTACTGTGTAGATTGTTCACAAGGCAATTGTTGATGGCGTGTGACCGAAGGACATCACACAAATCCTGATCATAAAAAACACAAACTGTGCAATAAAAATACAGGACTTCCTTTATATACTACATTTAATTAGATAAAACAAGCTTGATATGATTTTGATAAACTTATCCATTAATAAAGATTACCTTGTATGAATCCATTAGTATTATATGTAATAAGCTGAAGTTCCTCTCCTGTCCTCATCATAACAGCTGTAATTCCATCAGTAAATTGGTTTCTCTTAATATATTCCCTTGTTTGATGTTGATGCAGGAAGTTATATCCCACAGTCAAAGATGCATGCAATTTTCATTGTTTTGACAAGACACCAATGACCAACGGGTATATCACTAACTGCCTATATGAACTTCCTCTCCCATTATCGCCATAACAGCTGTGATTCCATGATTGTACAGGTTGATCTCAATCCATTTACTGTTTTGATGTGTATGCAGGAAAGAATATTACCCCACAGTCAAAGATGCATGATATTTTCATTGTATAGACAGGTACCAATGACCAAGGGGAATATCACTAACTGCTTATAATTATGAATTTCCTCTCCAGTAATCGCCATCAGAACTGTTATTCCATGATTGTATGGGATGTTCTAAATCCATTCTGTTTTAAAATAGAACTTGATGCAGAATATGATTGACTGCTGTTTTAATAAATGACATCAGACAATAACTGCAAATAAAAGTGGCTTTATATAAAATAAAATAATAAATTGAAGAATGAGATTACACTATTTATACCTTTTTCCTTTTAAATAGCCTAATATTTAAAAAATAGACCAGAATTGAAAACAATATACATGTATATTAGTTATGTCAAAAAGCCAAGCTTTGGGTTCTGCAACCAGTCTTGTTTTAGACCAGTGTGTACCTCTGTGCAGTCTTATCTGCATTATTCCTTTAAACCAATGACTTTAAACTTATCTTTTTTTACAATTGTGAAACAAGCTTTAATCTTATATTAATCACGCTCAATATTCCGGAGATACAACCAGTTCTCGCCCAATTTGTGCGGAAAATCCCAATCTTCACTGAATTCTGATTCAGATATTTGGAGCATTTTTTTAAAAATTAGGTAGACTTTGAGGATTCCGGTGTATTTTGGTATTTTTATACATTTTTCATTTGAGTATATTTGGGCAAAGATGCTTCTATAATTTTTTGAAAAGGGACCAATTCCCCACTTGTGTTCAGAAAAAGTAGCCATTGAGGGGTTTATACAGATATTGTTGACAATCAAAGATAAATCAACATTTTAATTGACATATTATGATTATTATAATTACTGATGATACAGATGAAACTTACATTTGTGTTTATCTTATGAAGATGACATTTGACCTTACAGCATATGATGTTTGAAAGCATTGTGATAAAAGGTCAAATTGTTGACAATATGCAATTATACTTCTCACAATGCTTTTGAATAAAAATCAATTGTGCATTTTCCAATTCTTAAGATTTAACTGTTTTGCAAGATGTTTTTATACTTACTTGAATGATTTTTAGCTGCAGGGTGGATTCTTTTAAAGCATCGCAGTGGTCCTGACGGCTTCCAGAATTCTCGACCCCAATTTAGACCCCAGTTTATATAGGTGTGAATGGATGATGGTTCTTTTGTTGTATTATCACTACATTTAGATAATGATTAATGTAATAATGATGTATGTTAAAACATTGTTATAAATTATCCTATATCATAGTTTTCAAAGTATTCTTAAGATTTGAAGTATTGTTTGATAGAGGACATTTCCTCCTTTTCTCACAATCTTCCTAATTCATTAATTAATATAACTATACCTTAGCCAGAAATCAACCTGTCATGTACATATTCTCCTTTTCTCACCAAATGTTTTTAAAGTCGTCTGCAGCAGATTAACTATTTAGAACACATCAAGATCATTTAAATAATCAATCAACAGGTAAGTAAGTATCAATAATCAGTCTTTTGTTTATGACACTTGTGTGTTAAACCATCCATTCACACCTATATAAACCGATAATGGGGTCGAGATTTCTGGCTACCGTCCTGACATGCAATTTGCCTTGTTAAGATTCATTTTTGATTATCACATCCTTTTATCACTTTTAAAAACATTTTTTAAAATTTTGTTCAGAACACACAGCACAAGGCATGCCCATATAAATCCGTCTCCGCAACGGATATGTGTCTTCAGTCAAGTCTTTTAGAAAACTTGTTCAAACTTCATTTTTTTAGACACCCGATATGTCTCTTGAATACACTGCGGACGTGTCTTCTTGGGTTCTTTTAGTCTAAAAAGCTGTTGGTTTTAACTGATTAGCCATTAGTCTTAAATATTCCGTCCACATTGCAAATGTGTTCACCACTAAAAAATGAAGTGGATGCCATGCAGTAGACACGTAAGATATTACGTCATTAAATGTGTAAACAATCTGCACTTGAGAACTTCGAAGGACACTTCTAAAAATAGATTTACTTTCTTATGTGCTATTTTTGTGATATTTATGAATAGGGACTTAGGGTCATATTTATATCTTACATCATACAGTAAGTGTGGGAGTTCCGGATCACTAACGAAACAAATAGTGATAGCTAGAATAAAGGAATTGAGAATTTAAAAGAAACTTTTGCAGTTTAACGGCAAAATATCCCACCTTTCATCTTATATTTGTTGTCTGTCATACACATGCACATTGTTTGGTGTATTTGGGAAGAGACATAAATACATTCTGATTTTGGTCACAGGGTGTATGTTCAACCAATTTTTGCATCGATCTTTGACCGTCCAAAGGAGTTTTGTCAGAGGTATGTGATGCATTGTCATTGATCTAGTGAAACAAATTTACCACGAAGAGCATCCTAGATCAGACAGTTATCCCATCGCCAGGAATATCCGTCAATGAATGCAAAACATTCAGATTTACAATACAGCTAGATCTTATATCTTTACCTACAAGAACGCCAAAATGATATTGTCTGTGTTAATATATGTTACGAAAACGAGAGAGATAAACATTCTTACCTAAAGCAAAGGGACTCGTAGCCGATACGTTCTGGTTATCAGCCTTTACTGTAAACAAAAAAGTTATTGGCGTTAGCTCGGGAACCAGCTTGATTTGGACGGATGTGACGTCGGCCGGATATGAATAAATGTCGGTCATGGTTCCCTGCTTTGTTCTATGTAATTTCATTTGGATTTCATGAGCTGGGCCGTAGTATCTTTGCACCCAATTTTTTTCCATACTGAATATAGGAAATTTCCCCTTATTAAGGTTAAACCTCATAACGAGCTGTGCTCGTTATTACACAGTTCAAAATTAGATTTTGACAGTTTGTTCGTTATGATTTTGACGCGATTCAAGATGTTGACGCGATTATTTCGTTCATAGAGTTGATTACTAACAGATGACTAAGTTGATGATGGAAAGAACATTAACAAGTTAAGTTAAGCTAAAACATGCACAGGCAGGCGAGTGTTTCATTAGGATAAGTGCAACACTCAATTCCCAATCCTGCTTGCCCTTTAACAAATCACAACCTACCCCACAATATAAAAACTCTGCAGCAGACGAATTAAAAAAAATCTGAGCAAAGATACAGAAAATCACATTTATTGGAAGTGTAATCATTGAATATAGTTGAAAACATTGTTGCAAAAGGAGAAAGCTTGTTATGAGCAATTTCTTCTTCTGCATCAATGTTTTCAAAAGTCGTCGGCTGCAATTACGTATGCAAGTGGGAAAGGTTTAAATAAGAAACACTTTTTCAAATGATAGTCAGTTGGCTATTCTAGTATATAATGTCCGTCTTAAATAATAATGACAAAACTTTCAAAAAACGAGAAAAAGATTTTTTACAATTTAATTGAAAACATATTTAATCAAAGTTGGGAAAGTTGTCCCTTTCCGTGCTTTTTTTATGAGAGTTCAAATCACAAGCAAAACTTATGGGACAGAGTTGACAAATAACACATTGACACAATTTCAGATTTAGGCTTTGTTTCTGTCAAACTGCTGAAGAAGACAACACTGAGACACACATTTTGATTAAAAGTTTATTTTTTATTTATGATAAACAACATTACAATGATGGTGTAGAAAATACATGTCAACAATACATTTTTCAATTTGTACATTCATTGCACAGACCAAATCTTAGCAAGTTTGAAATTATGGACCTCTCAGCACATTTTTTTCTCAATTCATTACTTCTTGGCAGGATTTTACTGCAAAATTGATGATTTTTTTTTGGCCGGATTGCTCTAGCAATTCCGGTCTATAGATGGGCGATGTCTGTCTCTCCGTCCGTCTGTTCGTCAACATTTTGGTTAAAGTTTCAGGTTGAGGCAAAATCTCAGCACTGGAAAGGGTTACACACTTGAAACTTTGCCTGAAGGTAACCGGTAAAATAAATATTCATATATGCACTTCTGTATCTCTTCTTAAACGATCGCAATTCTACCTTCAGTACTTTGTACTTTGATTAAATTAATCGGTATGACCCGATCAGGAATCGAACCATATTTTCCCGCTCACAAGTCGTACGCTCTATCCCCTTCATTATGGAGACGACAGTGCTCCACCTCCCCGAACTGACCATAAGAAGAGGAGTTATACGCGTTATAATAGGGGAAAAGGGAAAGGGACACGTTGGTTCTTGTAAACCGATAAGATCCTCGTCAGTGAGTTCATGTCAGCCGGCTTTACCCTTTACCACATACAGACGCATTTTAACGCATACATTTGTAGGAGATGACGTTTGAAAACAATGTGTTAAATGATGAAATTGCTCATGGTGAGCAATTTCTCCTGTTGTTTCAATGTTTTCATCTCTTTTTACTGATAAAACTTTCAATTATTGAAATTTTCCATATTTTTGCCTAAATGTTTTCAAAGTCGTCTGCTGTAAATTTGTTGTATGTGGGAAAAGGTTGAGATATGCACTGATTACACGTTACTAACATGAGTTGTTGAAAGCTTCTGTCGAATTGTGTAGATTCTGATAAGACGGATCAAATAAACAACCTACACTGTTCAGAAATGCCAACGTGTATTTTTTTCCACGGACTGTCTCATATATTGAAATCCAAAAGAAGACTGCGGATAAACAGGTTGATCTGAACCTAGATCCAAACGTTTTTCTACGGACAGGCTAAAATAGACGCATCTATGAGGTAAATGTTAACAAATTCACTTTCAGCTAGAAAAAGAAATCTGACCTATTACAGGAGTCTGCCGTGACCGAGTGGTTAGCGTTGTGGATTTGGAACCCGGCGTCCCGGTTTCGATCTCCAGTCGCGGTTGCCATTGTGGAGTAAGCCATTGGGCAAGCTACACTGCTTTCCTATCCCAATACTGGTGTGTTTACACAGAGAAAGTGAACTGTCACCGTGATATGATTGAAATCATGTTGAAATCGGCGTAAAACCCCAAAACAGCTATCTTTTGATATGCCGGGGTCATAAATTGACCTCTTAGTCACGTGAATCGAAAGTAAATTTTCCGATTAAATCACCCTAAATAAATTCCGGTTTCGAGTAAGTACTTCGCTTGTTGACACGTATTAGCGTCCCTTGTAGCTAATTTTAACAATTATTTCAACACAATCGATTTATGGTTGGTAAGCTTTACATTCGTTATCAAACGTTTACGAGCAATACTTTATCTTCCGCGTAAACAAAAAATTGTCGTATCATGTTGTTGACGTTAACCTATTTATACCGCATATGAATTTGATATCATAATGTTTACTTACATTCTATGTTAAAGCTTTTATAGAAGTAAAAGATAGGCGGATACTTTCGATATCTTGATTTATTAATTCACCCTAAGGTAAGCGCATATTTATTTATTTGTTTGGTCATATCAGGCAAACTATCGCGTATATATTAGGAAATGTATTCATATAACAGCAACAAACAAAATGGACTTCCGATAAGCCGAACTCGAAATGAACCCATAAATTACTTTGAGTTATCGACTTATGTTTCATTCATTGATGTATTTGTCAGGAATTCACATATTTTAAGTTTGTATTATGAAAGGCAAGCCAATGATATCAAGATAACAGCACAGCAGCAGTTTTATAAAAACAAACGTTCCAGGAAATGGTTCGAGTTTAACAATACGTTCAAATAGTCTCATATTCGAGTTAAACGATACGTTCGAATAGTCCCATGTTCGAGTTAAAAGATACGTTCGAATAGTCTCATATTCGAGTTAAACGATACGTTCGAATAGTCTCATATTTGAGTTAAACGATAGAATAGTCTCATGTTCGAGTTAAACGATACGTTCGAATAGTCTCATGTTCGAGTTAAACGATACGTTCGAATAGTCTCATATTTGAGTTAAACGATAGAATAATCTCATGTTCGAGTTAAACAATACGTTCGAAAAGTCTCATGTTCGAGTTAAACGATACGTTCGAATAGTCTCATATTCGAGTTAAACGATACGTTCGAATAGTCTCATCATCGAGTTAAACGATACGTTCGAATAGTCTCATGTTCGAGTTAAACGATACGTTCTAATAGTCTCATGTTCGAGATAAAACGATACGTTCGAATAGTCTCATGTTCAAGTTAAACGATACGTTCGAATAGTCTCATGTTCAAGTTAAACGATACGTTCGAATAGTCTCATATTCGAGTTAAACGATACGTTCGAATAGTCACATGTTCTTGTTAAACGATACGTTCGAAAAGTCTCATGTTCGAGTTAAAAGATACGTTCGAATAGTCTCATATTCGAGTTAAACCATACGTTTGAATATTCTCATGTTCGAGTTAAACGATACGTTCGAATAATCTCATGTTCGAGTTAAATGATACGTTCGAATAGTCTCATGTTCGAGTTAAACGATACGTTCGAATAATCTCATGTACGAGTTAAATGATACGTTCGAATAGTCTCTTGTTCGAGTTAAATGATACGTTCGAATAGTCTCATGTTCGAGTTAAACGATACGTTCGAATAGTCTCATGTTCGAGTTAAACGATAAAGTTCGAAAAGTCTCATGTTCGAGTTAAACGATAAATAGTCCCATGTTCGAGTTAAACTATACGTTCGAATAGTAGCCTCATGTTCTAGTTAAACGATACGTTCGAATAGTCTCATGTTCGAATTATCGTTTATCTACTGTAAACTTAAACCCTTTACCCACGTACAATAAATATGTTGCTGATGACTTTTTCCCTTCCCCATCTGCAGACGCATTTTGACACTGTAGCAGCAGACGACTTTTGAAAACATTGAGCAATTACTCCATTGGCCGCAATGTTTTCAAATTTATCAAACAATTAAGCTAGGAGATTTTTCAGGTTTTTCAAAGTCGTCGTTGTATGTTGAAAAAAAGGGGGGGGGGGGTGTAAAAACACATCGAGGAAAACATAGAAAATCTCTTGCAATGAAAGTACAGTTATTGAATTTCTCCTTTTTCCACAGAGTCATACCAAAGACTGTAAAAATGATAGTAATGGCTGCCCATTTTTGCCCTCCTCGACGTTCAATGTTGACGGGTTAGCATTACGACTTACTGGCTGGTGTCAGGATAAACGGACCTGTAGCACTGGTTACTTACCAAGGAAACGCGATGATATAACTGAACAATTCGTCTGCTGCAGATGCTTCAACATTATTCTATACCTATAAAATGGTAAGATGAGAGATTTTACTTCTGAAAATACAATGCACAATGTCTATCATTTCCACCATATTAATTGTATAATTTACCTAAACCGTTCAGCTACGGTATACACAGATGTGGTTTAATGATGTGTCTTGTAACGGAAAAAATGTGGTAAAAGATTTTAATAAATCTGGAAATTTGAGATTCATTTCAAGACGAGGAAAGATTGTTGAAACGCGAGAACGCAAAGATTAATTCTTAATTATACACAAAGCTTAAACATTTGAGAAGTGTCTTAAACGTCTTTAATCTAAATGTCTGAAAAGGTGAAAAATGAACGACTGATACATATGGTTAATGTTGTTTTCAAAATTGAACGTCTGAATAGATGTCACAAGCCGTCTTCAAAAATGAACGTCTGAATAGATGTCACAAGCCGTCTTCAAAAATGAACGTCTGAATAGATGTCACAAGCCGTCTTCAAAAATGAACGTCTGAATATAGATCTAAATTCGTCTTCAAAAATGAACGACTGAATAGATGTCTAAATTCGTCTTCAACTACTGAAGAAATGACTTAACCCTTTCCCCCATATATACCCTTTCTGACGCCTCTGCAGCAGACAACTTTTTGAAATCATGTTTTCAATTCTATTCAATTATTGTACTTTCATTTATAGGGAGTTTCCGTTTGTGTTGTGTGTGGGGGGCAAGGGGAGGGGGGTTATGTCTTCAAAGTCGTCTGCTCTAGATTCGCTGTTTGTCGGAAAGGGTTAAGTGGTTTATACTATTTATTTATTGAACGACACAATACATGAATGTATACAGTTTATTGTTTGAATGTGTGCAGTAAAATCTTTCCTACTATCCAAGACTTTAAGAAATAAGTTTAGGAAAGGGTTGGTAGTCTAATATGGCGTATGTGTTCAACAGTCAGCGTACATCACATCTTTTTGTTTGGATAGTATTGTTAAATTATTGTTGACGTCCAAATTGCTTTGATTTGGGCTTACTCGTACATGTACTTACAATTATTCATATGTTACTTTAGGTCAAAATTTATCCCTGCTCACGCTTTCACAAACATTATCATTCATGTTTGTTGGCTGAATCCGAATATTGAGTCCAAATTTGGATTACCGGATATTTAAGTGCTTACAATAATACAACCCTTTTCAAACTTATCGCAATTTAGTAGTTTATAAATGCTGTAATATGTGGTCGCTCATCGACTCTAGATCCCAATTTATTACAACACCGAAAAAACCCAACAGTTCTATTCCTATGTAGTCTATCCTTATGTGCATATTGCGATTTCACCGATAATGGCACAAACGTTTCCATTTGCTGTCTCTTTAGCGTGCCAAGTAGGGAGGGAACATTTGTTGGCTTTCTGAAATCTAATATCACAAGAATTAAATTTTGATATGATGACCTTTTGGGAAGACGCCTTTTCTAGAAATCATAATCTTGACAATCACTACAATGCTCTGTAAAAATATATTATATTAACCTGTTTAATACTCTTTTCCACATTCAGGCACATTTTGACACATTTACACTTCGCAGTAGCCCAGATGTCTACTGCAGATGTGTTGTTTGTGTGAAAAGGTTAATAATCTAAACATGTTAATACCTGTAAGTGAAGTGAAATGAACCGAGGAATAATAACCAAAGAATAAATCATTTCTGTTTGTGCTTTTAACTATACTTTTGACAGAAAAACACGTGTGAATCAAAACTGTTTCACTACTAAATAATATTAATATTATTTCCTTTCTGTCTTCATGGTGTAGACGTTAGGGCATCTGCTTTTGATAGTCATAACTTTCTTCATTTGCGCTCTGGATTGCGGGTTAGTAAAGTATACCATGACGTACGTGTTTGTTATTTTCTATACAATATGACATTGTTTAAGTCCAAAAGGGAGCATAACTGAATAATGATTTAAGCCAGAGTTATGTGACTAGGTATATACATGCAAGGAAGCTTTGAAACAAGTTTCATTTGAATATGTGATACGGTTTTTTGAGTTATCAGGTAAGGTTGAAGTTTTGGGACGACGCAGACGAAGCCGCAGACGACGAAGACAACGACGCAAAGTGTAACAATATGTCGCCTTTTTTCCTTCGAAAATCAGACGAGCTAAAAATGCTGAAAATTCCTTTTAGTGTAATGAATGAATAGTTAAAAACGTTGTGTCAAAAGGAGGAATTGCTCATCATGAGCAATTCCTCATTTTGCCAAAATGTTTTTAGAAGTCGTCTGCTGCCGATGCAACAAATGTCGTCTAATGATGGGAAGGGTTAGCTTTACCCCACATGCAGACGCATCTATAGCAGACAACTTTAGAAACATTGTTTTCAACTGTATTCAATAAAAAAAGATATTAGTCCATTGGTTAAGGAGGAGATGTTGTTTGAATCTAATGTTCATGTTACCCCTTTTGTGATACCGCCTGACAGCTACCCTTTTCAACCAATCAGTATGGCTTCAACAAAGTATGTACAGTGTCACTAAAGGAGCATTTCTGCCAAACCTGTATAAGAATTGAATTTGAAAGTTTTGTCATTTTGCCCCCTTTATGATGCCGTCTGGTGGCCATGTTTTTTAACCACTCAATATGGCTTGAACAATTTGTGTATGGGATCACTTAAGGACCCTTTCTACCATATTGTCTTGGAATCAGACAGGCGAATTCAACGAAGAATAATTTTAAAGTTATGGAATTCTTCTCCCTTTCTCATGCCGCAGCAACCAAAGTTCTGTACATAATTCATTTCTTCGAACAATTTTGAAAGAGGACCCCGAAGGTATGATCTCTATTAAGCTTGGTTGAAATAGGTCCATTGGTGGATATGTCATTTGAAGCTAAATGTAAATTTAACCCTTTTTCTGATGCCACCTGTATGCTATGTTTTCAAGCAATCGCGGATAGCAATATCTATTGCTTGGAAACATTATGTAGAGGGTCACTGAAGAAACATTTCTATACATTTTTCTTGAATTCAGATAAGCTCTTTCTTAAGAAAGGATTTTTAAAAATTGTCATTTTGTTCTTTTCCTGATGCTGTCTGGCTGACATGGTTTTCAACCAATCATTATCGACTGTCCTCCTGTTTATTAATAATTTCAAAGAAAACTACGTAAATTGTCTTTTTCTACCTAAAATGACAATGAACTATGTTACATCCTGTAGATTTTCGCACTTAAAACTACAATAACATGCTGACTACTTCCCTTGTATGTTTATCAACCCCGTCCCTCACCACAAACATTGCAAAATTTGCAGTGGTTATAATGGAATCTGGTAATGGGACCAGGGGTATACTAAAATACAATTGCCCTTTCAAATTAATTCATATTTGACAAACATCTCGTGTGTACATACACATGCAACTGCCTGTTTAAGCTTTATTGTCGCACACCAACACAACCGTCCCACCAGTACTTTCAGTGATTTTATTACATCCTCTGTTTGGCGGAACTTTGTTTCGGCGGAGCTGTCTGTGTTATTAGGAACGTAGTAACTCTAAAAAATCGTTTATTAGTTGTGTAGTTTGTTGCTTCTGGAAAAGATGTCTTTCGACATCTGTCACAAAAAATTACTCAATTTAATAAGTTTCAAATATAAAATAAAAAGATAATTAAGTTAAATTTGAAATAAACGCTTGAAGCTTATAAGCTGCAAATTCTGTCTTAATTGAGGGTTCAGTTTTTTTTGGTAATCGGTCGATGTGCCCAGGGTAATTGCTTTGAAAAATCAGGGGTCCGTCATACAATTAGTTGCCCACCCCTTGATGTTAGGTAACCAAGCATCAAGACAGAATATGCCAACATATTGTGAAGTATGAAAATAAACACATATATTTCAAAGTTTTAAATATTCAATGAACTGAAATTTCAAGTTAGAAAAAGATAGACAAACGGCGAGTTGTTTATAATGTGTATAGCTGTTCCCTGTGTAAGTTTAAGAATTGATTGCCATTTCATTTTTCTTCAATCATCTTTCGTAAACAAATAAAAATGCACACCGATACTTTCAAAAATCTCTGCGTACATGCTGCAGCACTACACGTTGTCGGCATTCTCTACATGGGTCGTTTTTGCGAGCGTGAGATAATGGGCACCTGTTTACTACATCACTAGTCAATGGGCCTTAAACTCATACGTGCCGTGCCTACTACCGACACATGACATATGCTTTTACTGTTAATTTGTATTTTTGAGAATTGTTGCTTTTTGATATGCTAATGTTTATTCGATAGTATACATCTGAGTTCTAACAATTGAAATAACACCTCAAACGGATTAAATTTCGAAAATAATACAGGTAATTTGTTAAGCAATGGAACGAAAATAGCAGAGGAATATAGGTGCTGTTTGACAAAACGCCAGATCAAAGGTTAAATCCAAAGCTGATCGCATAAACTGAATTCTTTTTTCACATACTTTGGTGAAATATAATGTTATCACGTCGGTTAATATACATCATACATAAAAGCATGCACATAAACATATCTTAAATAATTTATTCACGCAGACAGGATGACATTTAATGTTCTTATTCTGGGGGTAAATGTTATATCGATATAACTACATTTCAAGCACATACGCACATGTAAATAACCATAAACTGCACTATTGTAAATCTGAATTTCACATTTCTTTCATTCTAGCGAAAGCGTATCTATTACTAAAGAACTATTACCACCATTAAGCATTGATTGTTAGATGAGCCTATTTACAAAGTTTGACAGGATCATTTCGATATGGAAAGAGTGTCAACAGGACATTGGCGATGATTTGCCTCTTTCGACTTTCATGTGGATAATGTAAGAAAGAAAACTGACTTAGGTATAAGAATAGTTTATTCATTATCACAATGGCATATCAACCGGAGTCACAGAAGACCCCAAAAAGATACATACAACATCTACCACGAAGTTATGTAACAAAAGCTGATATGGAAGCTAGACTTCAAAGAAAAAAAGTCGATGAAAACACGGACAGCAAACGTTCTGCCTCGAATGACTACACTGGTAACAATGCCTATAGGCCTGGAAACACAATGGGTGTTGACTTTGGTTATTCCGCTAGAAATGCTAAATATGGATTACCAAAGGGATGTGCTACAAAACGTGAAATGGAAGAAAGAATTCGCGCGAAAAGTGAAATTCACCAAAACCCAAAAAACAGGTTAGAATTAGAAAAAAAGGTTGATGACATACACCACGGTGTCGTTGACAGCAAATGTTCTGCCTTTAAAGACTACAATGGTAACAGTGACTATAGACCGGGAAACACAATGAGTGTTGATTTTGGTTACTCCACTAGAAATGCTAAATATGGCTTACCAAAGGGATGTGCTACAAAACGTGAAATGGAAGAAAGAATTCGCGAGAAATGTAAAATTCAACAAAAAACCCAAAACAGGTTAGAATTAGAAAGAAATGTTGATGACAAACATCGCGAAAGACGCGACGTAGAACAACAACTTAAGCCTAATATCAGTGATAAAGTACAAGAAACGTTCAAGAGAACTTATAAAGACTTAATTGTTGAAAGCGACATGAAAGAAAAAGTTGGCAATATATCAGCTAACAAACAATACGAAACAAAACCATCGTTAAGTTTGCGGTATAAGGAATGTCCAAGCACTCAACCCGATCTCCACTATTTGAACGAAAAGTTAGAATCGACAAGTCAAAGTAAAACGCGTCCTGGCGCCTCGACAGAAAATAAGTGTTTACTTAGCATTGGAGTTGATAATCAATCCCTTAAAAGTTCCAGCTTTGATAGTACAAAAGACGAATTAAGCAATGCGCTTCTCTCAGTTAAAGGCGACACCTCCAGAGGATTTCCATACAAGACAACTGTCCCCGTCAGTTCACCAAACGCCCGACACGCAGAACCTTTATCCATCACAATCATGAACGCAAATGGCCCTGATGATAAACGTGGTGCAGCTCCAGAACGAAGGCGCCGTACTATACATTCTGTTGTACACACGCATAAACCTGCTCTTGTTTTATTCCAAGAATTCAAATGGAAAAATACCAAAGGAAAATTATGGGAATCGTGTCCCATTCCCGAACATTATGTCTACTCTGGACATCATGAGGCAGGTATAATGTATGATGAAAATCTACTTTCCGTAAAGAATCCCGAAACAGAGTTCCGTCGTGTTTTGGAAGAGTTACAGCATAATGCAAATAATACTCTTGGTGTGACATTTCCGATGCATTTTGACCCCCTACCTAGAATGTGTGCTCGACTTGTGACGTCATACTATGACACGTCACAGCAATTTACATGCATATCGTGGCATGGTATCTATAAAATTACGATTCAAAAGAGAGTTGAGTATTTTGAATATCTGATGGAACTTCTTAGAAAAATTTATATAAAAAGTCAAATTCCGATTTTAATTGCCGGAGATTTCAACGTGAAATTAGTTGATATCTATAGTATTGTACGATTACCTTTCATTACTTGTGAGTACAAACCATCAACACGTAGACAAGACGCTGGATTAATTGATTATTTCATAATAACACGTGATCTTTCTTTGAATGATCTGGTGCCGATTGAATTAGAAACACACTGTCCCAAAGGTGATCCGAATGCAATCCTAGACCACGATCCAATAATTGCTTTATTGACAACAACAGGTGCGAATATATCTGAACACAACACGAAATAATGTAACAAAAACAAAGGAGTTTTCTTTGATCTTGTCTAAGATCGTTGACATTGCTAATGAAGGTCAAGAGCCAGTAGAGTCAAGTGAGTTTAAAAACGACACAGTGATTATAAATAAGGTTTATCTTGACTACATGTAATCGTAATAATAAGTATTCGATGTTGATTCAGTATTATCATATTCTGCCATTTACCATGTCCGTGACAACGCCTCATTTCGACGCGTTTGTAGTTTTAGATTTGAGTAGTGCCTCCTAATTTGACAGAGCAGTTTAATTTATCTTTGTATAATTATCTAAATATATTTATTTGTTTATCTATTTCTATATTCTTTATCTAACCAAGTATTTATATATATGTTGATGAATGTATGATAACATTAGCTAAAATTATGTAAAAGACAAAAACAGTACCCGAATTCTTCTGCCATTTCGCCTTTTAAACAGCCATATTTTACGTGAATGACTATCCTGTCCAGACTGTACATACGTTCTGCTTAAACAGAATTTATTTTTGTTTGATTTGAACATTTTAGATAATGGCATTTAAGTAATAATCCTAGGAGTAAGTTATTCCTATAATCAACGGCACATTTCGCCTTTGGGTTGAGATTAGGGTTCCAGTCGTGTATTACTGAAAACGATTGGTAACGGATACCAGTATTATAAATCAAAAGATTTTGAGTTCAATCAGATGAATAATAAGTCGTAACATTAAGTTATTAACTTTTTTGTCAAAAGAGGTATGTAGGACTAATGTAGACGGACAGTGAATGCTTTGTTGAGACTGGGTGAATGTACAAGCTCGCCCGAGTCTTCTCTTTTCGCAGCTGCAAGAATCCCCAGAATCGCTTTACGCGGTTCTCATGTACATGTTCGTGGGTAACACTCCATGTTCCAGTGTAACAATTTATGTAATACTTCTGATCCAGAAAGGTGCTATGTATGACCAAAGGTTGACAGTGATTGCAAAATATTCGATTTTAGTTCTAGAGTATGTCGTGTTTCGAATATAATTTTCGATAAGAGAATAGCAAATTCAAAATTTTCAAGGCTCGAAATTGCTGTTTAAAGTAGATTCTGCTTTCTAATATAGTTAAGGCAGGTATATCGTACACTATACGAATACGAATACGTACATTACATTTATTCCAAAATGTGTGATGTCTTCTTTTATCTCTCATATGTAGCACGGACAGTCATTGACAAGATGGAAATGTCTTCCCTATTCAGTTTCATGTTCAGTGATGGCGAAGATATATGCACACGTTTCACCAGACATAAAATGGGTTTACTGCCTGACAGGCGCGTACGCAGACATACGCACATACGCAAATGCGAACAAATAATCAGAAAAAGGTAAAACATATGCATTACGGACTGAAGGCTTATGTGTAAAAGTTGATTTCGTCCGAAAATGTAAAAATAAATCTGCATGAGGATAGCAAGGCTAGTTTGTGTCTTCGGTATCACCAAAATGACCACTTATGTTAAGCATATGCAATTTAAAATTTGAAGATTTTCCCAACGGAATATGCCCGGACCCAATACATCACCCATGTGTATACTTGATGCTGACGCAGTTACGCCCCTAGCTGCACATGCACAAAGTGGTGAGTATGTGTATTCACATCAGAGATTGGCTCTGTTCGCCTCCATTTAGAAGAGTCGTAAATATTTAACTTAAAACAAAAGCTAGTTATGCAAAGCTGATCCCAGTCCCCCACACCTTCCTGAATAGAAAACCAGAGTGCCATTATGGCCCTAGTTCGCTCACCTGAATTATACAATGAACTGTAATGCAAAACACATCAAGACAATTATTCTGAATGCAACCTCCACAGTGTTAACAAGATTTTCCTTCATTTTGCCTACTGATCTATATTTGTTTACCTTATATGACCCATATTCCAACACGGACTTGATATAATCAAGACAACATTCTGACAACATTTTAAGCTGCTGAAGCAGAAAAAGCGGCATCCAAAGTGTTAACAAGATTTTCCTTCAATTTGGCCTAGTGACATAGTTTTTGACCCTACATGAGCCATATTCGAACTTGGCTTAAATATCATTTAGATAAACATTCTCATTAAATGTCAAGCTGTTGTAGCAAAAAAAAATGCGTCTTCTACTGAGTTAACAAGATTTTACTTCAATTTGGCCTAGTGACCTAGTTTTTGACCCAATATGACCAATATTCTAAGTTGACCTAGACATTTTTAAGACAAACATTCTGACGAAATTTCAAACTGCTGAATCAAAGATTGCGGCCTCTGGAGTGTTAACAAAATTTTCCTTCAATTTGACCTAGTGACCTACTTTTTGACCCGACATGACCCATTTTTTAACTTGTCTTACATATCATCAAGACAAAGATTCTGATAAAGTTTCAACATGCTCAACTTGACCTCATATGGCCCAGTTTCGAACTTGTCCAAGATTTGATGGAGATGAATGTTCTGATAAACTTTGATGACGATCGGATGCAAAATGTAGCCTGTAGAGTGTTAACAAGCGCAACTGTTGACGACGCAAGACGCACGACGGACGGACGCCAGACATAAAGTGATCACAATAGCTCACCGTGCACTTCATGCGGTGAGCTAAAAATAGAGAGAGGAGATGGTTATCAAAATCACATTTAAATATAAAATTAGTGTGTACAATATTCGTCGGCTTTGCAAGCGTCCGTTAAAAATAAAAATCATAAAATATATTCTGATTCAGTTATTAGTAAATCATTTACCTTTTTATTAAAAAAAATAACTTTTAATAATTCGAATGCATAAATACGAAATATATCAATCACTGAGGGCACACATGCTTTTTGACTTAATTTTCAATATATGTTCCTAAAATAGATCAAAGTTATGACATACCACAGAAGTAGAACAGCACACAATGTGTGATGTAAGAGCGTATGATCTATTTATAGATTTTTACAAGTCGCCAAATTACCCTTTTCAAGGGTTTGTATTGTAGCAAAGGATTAATTATTTTTTTATACGGCTTTAAAATATTCTGTAAAATAAAAGTTAAAAGTATGTTCTGAATTTAAAACATTCTGAGAAAATGAGTAATTTATCGTTTTTCCTTCTTCAACAATATTGTCCAAAACTCGTCTGCTGCGGAGGTATGAATGTCGTCTATTTCGGACATTAGGTGATTTGATGTTATTGCTCCTGGTGCAAACATATATCCAGTAGATGTAGCTGTAACTGCGATGAGGCAACCACTCTCTTATATACCATTGTCACGAATATCTTCCTCTTCTAGAATGTCATTTTGCAACGAAGCGCGACAAAATTGTTTGGATTGACAACCAACGGAAAAGCTAGCAGATCTATGTGTCTTCGCGCTGGAATACGTTCGATTTTCGTTTACAACATTTTAAGAGTTTTGCGATAGGAAATCATTTTTTGAAATAACAGTTTAATTGTTCAATATTTCTTGTAACAACATATCTTTACCGGATGTTTTTGAGATACCGGAACAAAGTCTTCTAAGCTTCTGTTTACCACTTTCTTCTGTTTGTGGGTTAGCAAACACCTCGTCAAGTTTATCTTTACTCATTGTTATTAGTTTAACAGTTATCATACGGTTTGCAGTCGATCGTTTGCTACTTTAATTATGTGTTTACTACAGTCGAGAGATGAATACTGACGGTGAGCATGAATGTCCAACCAAAGGTCCTTAAATTTCTTGTCAACAAAATATAATTGTAAGCCTAATTTTAGTCTTTAAGAAAGACGAGAAATATATGACCTTATGCTATAACTCAGTATATACGTAGGCCTATACGGATCAGTTTCAGCAGTTTATCTTTTGTATCACTTCCAAATTAGTTCGAAGTCCTGCTATTTTAATCACATAAAGATTTATAGGTTATTTAACAGTATTCTGTACAATACGGATATATATTTGGACGAGTACACAGCTTGGAAAATCATATTGGACGAGCCGCTAGGCGAGTCCAATATGATTTTCCAAGCTGTGTACCAGTCCAAATATATTCCGTATTGTACAGAACACTGTTAAATGATCTTTTTATTCTATACCTCGACTTTTTCCCCAAAATATATTTTGTATTGTGCAGAATAATGTTAAATGACCTTTTTATTTTATACCTTCAAATAATTCCTGACACAAAAAGTGTTTTTTGGTTTCTGTTCAATTACAAAGTCATCTATTTCAGAATCGGATAACATTTTAGTTTCAGTGTTACTCCTTGTTTGCAAACGACAATAATGATCCGGTGACAACAGGAGCTTTATCGTAACGCTTTATCTAGAGCGCCTGTCGATTCAGACTTTCATTCGGAACCTTTTCACGTGTTTCGGTCTTTATCATAGGTTTAACATGGGACCTGTGAATCGTACAATACGAAAAAAATACGGGTTATTTTGTACGCGCGTGCGTCCCGATACGGAAATATATTGTACGGTCACATGATTCGAATGAGCGTCTACGATTGGACGTGTAAATTAGGTATAGAATAATACCAGATATTTGAATTGTTGTCCCAATACAGTTACTGAAAGTCCAACCAAGTTAAATTAGCATAGAAATGAATTTACCTCTAGTTGAATGCAACTAACACAAACAAAATCACTAACAGATAAGCACGCGAATACGAAACATTTCCTATCTATTGACCATACAAATACGATAAACGGAATAAATGTCTCCTTTAAAGTATCTAACTCGTTACCGTTGTAATTTCACAATCAAATGTGACGCAAATAACGTGGTTTCCACGACAACACTTGATATTTGCGTTTCACTTCTCCTGTTATCCAATTACAGCGTGTCACGTCAAGCCAAAGGGAGGCAAGGCTGTGTGACTAATAAATCCCCACCATGCACAGGTGTTTTATAGTCACCTTATATGGTATACGTTCATATATATATAATTTGTTTGAAAAACTAAAAGAAACTCAAAACTCTTGTTCTGGTTAAGTCTGCATGGTCATTTGAAGAGTATAACTCTATTGTAATGTCTTGCTAAATAGCAAACATTTAGACTGATTTACATTCTACTCTTTACATTTACCTTGGTTTACCTTGGTGTTGAGATCTTTTCTTGACTACTGTCTCTTTGATCCATCCCTATCGTTTTAACATTTCCCGCTTCCGGTTCGTCGAATTCAGGTGCAAATTTAATTGGAAGAAACTTCCAGTACACATTTAATTCAAAATGTTCGAAATATCAACAACACGCTGAGAAAAGAGGAATTGCCGTATATTTGTGCGGCAGTATTTTTTATAAATTTTCAGATTTGTTCCTCATGTTTCAGAATTGTTTAAAGGAAAGAGATCTCGGCAAACTATTTTGTCTACGTTGTAAATTATCTTGTATGTTTCTACCATATATGTTTGTAGTCTTCTGTACTGAAGTGTAGAAAGTACTATTTTTTTAATATTTCTAGTTAACTTGTTGTTTTATTGATGGTAGTAATTTAAATTCGTTGCACATTTTCTATAGCCATCTTTTCTTTTTTGTTTGTTGTGGTCCAGACTGTGCTGGCAATTCCTATTTGTGGCATAATTAGGCTCCTGTATAGTATAAGGAGCATTTCATGATTTAGATAGCTAAATGATCTTTTTATTATTCCTAAAATTGTGTTTGCTTTTTTTAATTGTGTATTTATGTGGTCTTGAAATTTGAATTTGCTGTCTATTATGATTCCTAGGTAATTTTGCTCTCGTCCATATAGTATTGAGCACTATTTTCTTCATTTTGTCCAATGTAAATGTGTTTACATTTGTCCTTGTTAAAGGTTAAAAGCCATTTGTTTGACCACATTGACAAATTGTCTAAGTCTTTTTGCAATGATTGTATGTCTTCATCATTTTTGATAACAGAATATAAGTTCGCGTCGTCTGCAACAAGTTTGGTCGTGTTTGCTACTGCTTCGGGGAGATCATTTGTGTAGATGGTGAATCTAACAGGGCCTAATACACTGCCTTGGGGTATTCCATTTGTCACTGCTGTCCAATTTGAACTTGCGTCATTTATCAAAACTCTTTGTTTTCTTTTTGATAAAAAGTGTTTAATCCAATTGAGCAATTTGCCTGTTATGCCATTACTTTTTAATTTTGATATTAATCTAAGTGTGGAACAGTGTCAAAAGCCTTTTGGAAATAAAGGTAGATAACATCTATTTGGTTTTGTTTATCGATTTTCTCAGTCCACTCGTCAAGAACAATAACAATTGACACACGATTTACTTTTTCTAAATCCATGCTGATGACAGGTTAATAGTGTGTTGCTCTCCATATAATTCATGATTTTATCTCTGATTTCGGTTTCCATGATTTTGCAAATGATTGAAGTTGGGCTGATGGGTCGGTAGTTAGATACTTCTTGTTTTTTGTCCTTTTTTATGAATTTGCATTATATTTGCCAGTTTCCATTCTGCAGGTAATATGGACTGTTCAATTGATTTGTTCAAAAGGATTGCAAGTTGTTCCGCTACGTGTTGTGTCTTTTCTTTGATTACTAAAGGGTGGATCTTGTCATATCCTGGAGATTGTGTGTCCTTTAGTTTATCAATATGTTTGGTAATGGAGTATTCGTTGAAGATTACGGCTTCTATTTTACCGCCTGTTTTATTTTCTAGGATAGGAATGTCATCGACGTCGTTTTATATTGTGAAAACACTTTTGAAAACTCGTTCAGAATCTCTGCCTTTTTATGATTTTCGATGAGGATTGATCATTGTTTATCTTTTAGGCTAATGATTATTTTCTCCTTCGATTTTGTTTTTGATTGGAAAAAATTCCAGAAAATTGGAATCGGATTTCATTTTCATTGCTATCGATTTTTCGTAGTTCCACTTTGCGTATTTCACCATATTGTTTGCCTTGATTTGAGCGTTGTTGTACTTTTCCCTTTTATTTGGGTTCTATTGTATTTGTATTTTTTCCACATGGTTCTCTTTTTTTAAAACTCCATGACGTATTGAGATTGTGCGAGGCAGACTTGCTCATCGGTATGTTGTCTTTTGTCGCGATTTATAAATTATCGACAAATCTGCTCTACATTACATCAATATCGTAGCCAGCTCCGATCACAGGCGTCCGAATTTCTATTACAGCAAAAAATGCTGAAAATCACAAAATAACTCGCCAAAATACTCACATAGTCTCTCTATATTGTCTATACGCTATGAAAAATGATCGTAATGGTTATTTGGGGAATCCCGCACGTGTTACTATAAATAGCCCCTCTTTACGTCCATATAGTGTAATAATAATGACAAGGTGTGCAACGGCGTTTTCTCCCCTTGCTCGATTCGGGCAATAATTTCCGCCGAAATACGCCTGAACCGACCTAGTCTCAGGTAGAGACAGGTTCACAAATGATTTTTCTCCTGATCCATAAAATCAAAATTTGCCAACCGACCAACACGCCGGCGTTCTTAAGCTAACTGTTCATTATTTTTGGAAATTCGCCGAGTTCCCGACCGCCATGCGCTGACGTCACAATAATCACGTTCTGCAGCGTATATTTAACGCGTATTGACGCGCTTTTTTAGAATATTGTACCTGAGCAATGTTCTTTGGACTTGGTATTTAATAATTTTTCTTCCAAAAATAAAATTATTCATAAAAAATACGCTATATATTTGTACGTTTTAGAAAGAAGTATAAACATTATTTGTTAGACCATATATTAAATCGTAGTTTGATTAATCCGTCGCCGCAGAATTGTTATTAGTGTGACGTCAGCGCATGGCGGTCGGGAACTCGGCGAATTTCCAAAAATAATGAACAGTTAGCTTAAGAACGCCGGCGTGTTGGTCGGTTGGCAAATTTTGATGTTGTGGATCAGGAGAAAAATCATTTGTGAACCTGTCTCTACCTGAGACTAGGTCGGTTTAGGCGTATTTCGGCGGAAATTATTGCCCGAATCGAGCAAGGGGAGAAAACGCCGTTGCACACCTTGTCATTATTATTACACTATATGGACGTAAAGAGGTGCTATTTATAGTAACACGTGCGGGATTCCCCAAATAACCATTACGATCATTTTTCATAGCGTATAGACAATATAGAGAGACAATTTGAGTATTTTGGCGAGTTATTTTGTGATTTTCAGCATTTTTTGCTGTAATAGAAATTCGGACGCCTGTGCTCCGATTCCCAATCTTTAGTTGATAAAATAGTATTAATTTCATCATAGTTACCTTTAAAATATGATAATTTCTGTATTCTTTGAGATTTTGTTTCCGTAGTATAAAAAAAGATTTTTTTTTCGAGAACATCATGATCACTGTTCCCTAATGGCTTGCAATGTGATCATTCTTCCAGCATTCCTTCCTCATTTGTGAGGATCAGGTCTAATCTAATAATAGTCGTATCTAATAATCTAATAAACTTCTGTTTTTGTCTTCTCTATGCCGTGTTGATAATCTTACATGTTGAAAAAGATACGAGTCTCTTAATGTTTCGAGAAATTGGATTGCTAGCTGTTCTGTGCCTACGGTAGTTGATAGAGTATCCCTATCTATTTCCCTGAAGTTAAAGTCCCCCACGTGGATTTTGTAGTCATACCCAAGTTTGTTGAAACTATCAGCTTTCATTGTTTTTGCCAATTCAGAAATAAATTTTGGGTCTGTTTTGGGCTTCGATAGATACAAGATATCAACACTTTTTCATTCTGTTCGTTTTTTATTCCAATAAGGACATGTTCTATTACTTAACTTTGAGCGAATTCTATGAGATACGCCTTGATGTTGTCTTTTATTACGTATATTAAGCAGCCTCTTCCTGTATATTCTATTGAATCTGGATGAAAAACATGATACGCTGGTATGCGCCACTCAACGGAACTGTAATCACACTGGTTATTGAATTTGCTAAACATCTCCGTCATTGCAATATCATATTTTCTCTCTTTGATTAGAGTTTGTATACCATTATTTACATAATTAAATATAAACCGTCTTCCTAATATTCATTTAGCGGTGTTTAATGCCTTTTTTTCATTTGGATCAATAATGTTACTAGCGCCCGAGATATCAGAATTTGAACACTGATATTGTATTGGTTTCAGAATATTCTGAAACTGCATATCCGGTGAATTGTTCATTGGTATATGTGTATCCGGTTTGTTTATATCACTGATTGGTTGGTCCATTGCGCAGCTATATTGTTGTATCGTTGAAGTTTTCTTCTTCTGCATCGGATACTGCCATCTGAGCAAGAATTTGTTGGTGTTAGTATAAGGTCTTCTGATTAATGCACTTTTTAAAGTAATTAAATTGTGGCAGTTCTCTGATTTTTTAAGCATTGACTAAAATTTCCTTTATTTGTTTTTTTATTGTTTAAGACAATCTTTCAGGGTCTGCATGTGCGTGTATTGTAATTTCCTTGTCTGAAGCACACATGTATGTCAAATTGCATGATGCCTATGGTACTTCACAATTCAGTGATTTCTTTTTAATGTCAGTCTTTTCTAAATGAGTTATTTCGATTAGAGCATTCAGGCATATGGTATATCATTCAATTTAAAGTTCTTTTTTTCTGATTCTCTATTTCTTTTCGGAAGTCATCTTGCAGTGAAGCCGTAATATCATTTTGTATTTCTCCAATCAATGAGGGTTTAATTGAGATTGCTTCTTTTGTAACTTGTTCTCCTATGTCTAAGTCTATTTCAGTCATTTTTTGTTCCATCATCGTTAGTCTAGTTTGGGTGTTTTCTTCTATAGTTTTCAATCTTGTAGATAGGTTTGACATACAAGGAAAATTGTGTTTGCATACATTGCAGGTCCATTTTAAGTTATTTGTTTCCTCCTCTTTTAGATATTCGACCAATGCTGGAGATATGTTGGTACATTTTGTGCAAAAACTTAACTCGCCTTCACAGCATGCACGATGCTCAATGACAGCGTCGCATTTGGGGCATGTCTTGCTTCCTATATTTGCTCTTGTATTTGGCTTACTTCTGTTTATTGGTGTTGAATTTTAATGTCAGTCTTTTCTAAATGAGTTATTTCGATTAGAGCATTCAGGCATATGGTATATCATTCAATTTAAAGTTCTTTTTTTCTGATTCTCTATTTCTTTTCGGAAGTCATCTTGTAGTGAAGCCGTAATATCATTTTGTATTTCTCCAATCAATGAGGGTTTAATTGAGATTGCTTCTTTTGTAACTTGTTCTCCTATGTCTAAGTCTATTTCAGTCATTTTTTGTTCCATCATCGTTAGTCTAGTTTGGGTGTTTTCTTCTATAGTTTTCAATCTTATAGATAGGTTTGACATACAAGGAAAATTGTGTTTGCATAAATTGCAGGTCCATTTTAAGTTATTTGTTTCGTCCTCTTTTAGAGCTTCGACCAATGCTGGAGATATGTTGGTACATTTTGTGCAAAAACTTAACTCGCCTTCACAGCATGCACAATGCTCAATGACAGCGTCGCATTTGGGGCATGTCTTGCTTCCTATTCTTGCTCTTGTATTTGGCTTACTTCTGTTTATTGGTGTTGAACTTATCGGGGTAGCCATCGTCTATGTATAATCCGATTTGTTGGTCCAAAACAGGACGTCTCTAATGTTGTGGCTCTGTTTTTAAATTGATTTTATCTGTGATCATGAGGACACTATTTTGGGCTGTTATGCTGTAAAATGCTCTTGAGGAGATTAATGTTAAATGTGTGTGTTGGTACCACGACCACTGGAGTGACCCAAAGTGTTGGTCGCGTAACTTTCTCAATCACATCCATTGATTCTAACTGATCTTACTTTTCACTGACTTTTTTTATCTTTCTTGGCTACAGGTTTAATAGTTGGGTCAATATGTAATTTAAGATCATAATCCTTTAATTTACCCAAACCCTCTAAACGATATTTGTAATTGGACTAAATATCTTCCTGTACTGAATAAACTTCCTCCAATTATCTAAAAAATTGTCAGAGAGAAACATTTGACTCAAATTCCCCAATTAAACTTAATGGTGTTCCGAACTTCCATAGGCAAAGGGTTTGTTGTCAGTCTATTTGCTCTGATATATCTTTACTGGCTTTGTTTTCAGATTTTCCCAAGTATCTTTGTCTATGATATTTGCAGATGACCCACTATCAACAATCAACTTCACTGGTATTTGACCAATCTAAATCTTATAACTTTTCAAACGTTCTTCCACATTAAAAGCATAACTGTGTGATTGCCCTCCTCAAACTTTTGATTTTCATCGACTTGTCTAACATAACCTTCGTTCTGTTTTGTTTTAAAATGTTTCATGAAATGACCGACATTTTGATACAATGATGACATGTTGATAAAATGATGACATCTTTAGCTCACCTGCGCACGAAGTGCTCAATGTGAGCTATAGTGATCAAATTGAAGGAAATTTCGCTTCAGCAATTTGATTTTTTTTCAGAATATTTATCTAAATGATATCTAGGTTAAGTTCGAATACTGGGTCAGAAACTAGGTCACTAGGTCAAATTAAAGTGAAATCTTGTTAACACTCTGGAGGCTGCATTTTTAACTTGAGCATGTTGAAAATTCATCAGCTTAACATTTGTTCAGAATGTTTATCTTAATGATATCTAGGTCAAGTTCGAATATAGGTCATACCGGGTCAAAAACTAGGCCACTGGACCAACTTGAAGGAAAATATTGTTAACTCCCAGGAGGCCCCAATTTCGTCAGAATGTTTGACTGAATGATATCTAGGTCAAGTTCGAATATGGGTCATATTGGGTCAGAAAATATGTCACTAGGCCAAATTGAAGGAAAATCTTGTTAGCACTCTGGATGTTGCATTTTTAAACTTTATCAGAATGTTTGTCTTGATGATTTGAAGGACAATTTCGAATATCGGTCGTGTCTGTTCAAAAACTAGGTCACTAGGCTAAATTGAAGGAAAATCTTGTTAACAAAGTTAACACTGTAGAAGCCCCATTTTTTCGCTTCAGCATCTTCAAATTCGGTCAGAATGTTTCTCTAAATGCTATCTAGGAAAACTCCGAATATGGGGCCGATGATGGAAAATCTTGTTAACACTCAGGTTTTGCATTAGAAATCACAAATTGCATAATTCAGGTGAACGTTCAAGGGCCGTCATGGTCCTCTTGTTTATCTTTGGCAGGGCATGACTGATCTTTAGCTAAATTATTTGAGAATACACATCTGTAACACTTCAAATTCTTTAGAGTTACCTCCCTTGATGATTTATGTCTCGTCTCACACCTGTAACTTTGTTAATGTATACATTATCTAGGACTGAAACATTCATATTCTTACTTTTCACTCATGTCCAAAGTATTGTTGTGGTGCGTAACTGTTCTAATGTCAACCCATCTCCTTTTTCAAGTAGCTTTATCCTAAGTCTGTGTGACTGACATTTTTCAATTATTTGGTCCCGAATTGCTTCTTCAGGGTTATTGAACTGACACTAAACTGATTTCTGTCTTCATTTTGTACTGTATTGTTCAATACGTTCTTCCTGGTCCTGTCTTATGTTTCGAAATTCATAACGTTCTTATAGTATGTTCATTTTTGGTGAAAAGTGTGTCTTCAATAATTTTACACACTTCGTGTAAACGTCGCCATCTTCTTCTCCCACCTCTTCTAGTGTGAAGAATATATTCCGAACTTCTAAATCTGCATGGTGCAGTAGAAGAGCTATTTTTTTTAGCTGTATTCTTTACTCCTTTGCCAGTAACGTATAACTCAAAGGACCTGTGCCACCTTTCCCATTGCTGTCCCTAGTGGGTGGGATTCACATTTGGATTAAACTTTTCCACGCTATTTATCTCTAGCTGAGGTGCCATACCGTGTTAACCTTGAACGTATTTAAACAAAAGGTTTTTTCTTTTAAAGTGTATCATTGTCGCCAGTTGTTGTATTCTCCCATTTAGGATTACTTTAACGTCTTTCAGTAATAACAGAGACAAACACGTGTTGAGACTTCAGTTGTTTATACATTTCTTATCGAGTGCGCAGACTCGTTCTTTTTATAAGGATATACAACTCTTGCTATTCGGGTGTACTAACAAAGCAGTGGTGATCTCCCTTTAACCACATAGAACACTACAACCCCGTTATAATATATTATCATATAGATGATGAGCAATTTCTCCTTTTGTCACAATGTTTTCAAAGTCGTCTGCTGTAGATTTGTTGTATGTGGGAAAGGGTTAATCTATGCACTGATTACACGTTATTTACATGAGTTGTTGAAAGCTTCTGTCGAATTGTGTAGATTGTGATAAGACGGATCAGATGTACAGGCTAATCTGAACCTACGCTGTTCAGAAATGCCAACTTATACCTTTTTTCACGAACTGTCTCATATGTTGGAAATCCAAAAGAAGACTTCGCAGATATTCAGGTTGATCTGAACCTCGATGAGAACGTTTTCCCATGTACGGTCTAAATAGACGCATCTATGCCGTGGCAGAGTGGTTAGCGTTGTGGATTTTGAAACCGGCATCCCGGTTTCGATCCCCAGTCGCGGTTGTCATTGTGGAGTGCCCTTGGGCAAGCTACACTGGTTTCCTATCTCAATATTGGTGTGTTTACACAAAGAAAGTGAACTGTCGCCGTGATATGATTGAAATAATGTGGAAAAACGGCGTTAAAACCAATAAAGCTGACCTTTGATATGCCGGGGTCATCAGTTTACCTCTTAGTCACGTAAATCGAAACTGAAAGTAAACTTTCCGATTACATCACCCTCAATTGATCAATTCCACAAAATCGATTAATAATTGGTAAGCTATATATATACATTCGTTATCTAACGTTTAAGAGCAATATCTTATAATCCCCTTATGTTTTTGACGTTTACATATACCTATATTGCATACATATATTTGATATCATAATGTTAACTTACATTTTATGTTGAAGCTTTTAGAGTAGAAAAAGACAGCCGGATACCTTTGATATCTTGATTTAATAATTCATCTATTTTTGGTCATATCAGGCAACTATCCCAAAGTATTCATATAACAGCAAACAAACACAATGGACTTCCGATAAGCCGAACTCGGAATGAAGCCGTAAATTACTTCGAGTTATCGACTTGTCCGAGTGGCCCCTCGTTGTATGTTTCATTCATTGATGTATTTGTCAGGAATTCACATATTTTAAGTTTTTAGTATGAAAGACAAGCCAATGATATCAAGATAACAGCACAGCAGCAGTTTTATAAATACATCCGTTCCAGGAAATGGTTCGAGTTAAACGATACGTTCGAATAGTCTCATGTTCGAGTTAAACGATACGTTCCAATAGTCACATATTCGAGTTAAATGATTATTTCGAATAGTCACATATTCGAGTTAAATGATTATTTCGAACAGTCACATATTATAGTTAAACGATACGTTCGAATAGTCACATATTCGAGTTAAACGATACGTTCGAATAGTCACATATACGAGATAAATGATACGTTCGAATAGTCTCATGTTCGAGTTAAACGATACATTCGAATAGTCACATATTCGAGTTAAGTGATACGTTCGAATAGTCTCAAGTTCGAGTTTAAATGATACGTTCGAATAGTCTCATGTTCGAGTTAAACAATACTTTCGAATAGTCTCATGTTCGAGTTAAATGATACGTTCGAATAGTCTCATGTTCGAGTTAAACGATACGTTCGAATAATCTCATGTTTGAGTTAAACGATACTTTCGAATAGTCTCATGTTCGAGTTAAATGATACGTTCGATAGTCTCATGTTCGAGTTAAACGATACTTTCGAATAGTCTCATGTTCGAGTTAAACAATACATTCGAATAGTCTCATGATCGAGTTAAATGATACATTCGAATAGTCACATATTCGAGTTAAACGATACGTTCGAATAGTCTCATGATCGAGTAAATGATACGTTCGATTAGTCTCATGTTCGAGTTAAACGATACTTTCGAATAGTCTCATATTCGAGTTATCGCGAATCTACAGTAAACTTAAACCCTTTACCCACTTACGATAATTTGCAGAAGATAACTTCAAACCACAATCGAGGAAAACATAGAAAATATCTTGAAATGAAAGTACATTTATTAATTTCTCCTTTTGCCACAATATTTTTCAAAATTCGTTTGAAGTTTCTTCAAAATGGATCTATACAGGAAAAATGTTCAGACACGACATTTTACTTCTGAAAATACAATTAAAAATGTCTTTCATTTCCGCCATATTTATTTTGTGATTGACCAATACTGTTTATCTACGGTATACACATACGTGGTTTAATTATATTATGTGTCTTTGTACGGAAAACATGTGGGAAAAGTCTTTAATAAATCTCGAAATTTGTGATTCTTTTCAAGACGAAGAAACAGTGTTAAAACGAGAGCAGGAACCCAAAAGGATTCACAAAGCTTAAACGTTTGAGAAGTGTCTTAAGTCGTCTTTAAACTGAATGAGAATAGATGGCTTCTTCAAAACTGAACGTCTGAATATATGAAAATTGAACGACTGAAAATATGGCTAATATCGTTTTAAAAAAAGAAACGACTGACTAGATGTCTGAAGTCGTCTTCGATAATGAACGGACTGAAAGACGACTTTAAATTAAACGACTGAATAGATGTCTAAAGACGTCTTTAAAATTAAACGACTGAATAGATGTCTAAAGACGTCTTTAAAATTAAACGACTAAATAGATGTCTAAAGACGTTTTAAATTGAACGACTAAATAGATGTCTAAAGACGTCTTTAAAATTAAACGACTCAATATATGTCTAAAGACGTCTTTAAAATTGAACGACTGAATAGATGTCTAAAGACGTCTTTCAAATTAAATACTGAATAGATGTCTAAAGACGTCTTTAAAATTGAACGACTGAATAGATTCTAAAGACGTCTTTTAAATTAAACGACTGAATAGATTTCTAAAGTCGTCTTCAAAAATGAACGACTGAATGAATGACTTAATCATTTATACTAGGCTTGATAACAAAAACTATAAATATATACTAATGTATATTGAACGATACACTTGCATGTATGCTTACAGTTACTTGTTTGAATTTGTTCTTTAAACCTTTCCTACTATCCGAGACTTAATTAAGAAATAACCCCCCCCCCCCCCCCACCCCCACCCCCACACACACCTGCTCATTTTGAGCACATTCTCCTTTTGTCTCATTTTTTTTCAAAATATCGTCTTCTGCAGATGTTTCAAAAATAGTCTATATGTAGGACAGGGTAAAGTAGAGTCTAACATTGCGTACGTATTTGTTCTTATCTATAAAAACCGTCAGCGTAGAGTACTCTTATGTGACATATGGATGAGGGCGAAGTCATACATTCCGGTTTTTCCTAACACACCAAACCACTCGTGCATGTGCATAGCCGAGTCAAACAATCAAATAACAGCTTTAGACTAGCCCTGCTCGACATATCAACAATCTGTCTTCTCCGGTTTCACTCAATAACTTTTATCGATATTCACCTAATCGATCGCCGGAGTTTCTTATCTTTCGGCAGTTTACGAAGATCACCGACGCAATTCGTAGGGGTCATAAATCATAAATCTCAGGGTAATTCAAACGGATTAGCAGTTTTAATCTTGGTAGGTAAACGGTTTTATTATACGGGATATGGCTATATTTAAAAGAGCATAGCAAAATTGTGTTTTACGTTTTAATATAAATCAAGTTTAAATTGATTTTTCA
>JASEVX010000004.1:56218466-56304636 GCA_031761405.1 Serripes groenlandicus | reverse complement strand
GTAGAAATGTTCCTTGGATCGAACCTCCTATCAGATTCCTTCAAGCCATGGCTGAGTGTCGAAAACATGGGGGGGCCGCCAGGGGTGGGGCTCTTTTGCCTTATTATGGCTATATTGAAAACTTAAAAAAATCTTCTCCTCCGAATGTGTCAGCACGATATTCCAAATAATTTTGTAGAAATGTTCATTGGGTGACCCCTCTATCAGATTCCTTCAAGCATGCTGATTGGTCCGAAAAACATTGCCTCCAAAAGTGCAGGCGATTTTCAAATAATTTTTGTAGAATGTTCCTTTAAGTGACCCACTATCAGATTCCTCCAAGCCATGTTGATTGGCCGAATAACATGGCCGCCAGAGAGGGTGGGGGGGGGCTATTTTGCCCTTATATTGTCTATAGTGTAACTTAAAAATCTCTCCTCCCGAAAGTGTCAGGCCGATATCAAATAATTTTGTAGAAATGTTCCTTGGATGACCCCCTCTATCAGATTCCTTCAAGCCATGCTGATCTGAGTTATCGACTTGTTCGAGTGGCCCCTCAATGTATGTTTAATTCAAGTAGTAATTTATCAGGAATTCATATATGTTAAGTGTTTATTATGAAAGACAAGCCAATGATATCTAGTTAACAGCACAGCAGCAGTTGTATAAATACATCCGTTTCAGGATGGTTCGAGTTAAACGATACGTTCGAATAGTCTCATGTTCGAGTTAACGATACGTCAACTAGTCTATGTCGAGTTAACGATACGTTCGAATAGTCCCATGTGTCGTTAAACGATACGTTCGAATAGTCCATGTTCGAGATTAAACGATACGTTCGATATAGTCCCCAATTCGAGTTAAACGATACGTTCGAATAGTCTTATGTTCGAGTTAAACGATACGTTCGAATAGGTCCCATGTTCGAGTTAAACGATACGTTCGAATAATCACATATTTCGAGTTAAACGATACGTCTAATAGTTTCATGTTCGAGTTAAACGATACGTTCGGAATAGCTCATGTTCGAGTTAAACGATACGTTCGAATAGTCCCATGTTCGAGTTAAACGATACGTCGAAAAGTCCCATGTTCGAGTAAACGATACGTTCGAATAGTCTTATGAGTTCGAGTTAAACGATACGTTCGAATAGTCCCATGTTCGAGTAAACGATACGTTCGAATAGTCCCTCATGTTCGAGTTAAACGATAAGTTCGAATAGTCTCATTTGAGTTAAAACGATACGTTCGAATGATCACATATTCGAGTTAACGATACGTTCGAATAGTCTCGTTGTTCGAGTTAAACGATACGTTCGAATAGTTTCATGTTCGAGTTAAACGATACGTCGACTTAGTCTCATTGTTCGAGTTAAACGAAACGTTCGAATCGTCTCATGTTCGAGTTAAACGATACGTTCGAAATTTCTCATGTTCGAGTTAAACGATACGTTCGAATTGTCTCATGTTTTCGGAAGGTTAAACGATAGTTCGAATAGTCACATATTCGAGTTAAACGATACGTTCGAATAGTCTCAATGTTCGAGTTAAACGATCGTCGAAAAGTCTCCATGTTCGAGTTAAACGATACGTTCGAATAGTCCTCACGTCGAGTTAACGATACGTTCCGAATAGTCTCATGTTCTAGTTAAACGAAACGTTCGAATAGTCTCTATGTTCGAGTTAAACGATACGTTCGAAAAGTCCTCAATGTTCGAGTTAACCGATCGTTCAATAGTCCTCATGTTTGAGTTAAACGAAAAGTTCGAATAGTCTCATGTTCGAGTTAAACGATGCGTACGATAGTCACTCATATTCGCCATTTGAGTTATCTGCATGGTAAAAGACTCAACAGAAATGCCATATTTAGTCCTGACAATGCGGCTATGATTTGTGAATACACGTCTGAAATCTACAACAGACGTCCTTGAAAATGATCATTAGGAATGATATGGGAGATCTTTATAACTGATATTAAATCATTGAAAAGAGTGAATGCATTGGAACAAAAATAGAATTTGCTCATCATGAGCAATTTCTTTACTTTATCACAACGTTCTCAAATTTCCGTCTGCGGCATTAGGCGTCTAAATGCGCTTTGTATGAGAGAAAGGGTAACATATATAATATATTGAGAAAACCAACATTATGGACTCATGGCTAATGTATCGACCCCTGATCAGGCCTGCGCAATCCGTGCTGGTATAATACGGGCCGACACATTCCGTCCTCAGGGGGGTAGAGGTATAGAGTTATGATTCCCTGAAACTAGAAAATCCACAGGAGCGAAAAGTGTCCCGTCCGGATTAGCTTGCGCGGCATACTAAGGCTGATCCGGTTGATACTTTACGCAAATGTGGTTTTTTTCGTTGGACGGATCATTTCTGGGGGGCGTATCAATTGAAGTGACATATAAACGCTCAGGATCGCCATCATACAATTAATGTTAAAACTAATGTTTACGTCATCTTATTGTCTCATTACATGTGACATGTTATGTATGATGTATATGTCCGATATGAATTGTAACGCCTATACATAGTCTGTAATTGGGACACGTGTTTGGAGATGGTTGACTAATTGGTATCATTTAACGTATTATTTCGTATAACTACGGAGCTACACTTCTATTGTGTATGTATCGGTTGTTGATTATAGGACTATATTACATGAAGACAAACTATGAAGGCTCTGGTGAGACTATGTTGCGATGTTCAGGGTCGTCTCGTCTTAACCATTCGCTAGGCAATACCAAACCCCAATTGCATGACGCATATTTTACACTTTCCCTCATAAAGACGCTTATCGACGCCTCTACAGCAGACGGCTTTTTAAAAGCATATTAAGTGACAAATTGAAGAAATTGCTCAAACGAGCAATTTCTTCTTTTGCTATAATGTTGTCCCACTTTTAGTCATAGGTTATCCAATTCAATTATAGAGATTTTCCTATTTTAGGAAAAAATATGTTCAAAGTCGTCTGCTGGCATAATTGTCTTATGGGAAAGGGTTAACGTTATCTCCACTATGTACAAATTACAAATCATGGTGAGAAATATTATTGACAATGGGATTCACAAAATCCAGCATAGGGGTTAAAATTGGTACAGCACAGATCAGAGTGAAACAATACTTAGACGTGATCTTTGTTGTTATGTACAACAATCTTGACCTTTCTCATCATACAACACATCTACTATGGTCAATCGCTAAAAGGAAAGACCATGATAGTTTAACAGATTTGAAACTCGTGGCAAAAGGATACAGTGTCGTAATGTATTCAACCCTAATCAATATAACACATTTATTCAAATGAGAGTTCCATATCTTTTGCTAGATTCTTTTCAAAGTATCCGCTTGTGCAGTAATAATTTAACTTTTCGAGAACAATAAAAATCTAATATTGACCGTGAATGCTTCAATCTAACTGGGTAGTCATACTAGTTAGCAAATTGTGTACATTTTCTGGTCTTTCAATTGACTGTTTTTTCAAGATTTATCTGCCAACATAGTTTTGAACTATTATACTTACTTTGTTGTCACTATTAGCAATATTTGCAGAAGTTTCAACATTTCAAAATGTTGATCTTCTATCTGGAGTTCAGCACATTTACATAGCCTTGGCCTAAATGTTTGTAAATCATGCAGGATGTTTCCAAATGCGGGAAAGGTTTAACACTTCCAGGAAAAACTAATACATTCTCTACCTGCCTGACAAGTTTACAGGGAAGACCTTACCAGACGGCTCTGGCAACTTCCCTAAAGAACTGTATAAATCTTCACTTGTCATGACTTACATTACTAACTACTTACATAGTTTTAACCGCACCCCGCCGAGATGATAGCCTGAGTTGGTATTATCTCATTTCCAATTATAGACTGCATTTTGCACTTTTGACGCATCCTGCAGCAGACGACTTTTTAATCATCGTGACAAAAGGGGAAATTGCTCAAACGAGCAATTTTTTGTTTTGCCAGAATGTTTTCAATATTTTTTCATCCAATTTATAACCATCTACAATTCAGAGATTTACCATAATTTTGAGTAGATATTTTCAAGTCGTCTGCTTCAGATTTGCTTGTAAAAAGTGGCAAAAGGATTAAAACCGGCTAATTGGGTTCGAAAATCCGCTCGCGGAGTCTACGGTCGGAGTGCCATTGGACCAAGGCAAGGCACATTTCCTAGCCGTATTCTGATTATTCACCCAGGGGTCACGAGTAAGCGCACTGACGCCCGTGTACTATTTTTTACACTGTTGAAAACGACTTTAAAACCGCAATAAAAACAAACAAACACCTATCACGTAGTACATTGATTCAGCGGGCTTATAGGTCCAACTCACCGACGTGTATTCATTTATAACTGAGTCACGTCTAGTAATTTGGGGTCTCATTGACACTCACTAACGGGGATCCTATAATCGGTTAAATGGCATAAACCTAATGGGGAGCTAAGCTTCTAGATCTTTGTCAAACGACGCTCACTGGGTCTTAATTAACACGTAGACCGGACAGGGAAGGCTTGTGGGTGAAACAGGCGGACCAGAGTCTTCACTGTACGGATATTCATCAATCCTTTCCACCGCATACGCATTTTGACGCGATAGCAGCAGGACGACTTTGAAAACATTAGTGGGCCAAAGAATAAATTGCTCATGGTGAGCAATTTCTCCTTTGGCCACAACGTTTTAACTTAATTAAGCTATCTTTTATTGAGATTGTTCACGTTTTTGTCACGGTTATCAAGGTCGTCTGCTGCAGATTTGTAGTATGTGGGAAAGGGTTAAGCCCCCAAATTGAGTGACGCGGTTAAGTAACTCATACGTTAGGAAATGATGAAAGAGGTTAATTTATGTATCGTCTGTTTATACGATCGGTGAATACTTAGATCAGCCTGTGATCACAGTTACTGCGTCCTGTATTGACATCCACATGATTTTTTTTTTTTTTGTAAATATGTATTCAGCGAATGTTTTATAATGTCAATATTATGTTTTTAATCGCGAATTGCGTTAGAGGTATTGATGCCTCTCTGCTTCACTTTCTTGCTCTGACAAACTTTATAATTAACTCTTTCCAACATATAGACGCTTTCTGATGCCTCTGAAGCAGACGACTTTTGAAAACATCGTGACAGAAGGGGAAATTGCTCAAAATAAGCAACTTCTCCTTTTGCCACAATGTTTTTACTCTGTTTAATGATGAAACTCTCATTTATGAGATTTTTCACGTTTTCGTAGATATGCTTTAAAAGTCGTCTTCTGCAGATATGTTGCATGTGGGGGAAAAGGGAAAGGGTTGACCATAAAAGATGCATAAAATGGCTGTAAGTTACATGTTGAGGATTCATTATGGGAGAATTTGCGGACGCACATCCTCATCCGAATCTTTACTAGTGTAAATGCAAAATACCGATTTTCCTAATTATGTTTCCCATTTGTTGAATAGATAATGTGTCATCTGTGAATATGTATCTGGTTATCAAATATCATGTGTACAACTCTTCCGCGCCATCTCAACCTACCCACTGCATTCGCCAATGACAGGAACTATTTAAATGGCCATTATTAAAGAATCTGCCATAATATATAACTATTTAACAACATATTTTAGATAGCAACTTATAAATCAAAGTACTGAAAGTACTGGTAACGAATTATTTTGAACATGTATTGTAAAATCTAATTTATGAATGCAATTGATCATGCTATTGCACAATTTAGTCTATTTTATTATTATTAATATTTTTGTCCAGAGATTTTTTTTATCAGTTGACAGTTTTTAGTAAATGTAGCATTTCAACGGCGATGCGAGCGTAACTCTTTCACTGAGCTCTGCGTAAAGTCTGTCAAAACACCCATGGCATATTTGTGAGATTTACATTGTTAGTTCGATTTGTTTTCGTCACCAGGGGCGGATCCAGGATTTCGGCTTATATATAACTATGTTTCATGTGAGTGAATTAATATTATAAATCTATAATGTTTAACAAATCGCATAAATAAGAATTAAAAAAAAAAAAAGTTCCAATTAAGACTCGAACTCCGCGTCTATAAGTAGTCCCATGATTAGTAGTTCTACACGCTCTCCATTACACCACGGTACTTTGATACAACATTTTGAGCGTTACTTTCGTATATATATATATATTAAGCTAACTGAATGCGCGCGTATGTAAACCATGATCTATAATTAGAAAGCCCCTTTGATCATCGTTATCATGTTGGAAAAAGGAGAAACAACGGCGATGCGAGCGTTTAAAATGCACACTGACTATTTCCTGAGCTCTGCGTAGTGGCATATTTGTGAGATTAACATTGTTCTATACAGCGTGGGGTCGACTTCTAGTTGAATGGGCATACGACTAAAATCATACTCGTGCCTTATACGTACCTGCCGACAATGAAATATATATGCGCGTACTGTTAATTTGATATTTTCTAGAAAATTGATTATCTATGATGATTCGATAGTATAATTATGACTCACTGTATTGAAATAACACGTAGAAGTCATTTTAATATCGAAAAAATACTAGGACTATTTAGGTGCAGCGATGTGTATTCTAAGCGGAAGTGTAGTTTAACCGTGACTTCCGCAAACAAACACGATCGCGTTACTGTATTATTTTTTGAGAAAAATAATTCGTTAATAATATTAACATGTCAGCACAGATTGGAAACAGTATAGATGCCATAAACCTTTGCATCACCACAGTCTGATCCAGATCTACACTGTTCAAATAGTAATTACATTACCTTTTTAGGACATTATGTCAACTTGTGTTGTTTCTGAGAAGATGGTGCAGTGTTTCATGCAGATCTGATCTACACTGTTCAGAGATGCCCCCTTTTTGAAAGGTTCTAAATAACGCGTAATAGAACGCTTCCAGGGGCGTAGCTTGGCAATAATCAATGTGTAGGCCGTCTCGTGAGAAAATCAACATTGCGTAAAGTATCGACCGGATCAGCCTAAGCATACCACACAGGCGTACCCGGATATACACTTTTCGCCTCCTGTGGATTTTCTGTTTCAGGAATCACTACTCTATCTATCCCCCCCCCCCCCCCCCCCCCCCCCTTAGACAGGAATGTGTCGGCGGATCAGTCTGCGCTGGACGATACATTACGCAGATGTGTATTGGCCGCAGCTGCATTTTGGGTCATTTTTAGAAAAATGTGTAGGCACGTGCCTACAGTGCCTAAAGGGAGCTACGCCCCTGCCTTACAATCAATCAGTAGCTTTACCTTAGATCATGAAGAAACTGATATCATTCTTTTTATAGGTACACAATTCCTAAGAAAATTCGTCAGTGTCGGAAATCCCGTTTATATAATTTAAACAAATGTGTGTTGAATTATATTATCAGTTAGGATTGAACGTTAGTTTGGATGAAGCGGACTTGAAAGCTATAACTAAAAGAAAACATACATTTAACAATAAGGATCAAACTTGTAAGGACTGGAAACGAAATAATTCCCTTAGTAATTAGATCTATAATTGAGTTACATTTGTGTTATTATTACTTTTATGTAATACTTTTATTATAATACATATTATTATTACTTATATTATTATTATTCATTCATTAAACTATATTAGTAGTTGTAGTAGTACTGTGTTATTATTATTATTATTATTATTATTATTATTATTATTATTATATTATTATTATCATTATTATATTAGTTGTTGTAGTAGTACTGTTGCTGTTGTTGGTGGTGGTGTTGTTGTTCTTGTTCTTGTACTTCTTCTTATAATAGTCACAATCTTAAATATCATTTCTATTTATATCATGATATCATTGTCATCACCCCTTGTCATCATCACCATCAATATCATAACCAACAGTATTATCAATAAATACAAGTTTCGGTTTCTTTTTATGACTGAATAGATCTCATATTTTATAATCTGTTACGATACTGACATAATTTAACCCTTTCCCTCATACCACGAATCTGCAGCAGACGACTTTAAATACATACCTGAAAACATTTGGAACTCCCTTTAAATGAAAGTGAAATAATGAAAAGAGATCAAAACATGTTGACAAAAGAAGAAATTGCTCGTTTGAGCAATTTCTTCTTTTGTCGCAACGTTTTCAAAATGCCGTTTGGTGCAGAGGCGTCAGAAAGCGTCTATATGTGGGAAAGGGTTAATGAAAATCATATTGTTATCGACCAAGTTGAACAGGTCTTGTTATTCTCGAAGACTCATACGATAATTTACTTATTGAATGAGGGAGGTCGCGGGTTCGATCTACCAGCCGCGTAATACCAAATACTTTAAAAATGGTAGTAATGACTGCCCTCCTAGGCGCTCAGGGTTGTGGGGTATGCATTACGGCTGACTGGCTGGTGTGAGGATAAATGGACCAGTAGTACTGGTAACTTACCCATGACACGCCGTGATATAACTGAACAATTGTTGAAAGTGGCGTTAAACACAAACCATTGATCAATCAAAACTGAATTAATGTGTGATATCACTACAGCTGACTTTTGACAAGAAGCTAGAATTGTTACCGCATTATTAGCAATTTATCCTTTTACCACAATGTTTTCAGAAGTCCACTGCACCAACTGACATCTAGGAATTCTCCATGGCCTAGTGGTTAGCGTCGGGGATTTTGAACCGGACGTCCTTGGTTCGATCCCAAATCACGGCGCTGTGGTCATGGTGGAGCGCCCTTGGTCAAAGCACATTTACTTGACTAGTATACTGGTTTGTTTACACATGGATCGTGAATAAGTGAATTTCTGCATTTGCCACAATGTTTTCAACTCGATCAAATGATTAAACTTTCATTTATAGAGGTTTTCAACAATTGTCCTAGATGCGTTCAAAGTTGTTTGCTGTTGTATGTGGGAAAGGGTTAAAGCACACAACATGTGAAATATCATATCAGTTAAATTATAACTAATGATGCAGTATAAAATCTGATGTTATGATATTGCCATGTTTATTGATTTAGATTTTTTTTTATAAACTGATTGCCTCATTTCAGCAAATTCACAGTGTGTCGTCTCCCACAGGACGATATGTTCTCCCTACTGTTTATCCTGACAGTGTCTGCTATTAAAGAAATCATAGAAGATTATGTAAGTATTGGGGAATAACGCTAGGTTGTTTTTGCATTGGGAACATCCCATACTAGGAAATTATTATTGTTCACATCTCCAAATATTTCTTTAAATCTTCACAGTATATACTATATAATGCACAAGTTCTGCCTTCGTCACAATGTTTTCAAGAGTCCTCTGCAGCAAATTGTCGAAATGCGTCTGCAGGCTGAAAATACTTAGCAAATTGACAACAAGAAGAATTTTGATGCAAAGCATCAAAGACGCCGCGCATGATTTTGAAGCATGACTTTAAGGAAGCAGATGCAGTTCAGTACATTTAAATAACCTGTGCAAACAGACAGGATGTAAATATTTCGAACATGAAGGCCAAATGTCCCTTTATTTTAAACAAGAAGTCCAATATGTGCTTATATTGTTCACCTAGCTATCATAGCCTATATAAAGAGGTTACCATAGGCAGAAAGGGTAAATATTGACGTAGGGATTAAACGTTTCTCAAGGTTTTTTTTACCAATAAACTGTTTTAAATCCTCTAACTAGATCAATTAAAAAACAACAACATAGGTGCTTAAATATTAACACATACTAAGGTTTATTGCCTCTAGTTGTAAGTTAAGTGTGACACAAGCTTTGGAAGGAGAGGGAGAAGTATATTCCTCTTACAGTTTAGCAGAAGTATGATAGAAAAAACGGGAGTATATAAACAAAAAATAAGTAAATTAAAGATATTTATGATCAAGATTGAGCATTATGAAAGTTCACATGTATAGTCAACATATAGCAATTAGTAATAAGTCTGTTTTGTTTGTTTGTAATGTCGGTTTAATCGTTTTGAACATGCCAGAAGAAAACTGAAAAATAAACAAAAGAAAATGGTCAAGGCAGTTCCCCAATAGCAAAGAGCGAAACCAGATGGTACGAATCGTTCATATCGAACGAAACATGAACAACCGAGTACGAATCCAATGAATTTTGGAAATCGGATGCAATCGTGAAAACAGCAAAATATTCATAACAGAAGGAAGCAGAGACAACTTTTAAAATTACTCTATGGGACCCGATGACACCTTGTCGTCTATTAAATAAAAATAACCACAATCGCCAAGCGATGACATGCTGCATTTACAAATAATAGAATTGGTCACGTTATGGCCCTGCCTATTGTATAGTTAGCTTAACGTTGTTTTTACAGTTTCTATAAGTATACTGTAATATGTAGTAATTAAATGAATCATCATTGATATATTAAAGATTAACATTTTATTTAAAAATCTCAATATTGTAAATAGGCAAAAACATCGCCAGAAACTTTTTCCTGGGCTTTGATGAATCGGGTCGTAAACCAAACAATAAAAAAAGCGTAGCCTAGGAAGTTAGGGGAAAGTTATTAAATACCCATTACATGTATCTACAGTTTTGTAATAACGGTAGAAGACATACGTATTTTGTATCTTGCTGTTTCTTAAATCATTTTATCCAATTTATTTATTCATAAAGGTTTGTTTTTTTTTCAAACATATAACAGAGTATTTCTTAACAATAATAATTTTGGTTGCTCCCTTTTCGATTAGGTTACCCCATGGAACAAAATTAAAACCTATCCCCATACTGACGCCGCGCTTCCACGCGAGGTCAATAAGTAAAGTTTATGTCGCTGTGAAATTAACAAAGGGAGTTCACCGTGTATGATTTAATTAAAAACTACGGAGGGGTAACTCATCTTTAAAAGAATTTAACACTTATCATCAAATAACACATTTGCAGCAGACGATTTTCAACAAATCTTGGCAAAATGCTAAAAATCTATTGAATATGTTTGAATACCGTGTGGCAAAATGAGAAAAAAGCTAATTACGAGCATTTTCTCCTAATGTCACAATTTTTTTTCAAAAGTTGTCTGCTGTAGAGGCGTCAACATGCGTTTGTATGAGGAAAATGTTAATCTGGTCCCCCATGCAGCCGATTAAGTAATAAAGATCACTGTGTAAGATGTTTAGTAAAGACTAAGGAAGAGTTACTCATCTTTGAAAATAGTTTACATATTACAACATACATAACACAGAGTCGCGAAAGAAGAAAGTGTTCATACCTGTAACCTCTATTAAATAATATACTCTTTGTTCATAGAAATTGAAATAATTATTATGTTTTAATTGATTTGATGCAATACGGTGTAGCATAAATGTCATGAAGGTTTTTGTGATAATACATGTACAATGGGACTCGAGATATATCGAAAATGCACTACGAGATATCGATTATCTTCATTTATACTTAGCTGTGAATTATGAATCAAGCCAGAATTATAACATCTTCAAGAAAATTGCATTGCAACGGTTCTGATTGGTCAAATGCGCAATCACGAATGCTGCTTCTCTGTTTTTCTTTTCGAATGCTTGTATAAATCGACTTTGGTCGTATATGCAAAGGCGTCCGAGTATCCATTTGAGAAAAGTGGGTATAAAAACACACAATTACTAATTAAGATATCACAAATGAGTCTCTCTATATTGTCAATGATAATCTCTATAAACGATATTAAGGTAATTGAAAAGAGTTGAAATTGTTGTGGCAAATGGAGCAATTGCTCATTATGATCTATTTCACCTTTTACCACAATGATTTCAAAGTTCTTCTGCTGCAGAGGCTCAGAAATGGTATGTACTCGTATGTGGGAAATGGTCAAAACCGTAAATGACGAAAATTAAGCTCATTATGATCAATTTCACCTTCTGCCACAATGATTTCAAAAGTCGTCTGTTGCAGAGATTCACAAAGGGTATATACTTGTATGTGGGAAAGGGTTAAAACCTTAAATGGAGAAAATAAATCTCATTCCCCTCCCCCATCTTTTTCACATCACTTGAGAAGTGTTGAATCAGATAATGATATCTTGAGATTCATAAAACCCACGGTTATAATCGAAAGTATTGTTATGAAAAAGAGCTGAAACACATTGTTGTGCTCAGTATGAACAAATTCTCCTTTTGTCTCAATGTTTTCCAAACATCGTCTTCTGCAGATGTTTCAAAAAGAGTCTATATGTAGGACAGGGTAAATAGAGTCTCTAACATGGCTTACGTGTTTGTTGACGCCGCATGGAAACGCGGTGTCAGTATTGAATAGGTTTCAATTGTGTACCATGGGGTTGCGTAATCGAATAGGGAGCAACCAACATTATTATTGTAAAAAAATCCCTGTAATATGTTTGAAAAAAAAAGACAACCTTTATGAATCAATAAACTGTATTAACTGATTAAAGAAACAACTAGATAGAAAATACGTATGTCTTCTACCTTTATTACAAAACTTTAGTCACATTTAATTTGTGCTTAATAACTTTTCCCCAACTTCCTAGGCTACGCTTTTTTAATTGTTTGGTTTACGGCCCTGACGACCGATTCATCAAAACTTCCTAGACTACGCATTTTTAATTGTTTGGTTTACGGCCCTGACGACCGATTCATCAAAGGTCCGAAAAAAGTTCACTTTTCCCCAACTTCCTGGGCAACACTTTTTAGCTCGACTATTCGAAGAATATGAGAGCAATTACAGTCACTTGGACGTCGGCGTCGGCGTTACAACTATGGTTACAGTTTTGCATGCAAGGCTTTTCCTCACAAACTACAGATGCTATTCCTTTGAAACTTCACACACTTATTGTACATCATCAAATGATCTTGCAGGACAAAGTCCCAAAACTTTATGTCAGATTTTAGTTGCAATTATGCCCTTTTTGGACTTAGAAATTATGGTTAAAGTTTTGCATGCAAGGCTTTTTCTCACAAACCATATATGCTATTGTTTTGAAACCTCACACACTTATTGGACATCATCGAATGACCTTGCGGGACAAGTCCAAAAACTCTACATCAGATTTTGACACAATTATGCCCCTTTTTGGACTTAGAAATTATGGTTAAAGTTTTGCATGCAAGGCTTTTTCTCACAAACCATATATGCTATTGTTTTGAAACCTCACACACTTATTGGACATCATCGAATGACCTTGCGGGACAAGTCCAAAAACTCTACATCAGATTTTGACACAATTATGCCCCTTTTTTGACTTAGAAATGATGGTTAAATTTTTGCATGCAATGATTTTTCTCTCAAACCACAGATGCTATTGCTATGAAACTTCACACACTAATTGGACATCATCAAAGGACCTTGCAGGACAAGTCCCAAAACTCTATATCAGAATTTTGTCGCAATTATGCCCCTTTTTGGACAAGGAAATGTTAGTTTAAGTTTTGCAAGCAAGGCTCTTTCTCACATACCATAAATGCTATTACTTTGAAACTTCACACACTTATTGGACATCATCAAATGACCTCGCAAGACAAGTCCCAAAACTCTATTTTGACACAATTATGCCCCTTTATGACTTAGCAATTTTTGGTTAAAGTGTTGCATGCAAGATACTATTATGGACATATCTCAGTATACTAACCACGAATGATAATGACTTGAAACTTCATTCATGTCTTCAGGGGTGTCAGACAGTCAAGTTAGATAACTCTTGTATGAATTCAGTACAAACTATGGCCCTTGTTTGACTTTGACAATTTGGTTAAAGTTTTGCATGTAAGGTACTATCATGCACATATCTCATTACCACTGTTTACTATAGATGTAAATGGCAAATAGTCGAGCATGCTTTCTTATGGTCAGCTCTTGTTTAATTGTTTGGTTTACGTCCATTGACGACCGATTCATCAAAGCTCAGAAAAAAAAAGTTTCGGGAGATGTTTTTGCCTATTTATAAAATTTGTTGTATTTCTAAACTTAAAACGTTCCTCCTCATACAATTTGTTCATTCAGACCATTGTATTCTTGATATATGTTGACTATACATGTTAATTTTTTCTTTTAATTTCATAAATGCTCAATTTTGATAATATATATCTTTAAACTTGTTAAAATTACTTTGTATTTTGTGTTTATAAACTCCCGTTTTTGTTATTATACTTCTGCTAAAATGGAAGGAGAATATACTTCCCCCCTCTCCTTCCAAAGCTTGTGTCACACTTCACTTATAACTAGAGGCATTAAACCTTAAGCTTATATCCGTTAATATTTCAGTAGCTATGTATTTTGTTTATCTAGTTGCTGAATATCACATATATCGTAGCATATAAAACGTCTAATCCCTACGTCAAAATGTACCCGTTTTGCTCTTGATAACCTTTTATTATAGTCTATGGTAGCCATGTGAGCAATATAGGCACATATTGGCCTTCTTGTTTAAAATAAAGGGACATTTGGCCTTCTTGTTCAACATATTTAGATCCTGTCTGTTTGTACAGGTTATTTAAATGTACTGAACTGCATCTGCTTCCTTCCAAACCATGCGCAACGTCTTTGATGCTTTGCATCAAATATCGACTTGGTCTTATCTATAAAACCGTCCGCGTATCATGTGGCATATGGATGAGGGCGAAGTCAGACTTTCCGTTTTTCCTAATACACCGAACACTCGTGCATGTGCATAGCCGAGTCAAACATTCAAATTACAGCTTTTGACATGTCCTGGTCGAGCATTCTGTGTGGAAGGTCGATTGAAATACGCTATGACATGTATAATGTGACAATGTGATTTATTTCAAGTAGTTAAGACATCGACATGTAAATAGCGAAAAAGAATTATCACATACTGTGGTGCAATATAATGTTATCACGTCGCTCGATATACACCGTACATAGAATCATGCACATAAACATATCTACAAAATGTATACACTCAGACGGAATGACATTTAATGTTCTTATTCTAAGGTAAATGTTATATCGATAAAGCTGCTTTTCACGCAGCCACGCACGCACATGTCAATAACCACATGCTGCACTATTGTATTTTTGAATTTCATTTTTCTTTCATTCTAGCGAAAGTGTATCGATTAGAAAAGAACAATCACTACTTAGGTACAATAATCGTTTATTCATTATCGTAATGGCATATCAACACATATCAACACGTAAGTTCCCGAAAGGCGAAACCTCCAGAGGATTTCCAAACAATACAACTGTTGTCGTCAGTTCACCAAAGCCGTTATCTATCATAATCATGAACGCAGATGGGTTAAAGTTAGCTGGTGAAAAACCTGGTGCAGTTCCAGAACGAAGGCGACGTATTATACAGTCTGTTGTACAAACGTATAACCCTGCTCTTGTTCTATTCCAAGAATTCAGATGGAAAGATATCATAGGAAAAATATGGAAATCGTGTCCAATTCCCGAACATTATGTCTACTCTGGACATTTTGAGGCAGGTATAATGTATGATGCAAATCTACTTTCCGCAAAGAATCCCGAAACAGATTTCCGTCGTGTTTTGGAAGAGTTACAGGGTAATGCAAATAATGCTCTTAGTGTGACATTTCCGATGGATTTTGACCCCCTACCTAGGATGTGTGCTCGACTTATGTCTACTAACAATGACAAGTCACAAGAATTCACATGCATATCGTGGCATGGTAACTATAAGGTTAAGTTTGCAAAAAGAGTTGAGTATTTTATATATCTGATGGAATTACTCAGAAATTATTACGAAAAAAGTAAATTTCCGATTTTAATTGCCGGAGATTTCAATGTGAAATTAGCTGTTATTCGTGTTTATGTAAAACACCCTTTCGTCGTATATGAGTACACACCATCACGTAGACGAAAAGCAAGAGTAATCGATTATTTTATAACAACGCATGATCTTTCTTTGAAGGATCTGAAGCCAATTTATTTAGAAATTAGTTGTCCCATAAATAATGCGAATGCAATCCTGGACCACGATCCAATCACTGCTTCATTGACAATACCATATGCAAACAGAGCAGACTGTCCAGGAAATAATATAAATGCAATCCTGAACCACGATTCAATCATTGCTTCATTGACAACATCAGCAACACAGTTGAGTAGTTTTGACTTTTTTAGTATTAAATTGCCTGAGCTCCAGAATATAGATAGTAAAGTCAAAGTTTTAAAACTGTTTATATGTTGTCTTTAAATTTGAGAATCATACTTCTCAGATAAAATTAGAGTAATAATTTCACTTTCAAGTACAATAAACATCTAAATATCGATCGTGTATGCTTCATTTTTACTGGGTAGACATGCCCAGTACGCCGAATTGTGTACATTTTCATTGACTGTTTTTCAGAATTTACTGACAAAATAGTTTTGAACTATTTAGTATTTACTTTGTTGTCACTATTAGCAATATTTCCAAAAGTTTCAACATTTAAAAAATTTGATCTCCATCTAGAGTTAAGCACCCGTTTGCTAGAATGTTTGCTTCAGATGCGTAAAAACGCGTCTGCTAGTTGGGAAGGGTTAATAAATACCAAAATGTGTCTTTATCGGTTGGAAAGATGGGCGTACCTAAGCTCTTCCTGATCAACAAAAGTTCGACTTCAACATGTTTATTGTACCAAATTTCGCACGCCAAGCTAGTTATTCATAGAGGGATCATGCAAGACACTTGAATTCGAGACGGCGAAAACCTCTTATCTGTTGTTTCATTCTAATCGGTATTCAACATTTTAAAAGTAACATAACTTCTTAAATCCATTGAGAACTGTGGCTTCATTTAAAATCAGAATGTTGTTCCTAAGACAAACTTTATCGTCGATGAAGTAGAATTAAAGTATTTTTGAGAAGATTAAACTACAAAATCATGTATGAGCCTTTCCGCGAGAAAACCAACATAGTGGCCTCTGCGTAATGTATCAATCCAAATCAGCCTGCGCAGTCCGCGCAGAATGATTTGAGCCGACACATTCCGTCTCAGGAGAAAAGAGGTAAAGAGTAATGATTCCCGAAACAGAAAATCCACAGGAGGCGAAAGGTGTCCGGGTACTGGTCTATTATTGATCTTTCATTTATAGAAAGTTTCCATATTGTTTCGGCGATAGCTGTCTAACCTCGTTTTAACTTAGATGTTAAACAAATGATCTAGATTGCAGACCTATCAAATGTTGTATTTAATGAATAATGTCGAAGAAATAAAGGAAATAAACGTTTTGATTGGCTCATAGTTAAGTTTGCGATCCTACGAGAGACACTAATAAGGTTAAGTTTAAAAATGAAATGTAATGCAAACTAACATTTAATTGTTTTCCTTAAGGAATAAATTTGAACATTAAACAAACAGACAACGTTTTTGTTTATTGTAATGCTAATGAAATATATGACGAATTTCACTTAAGTTTGGTATGTGATATACATATTAGTAATAGAAAAAATGTATATCAACACGATTTGTTTTTTAAAACCACAGTGTTTAAATATATTGTTAAGCTTGTAAAATTCAGCAAAGAAAAATGAAGTGTTAAATCTATGTGTTAATATTCATAAATGTTATAAAGAACGAATTGAACATCTTTATAATAATGCTTGACCCAATGAAACATTTCTCTACATAATATGATTGACTATCTTGTATATTTTGATATTTAAATTAAGTGTATATTGATTTGAAACAGTGTATGTATGTTTAAAATCAATAAATATGTGTTCAAGTTTTATTTACTCTCTTCACATTTACATGTGTTTAGATGATTACGTATATAGTACAAGACTAATGTTTATATATTGAATTTCAACATACAATACACTGCAGAATAAGGCTGCACATCGAAGGTATTTTGACATAAAATAAACACACAAACAAAAAGCAAAAAAAGCACACAAAATAAACCTTAAAAAAAACACCAAAAAATACCACAAAAAAAAACCCACTAGAAAACAAAAAACAACAACACAAAAATAAAAACTTAAATGTTAAGGTACATGCGTGATTAACAATATAGAAATGGCTAAACGATTGGACGGGGGGAAGTTGTTATAGTAATACTATCATATAGACTGACTACATGTCGTCGCCAGGTGGATTCCTTAGTTCTTCACATATTATTTTAAAGAATTTATTCAGTTTTGTTAATTTTGATAATTCGTTCTCGCACGTTATGTTTTGGAATATTAAAACGTTTACGTGATTTTTTTTTTTGGTGAAAGTTAGGTACTTATTTCTTGCGTTTTGGAAGTGTGTGCATTTTAATGAATAGTGGAACTCATCACCTATCTCATTTAAATTACACAAAAAGCATTTTCTATCTTCTGTTTTCAATCCATTGCCATCTGCCTTTTTCGATTGGTAAATAATTAATACTCAGTCTAAAATTTATCAAAGGTTGCACATTATTTTCGTCGACAGTTAGATGTAGTTTATGATCAGTTTTGAATATTCTATAATTGCTACATTTAGAAGAATTATTAACATCTCTATTCCAGTTTTGAGTGTACTGGTTATTTAGTGATACTCCTGCTTTCAGTAATATGTTGTGCCAAATATAACTGAGTCCATACTCATTACAAATGTTTTTAACGTTACTAAACCATCCGTAGGAATTATTATTATTTGGACAGTCTTAAAATTATATACAATGTCGAATTATTTTAGTTATATCAACTTGGAGTTTTTAGTCGAGTCATGAGATAGTTATTGTTGGGAGAAGACCAGGTTATAAGATGGATTATTATTTCTATATTCAGTCTTCACTGAATCTACATACCTACAAATAAAGTATAAAGCAGCTACGCATCTTAGAGCTTTTTTTCGAGCAAGCATATGTGTGTTAAAAAGTGTTCCGATAATTTTTACTTTTGTTCATAGTATACATACATAGTCGCTTAAATTCCAAGTTTAAGGCACATTGTAATTCATTTTAAACATGTGACATGCTTGTCATTTACACATAATCACATATATATTGAAGATTGTAACGGCCCTTCTTCAAGTTCAGTTTCATTTGAATATTACTGTTTTTATTACACAATAGCCTTTTATTACCAAATACTGACACAGTTTTATAATTCACATGTTAGCCTACCTGAGCATGAAGCATGAACAGCCTTCATGGCTGTATTACATTTTTTTTTTTGGAAATGTTTGCTTTTCATGCAATTTTTCTACCGGAGTGTATTGTTTTGGAGATGTTAAGAAAGATTGAATATAAAACATCCTCATCAATTTTGAGTGCTGTTTGGTATATAAAAGTTGTCACCTGCGTAGCATGGTAGGCACTTAGGGATTACCTATTTTTTGTCCGGCGTCTGTCTGTCTGTCCGTCCGCATGAGAGAGTACTTGTGGGGTGCGTGGGGTCCTGAAGCCCTGAAGCCCTGAAGCCCACCCATCACCCTTATAAAGACACTTAGATAAATAGGTTTTTTTTATTTTTTATAACAGGTATCTCATTTGCATATTAATGATATTCATTCCGTAAAAGGGGGTTAATTACGGAATTAATTGCATAATTGCGGGGTGTACCCCACAAGTAAACATCAAAGGAAATAACCCCACAAGTACACTCCCATGAGTTCCGTCTGTCCGTCCGTCCGTCTGTCTGTCCGTCACACTTTTTCGTCACGTTTCAAAGAACTTTTTGTCTACTCAAAGGATTGGATTGAAATTTCAGACAAATGTTTATATCAATCTTTGTGATGGGTTCACAAAAGGGGGATAATCCAAATATGTTTATATCATAGTTGTTGCCCCTTTTCTGTCAAAAAATAAAATTTTCTGACGAGGCCCCGGCAGGTGACACACGTGCTCCGGGGAGCACTCCATTCTAGTTGTTTATTTCTATTATCTTTTGTATGCCTGCCTTCAAAAATATTTGGCATTGTTTTGCAGAGTTGACTGTTCTATTGGCAGGCTAATTAACCAATCATTGTTTTGAGTATGATACCCTCCCGCTTAGGGTTAAAGTTTGCATGCAACCTCAGTATATCTTACAAAGTACTTTAGCTACACCTTTCAAACTTGGTACACTTCTTTACCATCATATCTTAAGTGTGTGTGCCGAGAACCATAACTTTAACTTTCATTTTGCGCAAATAATGGCTTGTTTTCAACTTAGAATTTTAGGTTAAAGTTTGCGTGCAAGCTGGTGTAAAAGCTCATAACTTGTTCACTACTTATACTACAGCTTTGAAACTTTGTACACTTGTTTGTCATCATATTCTGGGTTGATGTATCAAGTATTAAAGTATTTCTCCTTTTCATTTCTTATACGCCCCAGGGGACGTATTATGGGAACACCTGTGGCGGGCGGGCGATGTCCACACTTTTTTCACTCTCTAACTCAAGCATTTCTCATCTGATCTTCTTCAAACTTGGTCAACATGTTTGTCGGCATATTGCCTCGGCCAGCTCGATAACCAGCCAAATCGCCATAGGTACTTCTGGATGATGGCCCTTGAATTATTCCAAAAGATCATGCTTACGATAAAACAAACACAAATGGTCCTTCCTTTGTTATGCCCCACTGACGGGCGTATTTTGTGAGCTTTTATACCATTTTTGTTTCAAATTAGGACTGAATACCTATTTATATAATTGTATTTATTATCATTCTATATGTAGATGTTCAGTTTTAAATATAAAAAAGTAAAGGAAAATCATGGTACTATTTTCTGAGAGTTTTCTGTGTCAAACCTTTATATATAGTCACTGTTAACAGTAAACTTTAACAGATGATTGTGCAGATGTTTGAATCAAAATCAATCAATAATTAGGCACTTAGAGACAAAAAAGGATAAATGTTTAAAGGGTTAGTCTCATAATTGTTGCTCATATATTAAATAATTGTACTAAAATGTATTTAAATAAACTTGCACAGAAGATAGAACTTGAATATTTAGCTTAACAGATGGTCAGCATCATGATTATTATACATATTCTCATAAAACATGGGTTAATTCATGTGATCATTTCAATAATTACCACCCTTTCACATCTACAAACAATTTAAATAACAATCATACAAAAGATTAACAAATGGGCTTCCACCTTGACAGGGTCAAGCTTTGCAAATAAACAAAATGAAAACCAAATTAAAGCTGTCAAATTATATTAGCCTTGGTTTGATTTAGTTCAGATTTAATAAGTCAGTAAAGATGTTATAAATATAATAAGTTGCGTAATAAGTATAATTAAGAAATACAAGAATCTTCCCCATTTTTACACATATCAAGTGTCAATTAAATTGTCTATAAGCATCCTTTGTTCCTTCCCTGGTTCACTCTACTGCATGCATTTTGTTGAACCTCAAACTCATCAAAGCCATGCATAGGTGTTGAAATCACTGCCCTAGGTCAAAATAGGCCACAACCAAATAATGTTTTGAGCTCTTTAGGTCAGGTGAGCTAGAGTATCAAGTGAGCTATTCGAATCGAAATGTGTTGTATGGACGTGTCAAACGTAAATCTTCACATTGTCGACTTCTCTGCAATTAGTGAACAGTTTTCATTTAAACTGCATATTTACTTTCATTCAAAAAAAGTAATCAGGATATTTGCTTATTTGTCGTCTATGCATGTGTTTGTCGTTAGGTTAATATTTACCCTGCCGGGTACATACTAGTACTTGATGGGAGATAAGATGTTACCTAGCCAGATATCTAACCATAGGCCTAATGATTGTGAGGCTAACGCCACATTAACTATACACACTTGTTGAACCAACTCCTACCTAGGTTGTTTTAAAACATGATTATGCTGAAGATACAATTTATTTTATTGTATTGCACCCCTTGAATTTGGTTAGATTGTCTAGTGTTTAAGTATATGGGTTTGTTTACACTGCTACTATCATACATTCGTTCTCAAAATATCTTTACAGATCTCTCAGAGATTCACTTGAGGAAATCAAATTAACAGGAACAGTATCCATCTATGTTGTTAGAAGAAAACTTCTAGAAACTGCCTTGGATCAACTACAGGGTCTAGACTCGGAGATTAACATTGAAGTAAATTTCATTGGAGAAGATGCGATAGATATAGGTAGCCCACAGAAGGAATTCTTCAGTCTTTTGTTCTCTGCTTTTATTAAGGATGTAACTTTTACTTTAAATTTCTCATTCATACAAAGCAATTCCTATAAAGGAATAGACCGTGCAATAGAAAATGCTCTTACAAACGGTCAACCAGGACCAGGAACCATTGGCCCATTGATTGTACAGTACACTAGCTCAGAAGAGCCTCGAAACGGACAAATGATTACAGTGGATGACATAAAGGATGAAGCAGTTTGGATTGCCCTCAAAGAGGTATAGTCATTATATCCAGTATAGCAGCATGTTTAGCATATTATATTAGCTCCACTTTTTAAAGCGTCACACCTTGGTTAAGTTTTTTGCACCACCCCACTTTTTTCAAAACCATTCAAGATATTGCTTTGAAACTTACTATCCTTGCTTCTTACGGCCTTTGTGTACTTGAACATTTACTGCAAAAAGTGAGTGGCCTACGTGGCTGAGTGATTATGGTCACTGACTTGCAATCTCTCGGCTCACCGCTGTGGGTTTGAATCCCGGTGAGGAAGCCTTCCAGTTGGCTTGCGGTAGGTCTGTGGTTCACCTGGGTGTCTCTGTGCACTCGAGGTATTCCTCCACCAGTAACTCGCTGGACGTCGCTATATGACTAAAATATTGTCACGCCGACGGTAAACTCAAACGAGAGGGCCATGTTGGCCCTAGTTCGCTCACCTTAATTATACAATGTACTGCAATGAAAAACACATTAATACATTTATTCTGAATGCAACCTCCACAGTGTTAACAAGATCTTCCTGTGATCTATATCTTTTTACCTGATATAACCCATGTTCCAACATGGACTAGATATCATCAAGACAACATTCTGACAAAGTTTCAACTTGCTCAAAGTAAAAATGCGGCCTCCGGAGTTTGAACAATATCTTCTTTATTGACTTTGTTTCTGAATCAATATGACCCATATTCGAACTTGACCTAGATATAATTCAGACAAACATTCTGACAATATTTCGAAGCTGAAGCAAAAAAATGCGGCATCCAAAAGGGTAACACGATTTTCCTTCAATTCGGCCTAGTGACCTAGTATTTGACCCTACATGGCCCATATTGGAACTCGGCTTAGATATCGTTTAGATAAACATTCTCATCAAATGTCAAGATGCTGTAGAAATAAAAATGTGACCCATATTTGAACGTGACCTAGATATATTTAAGACAAACATTCTGACAAAAATTGCGGCCTCTGGAGTGTTAACAGGATTGTCCTTTGATTTGACCTAGTGACCTACTTTTTGACCCAACATGACCCGTGTTCGAACTTGACTTACATATCATCACGACAAACATACTGATAAAGTTTCAGAATGCTCAAGTTGAATATGTGGCCTCAAAAGTGTTAACAAGATTTCCCTTCAATATGACGTAGTGACCTAGTTTTATACCTCATATGGCCCAGTTTCAAATTTGTCCAAGATTTGATGGAAATGAAATTTGACGCCGGACAAACTGTTATCACAATAGCTCACCTTGCACTTCAAAACTATAGGTTTATGTTTGTTGTTTCTAAATAAAGTACATTCTGTGTTACTTATCAACCCTTGTTAAATGTTTAATTCTAAAAAATAAATGTGGAAATAATATGCCCCCCTTGCACATGTCTGTTCATCTGGCGGTAGACCAACCTTGTTTGATAACTTGAGAATGCTTTGACCTACATTGTTCAAATTTAAGCGGCAGGGAGGTTGAGCATGTCCAGTAGATGAGCCATATTGATTGTGTGGTCATAAGGTCAATTTCACAGTGACCCTGATCACAAAAAGCATGTTTGAATATTGATAGCTAGAGACCGCCTCGACATACGGTCTTAACATTTGAGGGAGGTTGGGCATGACCAGTTGAAACCAATATCATCAACTCCTATGAAACAGTTAGGACTGATTAAGAATTATACCTACTATCCTCAGACATTGAATTGAGCTTCTTCATAACCTTAACATTTATGGAGGGGGATCGCCGCCAAAATTATTGATCAACATTAATGTTGCACATGGTGAATTTTCATCCCAATTGTTCAACAGTGCATACTATAATATGCATACATACAAACTTTACAAATGTATGTCTATTAAAATCCTAAACGCGTAATTTGTAAATACTGGAGTGCTCCGAAATAAAACATATAGGCCTACATAATGCAGAAAATATGAAAATGCAAACCTTAAGCATGTCACAATACAACAGAAAGTAACACATTTACTGATGATTTGAATGATAGACATGCCTATGCAGGAATGTACATATTTCCAAGGTGTTGATTTCAACAACATTAAAATTACATGATAAACAGATCATCAGTTACGTTTTCCAACGCGTTGATTTCAACAACGTCGTACATCTTACAACTATGCATTTGATACAATGTATGTATGTAAAGTTAGAGCGACACAATTATTTTTCTTTCGCTTGGGCCAGGAACCAACGCATGACAACATTATCATTCTTTGGATCAGGAACCAGCTGTGTGACGTCATACAGAAAATTAGTCCCGGATAAATTACCCTAGGTGATAGCGGACCATATCGAAAAAAAGGAAGCGGCGAAAGTCTATACAGATTTGGTTGAAATCTGCGGCGAAAGTCTATACTAATTTGAATGTCGTAAAAGCTGTTTATTGTCGTTAATATTATTTTATCTCCATTAAGTTAGTGCTGTCATTTAAACATGCTGTGTCCATGCCTTTACTATGTGTCTATACATATTTTAATTTCATATTACTACAGGTTCGGAAGTGTGTCTATACAGATTTGAATTTGATTTTTCTACTGGTTCGACAGAGTGTCTATACAGATTTGAATGAGAATTACTAAAGGCTCGACTTCATGTCAGTCTTTAATATTTGTTGAAAACTGTCTATATAGGATATCTAAGTGGACACTAGTTACTCGCTAGTCATTTTAAAATGCGTGTCTATACAGATTATTGTTTTCAATAGGTAGGCCTACGACAGTGTGTCTATACAGATTTGAATTGGATTTTTCAAAGGTTCGACAGTGTGTCTATACATATTTGAATTTGATTTTTCCATAAGTTCGACAGTGTGTCTATATATATTTGAATTTGATTTTTCCATAGGTTCGACAGTGTCTATACAGATTTGAATTTGATTTTTCAATTGGTTCAACAGTGTATCTATACAGATTTTAATTAGATCTTTCCATAGGTTCGACATTGTGTCTATACATATTAGAATTTGAATTTTCAATTGTTGGATTGTCAAATGTTGAATTGTGAAATGACAACTTGTACGATGTACACTCGCAACATGTTAACATGTCAGTTTGCAAAAGCTATCAAATGAATGAGAGGAAAATTATCATGTTCTTTTGTTGAGCTTTGCATCAACTCTAAAAACTATAATTTAAATCGTTCAAATGAAGACTTCTAAATCGAACAGATCTATCTAATCAGGATTTTGACTTCTTGGATTAACTTTTATCTGATTTAAAACTTTGTATATTAAGAGGCCTACTTGTATGGATTACATATATATGGAGACGTCTGTGGCATTTGCAGTTGTGTATATTTACGCATTGCAGTACTAAGTATTTTAATGAATGAATGAATGTATATTGTTTTATGGCGCATCGACAGCTAAGGTCATTTAGCGCGCAATTAAATTTAATTATTCATGATCCCTGGGTAAACAAACCAGTACTAGGCTAGAAAATGTGCCTTGCCCAAGGGCACTCCACCATGACCGTAGTGCCGCGACTGGGGATCGAACCCGGGACACCCGGTTTCGAAATCCCCGACGCTAACCACTCGACCACAGCGGATTCCTACTAAGCATTTTAAAGAATTATATAATGCATTTAGGATTTTAACAGACATACATTTGTAAAGTTTGTATGTATGCATTTTATAGTATTATGCACTATCGAACATTTGGGATGAAAACTCACCACGTGCAACGTTAATATTGATCAATAATTTTGGCGGCGATCCCCCTCCATAAACATTGCCTTACAGATGTTAAATGTGCATATGATATTTATTCTTCAACATTTTCCTGACAATGTGGCTCTCAGGGGAGCATTTTATTTGATAAACATGTTTTATTTGTCTCTTGAAAGAGCATATTATCAAATTATTATTACTATAGTGTGTTCTGTTTCAGATAACAGAGTGTACAGATTACTTGGACACTGCGAAACGCCATGCAGACCTCCTTGAAAGGGTTGGATTTACAAGCGTCCTTATTGAAAAGACCAAAGCCAATGCCATTAAGGAATTATATGTGATTAATAGAATATTAGAACCTCTGCACCACATAATTCAAGGTAATTTTGTTGTTTTTATGAAAAAAAATAAGAGATAAAACTAAGGGACATTGGCACATGTCATGATTCACTATTTAGAAGACCTTCACTTGGACTAGGGTCAGATACAACCAGTGGGACAGTGCTATTATGTACTTATATATGTAAAGATATAGCTAAACACATTTTCTTATACAGCTGGAAAGCTAGAACTAAGATGTTTGGCATGTGTCAACCTCTCAAGACTGATCAAATGATAGCCCTTACCTAAACAATGGTTCATACGGGGTGGGGTACAATTTTAATCCATAGTTTAGATTGAAAGATTAAACGCAACTATTTTCTTTTGTTTTCAAATCATTTATGATACTCCTTATATGTATACTTTCGCAAACTTAAAATGGTTGCCAAGTTATTAACCAGAGTATACATTTAAAATGGCCTTGCCCCTATTGGGTCAAATTGAGGGCTACAGGAAGAAATGGTCTCCCAAAACTGACCAAACTTAACCCATATTTAAGTTTAGGGAGCAGCAGCTTCATATACATGTAGGTTATATGACACAAATGTGTTAACACGGGATACCTCTCCTATTGTGTAGGTCTAGCCAAAAAGATATTATTGAAATTTCTTTTTTTTCTGCAATTATTGATGATAGATGTGACTCATGTTGATTCAACTGCCTCCGGGTCATTATCGCCCTTGTCTTTGGATGGGAACAAATTTCATTCAGGTATATATAAAAACAAAGTCAACTTACTCTCATATTGCAAGCGGAACAGCAAGATTTTCTGTTTATTAACTTTATTCTCTAATCAGTGGTCTTTCAACAATTTTTAGTTCTAGTTTGCTTTTCAGGTTTGAAAATGCAAATTGTGTTAGCCCTGCTGAGGAGCCACTCAGATGAGGCAATGGTGTTCCGGGCAACCAATGACCAAACCATCGATGCAGAAGACATCAAAACCTTTTACAAAGATTCCATGTCAGATAACCAAGTAGAAAAATATTTGGAAGAAGAAATCTACTTTCACAAGTTTCTGAAACAAATGGAAAGTAAGTTTTTTCAGTAAGAAGTCTCTTGTCATTCATTGATTGCTCAAGCATAAGATATTGTGAAAAACGAACTTAGTTTGCATATGTCTCCATCCTAGTGTGTGTGTGTGTGTGTGTGTGTGTGTGTGTGTGTGAGTGTTTGTGTGTTTAATATAAAGAAACAGTTCAGAGAAAATAATTAGCAGACATCAATCTCACAAGAGCCGAGCCCCGGTAGCTCAGTCGGTAGCGACGCGGGCTGTCAATCTAGGGGTTAAGAGTTCGAACCCCAGCTCGGCCAACATTCTTTCCGACGTTTGACAAAAGTATCTGTGACAAGCGTCATTCGTCTTTTACCAATGGGCTAACAGTCTATGTGAAAAAGCAGCCAGTTGCTGGAAAATGTGTTGTGTGGAGTACTGGTGTGAGAATACTAGGAAACATATGAGTAGGTGAACTGGCCGCCGTGATATTACTGAAAAGTGATTGAAAACAGCGTTAAACCCAAATCAATCAATCAAACTCACTAGAAGTCAAGTTTTAAGGCAACATGAGAGTGAGGCCTAGGCCACAATTAGTTCACTGCAGGTGATCAATAGGACACACACATAACAAAAAGAACATGAGAACATTATTTATTGACTAGAATTTATCCCTTTGGCACAAGGTAAAGTAAAGGGAGAGACATGTTTTTGAGGTTTTTTATATAAAACAAAACAGCCATTTTTTTTTTTACTTTTCCAAATATGAAGGAATAGTACCATTTTAAAATTCATGAAATATATATTTTTAGTTTAAATATTGTTTTATTGCTTTATCTCATTACAGAAGGCAATGTCAAGTGGTCATGCATCGATCTTTATGATAGTGGACTATTCTAGAACTGCTTCAGGTATGCATCGACCTTTATGACAGTGGAGTATTCTAGAACTGCTTCAGGCATTAACAGGCTATCCAGCATTGCCAACTTTAATTTCCACAGGCCTTATTGTATTTGATAATTCAAGCAGCCTGTTAACTGTTGTAAACACATGCACACTTTCCATAACATTCAGGAGGCTTCACACCCTACAGGATTATGATGCTTTTCAAAATACTATGCAAGATATAGTATGTGGAGAACTTGTATTTGGACTGGAATAAACGTTATGGACCATCTTATTGTTATATATTTGTTGTAATAGGAATGTTTGAATAAACATCAAACTTATTATAAACACAAATAAATGAACACACGCAAAAGCATTTTTAAAAATATTCATGAAAATGTTGCATTTAATCCACTTTCTTTTTCAAATTTGCTCTCGCCAATACCGGTACGAAGGAAACTCGGTTGAACATGTTTTAGATTCAATACGGAATATTTCGTGGATATTCGTGACTTAATTTACTGGTTACTGAGCTCTTTTGTGCCTTATAGAATTGATAAGTATAGTATTAATCTGTGTCATAAGTTTTTGTTCATATTTTATGTTTTATAAGGTTAACACTAATTATTTAAAGGTGGTTCATGGTCCATATACAACTTTTATGAATGTTTGGTTTGAATAATTTTACATCAATTTTGAAATAAGTTTTACGGTACTGATCTCCAAATTATAGACAATATAGTAAGTTTTAACTGTTCAAAATATATGCTGTTCTGTGTCCTTGTTTTGCAGGTAAGATTATGCAAGACATATTCACGAACCTTGATTAATGTTTGATAATATTGATCTGTATTGCATAGATTAGGCCATAATATGCTGTTCTGTGTCATTGATTTGCAGGTAAGACTATGCAAGACATATTTACGAACCTTGATTAATGTTTGATAACATTTATCTGTAGTGCATATATTAGGCCATACTATGCTGTTCTGTGTCATTGATTTGCAGGTAAGATTATGCATGACATATTTACGAACCTTGATTAATGTTTGATAATCATAGCCTTGATCTGTAATGCATAGATTATGCCATATAATGTTGTTCTGTATCTTTGATTTACAGATAAGATTATGCAATACATAATTGTGAACCTTGATTAATGAGTGCTAGTATTGCATAGACGCCTGTCACACTGTCCCGAGATTGACACCAGATGGACACACGATAAAGGAAATGTTCAAATCCGGCTCTGATCGTTAAAACATCGGGTCAATCGTGAGGGCATCTTAAGCCATCGTATGACCGCCGTTGGAGTTTCTTAGGCTCCGGCAGCAACTTCGTGAACGATGGAAAAATTTGGCATACCAAACAATTGCCGAAAGACCTTGCGAAGGTTCATTTTCGTGTTGAATTCGTGTGTCCGTTTTGCCCTTCGTAAGGCCATCGTGAGGGCATTTTGTCAAATCGTGTCATCTTCGTCTTTCCTTCATGTGATCATCCACAACAACCTGATGGACTTGGAGGATCAGAACCAGAATGTCATCCCAGGAGCATGGATAAATGACAAAGTACTTCTGAATGTTAACCATGAGCACTGGAACACAGGAGGGGAGGCATAATAGATATGTTATACATTTGTTTAAATCTTGAATGTGGTTTTTTGTTCATTCTTTATTACAGTACAACTGCCATACACAGTACATTATCAAACAAAAGAACAAGCATGGTAAAGTTTTGTCACACACAACAATAACACATGTGACTTGTATCCACCAAGTTACATTTTAATTGTAGATTGATTTGATCATACTCAATGATCTGAATACTTTGTAGTATTTTTCTCTATCAGTAACCAGCAACTTTCAATTTCCTTAATATATCAGAAGTGGAAGTTAAACATTACCATACAAATTCCAGGATCAAATCATCACATACAGTTTAGTCAAAGTTAATGATTCAACCCATACCTTTACATGATACACTGTAAGAAAATAATCCCATACAAGGCTTTCCTTTGATCTCAAATTGCAAAACATTATTAGCACTAACTTAACTTAACTTTCATAAACAAATGCAGCAATTATTTAGATACATGTCTGATCATCTTTTTTATTTATTATTTATAAATTTAAATTGTATTTATTTGTATATACATGCGCTAACACAAACGAAAACAGTTTCAAGAAATGGAAATAAATTATACCTGATCAACTTGTGGTTCCCATCAATATACCAAATTGCCTAGGGTCCACTAACAGTGTATGCTTTTCTTTGTATCCTGTTCGAAGTCAGAAACACTTTGCGGAAAAGAACTTCACAATGATCACATTCTCTAACAAAAAGTATTGCTCTTGGCCCCTGTACTTTAATACCTTTTGCAAGCAAAAGACTCTGAATTGTTCTTTACTCTACATTAGGATAACTAGAGCACAGCTCTGGGACCACACAATTCTGCAGAGTTTTAGCAGGAATGACGAATTTTCTACCCTGTTTTCCACAATTGTCTTTCTTAGGTATCTCATGGTTTGCAGGGAAATCTTGGATGACCTGCAGTGCTTCTTCGACTAGCGATATACTGTAAGCAGTACTATTATCATCGCCGGTGAGGCTCGACAGCTGTAACATAACAGTAACTACCTCTTGCAGTTCTTCAGATATGTTGATGACATTTTCTACACACTGTATGATGTACACAAACTTCTGTCTGCAAAGGCTTTTTATACTTGCTACCTAAGCCACTGTTCTGAAACAAAAATAAAGTTACAGAAATTTTAATTACCTACAGTACTAAAACTGTTTAAAGTTACTTCATATATCAAGTTACTCGGAATGTACCAATACCGACCTAATGGGCAATCAAAAACAGTACTAGATAAAAGATGCTGTTCAGACTTACTTGGTATGATGAATTAATGAAGTCATTACATTTAGATAAACGTTTAGGTTAAGAATGACTTATGTCTCCGAAACGTTTTCATGGAAGTCGATTATCCTAAAAAATGTTTACTGTCTATGAAAAAATAGGTTATTTGCAGCTAGTATTAACAGAGACATAAACAGATATTGGGATTCGCTAGGTATCCTTTATTGTCAGGCTTTTCCGTTTGTCTGTCTGTCTGTGTTGGCCAATTCCGATGAACTTGGTGAACAGGTGCCAAAGGCGCTCAGGGTGTGCGCGTTTGAGTTTCGTAGCTAAGGACCCACTCGTTGCTGTGCAGCTAGCAAAAAAAACGCGTTTTAAGAACAAAATCCATTTTTCTATCTTCTACAGCTTTTAATGTGGAGAGCTGAAACTTTGGTTATAGAAACTTCGAGATAGTTAGACAAACGTATCCGTAACAATTTTTGATTTAGGCCTTTGTTTCTAAATGGTAACCTTTGAAAGATAGGGTTCTTTAACAGTCGTTTTTCACTTCAGTCACCCCTAGCGCTGCAGCTGTAGTATTCGATAGCAATGTTATTGTACCATCTCATAGAGCTATTCAAGAGCTACAAATTGTTACGCTTATTTTACGTGATTGACCTCCGACCTCGAGTTTCCGAGTTAAAGCCGGAAGTTTGCAAAATATGCAAAGGCGAATCCCACGTCGCCTACCGGCTTGTCTGTATATGTCTCTGGTATTAACAATACATACTATTTGAACAAACATTCCTTAAGCAGAACAATCTACTTACTTCATCGTATGGCTATAGACCATTTTTATGTTGTTATTGTAGAAGTTAAAGGATAGTATTGATGGCTCGTTTTATCTGAACACCGGTTCCGGTTCTGTAGCAGCGCCCTCTAGCGTTAAAATACGATGTGTTTGTTTGTATTATGACAATTATATCTTTCGTAGTTGTATTTGAAAAATTGATGTCTATGTTTAATTTTCGCATGTCTTTGTTTCTTCTTCAAAAATGAAAAAGAGTTAGAACTTTCCGATTAAAACGAACGTTTTTGATCATAATTGTAAATCAAAAGTCAAAAATAAGCACGTGAAAACTACAATATAGCATCTACATTTAAGAATTTGTAACATACGAAAGTTAACTCCAAACTTAAACATTTAACGTAAATATGGCAAACAGAAATTCGATCGTTAAAAGTGTATTTTTTAAGTAATAATTTCAAGATTTGAAAATATAATAAGCATTTTGTAAATGTAACAAGCATTTTGTAAATGTAATAAGCATTTTGTAAATGTAATAAGCATTTTGTAAACGTAATAAGCATTGTGAAACCTCATTTATATTAAGAAATGAACTGGCGGATATCCCTTCCTATAGATATTGGGCTGTTATTGTGAGCTAACTTGAACCAAAAACATAGTGTACGTTTTTATATCGTAATGCTTCAGGGGTAGCGACATAGATCTCCATCTAGCATCACATGTAGAGTTCTTTTCTTGACATTAAGAATGTGTTTTATGAAGTCAGTATGAACCTTTTCAATAATAGTTAGATCACCGTAACCCCTTACTTCGCATGCGAAAGTAAAATAGGGACAATAGTATTATCAAACAATTTTAATTGGCAGTCGATAGGTAAATAGAGATTTCTAATTTTAAAATGACGTCTAAACAATTATTTCCTTGCTTGATCTACAGCATGTAATTTGGCAGTAGCCAGACGACGATTTTTGGAGAACAATAACCCCAGATATTTAAATGTGTCCACAACTAAAATGCGTGTATTATTAATATAAAATGTTCTATTTCGTCTGACTACATCACCAAAAACCCTATTTTGGTTTTTTCACAATAATTTCAAGTTTCCATTCATTCAATAGTACATAAAGTTTTTTAAAAGTATAATTATGTCTTCTTCTGTTTTAGCAAATAGTACAGTATCTTCTGCATATAAAAGAGCAATAAGTTCCAGATATACATCAAGATCAAGATCTTTGAGTTCAACGCATGGACTGTTTTTACCCAGCAAATACCTGTCTAGGTCGTTAAGATACAATGAGAAGAGAATAGGGGAAAGAGTTTCATCTTGTCTTACACCTTTATAACATGGGAAAAGTCCGACGTATTGACGTTAAAAGCAGGCATGATTTGATACCGCTAAACATATTCTTAATTAAATATAAAAAAAATGCCATGAATAAGAAGTTTTGTCCAGAGCCCCGCTCTCCAGACAGAGTCAAAGGCCTTTCTAAAATCTACGAATGCACAGAATTAACCTTCTAGTATAGCTTCTTATCAGACTGACAATGAAGTGTAGGAGTTAGCTTGGTCATATGGTGCTTGAAGAAGAATTGTTTCATAACGTGTTTACCCCTCTTTTGGCTGTTTTCCAAAGCTGTTAAGATCTCCATGCACAATGATATGTACATTTATGTCATGTATAATGGTATTTATTTTGACTGGTTCCCAGTTGTATAAGGTACCCGATAGGGTAGGGCATGGTCCACATTGTTATACCTTGTATATATTAACTTGTTAATAGAGCAGTTAGAAAGCAGTAATTAAGGTTTTCAAGTTCTAGGCTCTAGGGTATGTGCCCAGTCCTTTGAAGACGACTTGACCCTTCTTGCTTTATCGAGCAGAACTCTACAAGAAATTATATTTATTTGTTATAAATATTCTTGTTTATAACGATTTCAATACAATCCGAATAAATGCACTGTTGTCACTTTTAATGAGTCAAACAGAGTATTTTTCTCGTAGTTCTCGGTCTTGGTGTGTCGGTAAAAGCCTCATACAAGAATGAATGAATGAATGAATGTATATTGTTTTATGGCGCATCGACAGCTAAGGTCATTTAGCGCGCAATTAATTTTTTAATTATTCATGATCCCTGGGTAAACAAACCAGTACTAGGCTAGGAAATGTGACTTGCCCAAGGGCAATCCACCATGACCGTAGTGCCGCGACTGGGGATCGAACCCGGGACACCCGGTTTCGAAATCCCCGACGCTAACCACTCGACCACAGCGGATTCCTCCTCATACAAGAAACAGAGGATGTTGTTCATTAGGCATTTTGTGTAATGAGTATACCTCATCATCTGCATTTGTAAAATAGGTAGATAGGACATTAAGGGGGACTTCTTAAGGTTGATTAAGGGAGGTTTGCACAGAAATGGTCTTTATCCAATAACTAGTTTCAAAATATACAAATCTATTGTTTTGCCCAGAACTCTCTTTGGTTGTGAAATGTAAAAGACGCTTTCTGACCCCGACAACTTGGAAAGTTCAAACAGATTATGCTTAAAACAGATTGAGGGATTGAAAAGTAGATCGATGACAGATATTGTCCTCGGCCTATGAGGCGCTCTTCCATTGCAGGCTGAAATTATTCATGAGAAATTAACATTCCTTGGTCATTTGTGTCGGTTAGAGACAAAAAGGTTTTTTCTTCTGCGTTTATGTTCATTCAATAATGGTATAGTAGTACTGGTTATATCTCTGATATTGTCTCTATTTTACGAAAACATGATGCACTACATGTCTTGCACGACTTTTCGACATTTGGCGTGTTTCGAAGTAAAAATGTGTGGAAGAGGATGGTTAATAGCAAATTGACCAATCAGTGATTTAATTCATGGAACGAGAGAACTTCTTCGCACGAATTCGTACTATATAGACACATTCAGGAGCATTTCTCTGGTAATCCTATATGGTCTTATGCAAAAACATAATCCTAGTATGATGTATGCTTGTTTTTCTGTGGCGCAGTGAATTGCGTACTCATCTACTTTTGATTCATATGTTTCGCGTTTCGATAGGCACGATACAGAATTAAGTGTTACTGAGTACATTTTACTAGACTGTAATTGCGTACAATCTTGAATATCCGCATTTGAGCGTAGTATATGTCATGAGTTTAACAATCAAGTTTTTGATCGGTTGAATTCTTTGAGTAAGACTAAATTTATTAGAGCTCTATTTGTGGTGAATTGTTATTTTGAGCAAGTTCTTCATGCAGACTATCATACATTCTAACGAACTGTCATTTTTACTTCACACTGTTTGGAGCTGTTACATTTACGTTCGGTAAGTGGGACAATATCTTAGATATCTTAGACTCAATTAGTTGTGTTATTTAATTATGTGGATTGATGTACATTTAACCCTAGCACCATGTAGACGAATTTCCTTATTATTATGACATTCGGAAGCAACAGTTCACGATTTCTGCAAAAGTTTCATTGCATGGGGGATATGGTTACATGTTTTGTATGTTCTTCATGTTCGTGTATATATTGTTTGTCTATGTTTTTACATGTACATGTGTGTGAATGTGTACACACTATGGAGGCGTATATGCGTCTGAATGCATGTGTGCATATTCACAGGTATGATAACTGAAGTATGGGTCTTACATAAGGGAATGTCTCTCTTGAACTCTTATGTTTTCGTTTTGATAAAGTGATCTATCGGGAGATAATTCTGCTTATTCCCCCCACCACTACTCGGTGGCGCAGCCTCCCCAGGTTGGGTGTGTGATTTTTAACGAATTATTTTTTTTTCTCAAAAAATATATGAGTTAAATCGATCGCTCTGAGTTTTGACCTTTACAATCCGCGTTCCGTTAAACTACACCTTTGCTGAATAGTCCTTGTATTTTTTCCGATATTGCATCACTTCGATGTGTTATTTCAATGAAGTGAAGTCATATTTAAACTAACGAATCAACAGAGAGTATCAATTCTGAAGAGAATATCAAATTAATGATAAAGGTATATATTTCATGCGTCTGTAGGCATGTATGAATTTCGAGTTGTACCCCCATTGACTAGTGAGTGACGTAGTTAACAGGTGCCCATTATGTAACGCTAGCAAACATGACCTTCGACCCAACGCTGTAGAGCAATGTATCTGCAGAGCTCCAGATAAGCTCATGTGAATTCATGATCACGCATTGAAATGCAGGAAATACGCATGAAAATATTTGACTTGTCCTGCAAGGTCATTTGATGATGTCCAATAAGTGTGTGAAGTTTCAAAGCAATAGCATTTGTGGTTTGTGAGAAAAAGTCTTGCATGCAAAACTTTAACCAAAGTTGCAACGCAAACGCCGACGCACAAGTGACTGTAATAGCTCTCATATTCTTCGAATAGTCGTGCAAAAAAACTGCTAAGTTTTAAAGCAAGTTTAAAACAAACAAAAAACATGATCAAATAAAATTATTAATTACATTTTCAAAATAATTCGTTACCAGTACTTTCAGTACTTAGATTTTCTATCAGTCTTAGTTGTATCTCCATTCTATTATATTCCATTTCATTTATATTGTATTCTTTTAATCTTCAATATTGGAGAAAAGTATACCCTGGAGAGACCTACATCCTTCAACGGGACTAAGGACCACTTCCTTCATATGTGTGTTTTACATACATGTATAGATTCATTTTAAATACATTCTTACTCAACACTTTCCCTCATATAGACGCTTTCTGACGCCCCTGCAGCAGACGGCTTTTGAAAACATTGTGACAGAAGGAGAAATTGCTCAAAACGAGCAATCTCTTTTTTTGCCACAATATTTTCTATTTTTTTTCAGTGATTATTTCTCCATTTATATATTTTTTTAATGTTTATGCATGATTGTCTACTGCAGATTTGTTGTATTTGGGAAAGGGTAAATGTATTGTTTTGTCAATTACTGTGTATCAATTAGCCTGATTAGGTCAGCCATTCCAAATGATGTGCCAGTACAGTTTTCCAAAACGCTTACAATCAGAGACAAAGGAAATGTAAGGTATTTTTGTAATCTATAGGCTCATAGGGTAGCCCCATAATTGTGTTTGTCATCTTGAAAGGTTCAATATCATCGAATGGTTGACAATTGTAATAATAAGTATAGTTGCTTAACCCTTTCCCACCTATAGATGCATTTTGACGCATCTGCAGCAGACAACTTTGAAAACATCATGACAAAAGGAGAAATTCCTCAAAATGAGCAATTTCTCCTTTTGCCACAATGTTTTTAAATTGTTTCAGTAATTTTAAAAACCTACAATTATAGAGATTTACCATATATTTGAGTAAACTTTCAAAGTCGTCTGCTGCAGATTTTCTGTATGTGGGAAAGGGTTAAAGTAGAAAATGCCATTAACTCCATATAAGAAGAAGGGATAGTTTGATTGGGTAATTTTGCCCTAAATCTTTAACAATGTAAGACAGGTAGAAGTGTTTTGCTCATTTTAATGAGAACTTGAAGCTGATTGCAAATATGTATTTTATTTTATGATAATTTGGACAGGTTGGGAAATATTGGATCAGGCTAGTTTTGGCAATCCTAACTAGGACTTTTACTACTTATGAGTCTTGATTTGAGTTGCTGGAGTTGACCTGTATTACACAATGAGATTATCCAATCAATTGATCGTTTTATTACTTTAAAATGAGCCAAATACATTCGAGCTTTTGAAGTATAAAAGATGATAAAAGCAGCATTCGTCACCTTTTGCAGGATGAATATACAAGACTGTATTCACAGCTACGAAATTTCAGATTTTAGATGATATTAATTATTAAATTATTTTGATTTTTACTGTTGTATTTTTAGAGCTAGGAAATAGTTAGAACTTGCGATGATTTTTGACAATGCTAGTTTAGATAATTGTGTATTGAACTTTGTCATTTTGTCTTTCAATCCTTATCATACTTACAATTATGGCATGTCTGTTCTTTAATGAAACTCAATACTCTTGTCCTGGTTAAGTCTGCATGGTCATGTGTAGAGTATAACTGAAGTGTTATGTTTTGCTAAATAGCAAACATTTAGACTAATTTACCTTCTACTCTTTATAGTTTTCTTTATGTTATGGTAACCTGTAAATAGTTTAATAATAATTATTCTTTAACTTAGTTTTAAAGTGTTCGTTATTTGTTTATGTCCTGGCTTCCTCCGTTTGAATTAAGCCAGTGGTGTCATCCTGATAACTCTTATATATCCGCCTTATCCTAATCCATCATCAAAGAACCCTGTAAACTCTGAACAGAAGAAATAATGTTTATAACAACCTGTATAAAAATACCCAAAACGGAGATGCAGTGAGTTGGTTTATATCCTGTTTAACGCCACCGCTTTCAACAGTATTTTAGTTATATTACGGTGTTTCCTGAGTAATGTACCATTACTACAGGTATGTTTTATCCTGACACCAATGCACCAGGCGTAATGCTATTCCCCCTTAGCCTTAACCCTTTCCCACATACGACAAATATGTAGCAGACGACTGAAAACATTTCGGAAAAAATATGGAAAATCTCTATGGATGAATGTATACTTATTAAATAGAGTTGTAAACACTGTGGCAAAAAGAGCAATTTCTCCTTTTGTCACAGTGTTTTCAAAAGTCGTCAGCTGTAGTGTCATCAGAAAGCGTCTATATCTGGGAAAGGGGTAAGCACCAGGGAGGGAGGTCATCATACCATTATTTTTAAATTAATTGGTATGGCCCGACCAGGAATCGAATCCTATTTTCCCGCTCACAAGTCGTACGCTCTATCCCCTTCATTACGGAGGCGGCAGTGCTACCTCCCCTAACTGGCCATAAGAAGAGGAGTTATAAACGTTATAATAGGGGAAAAGGAAAAGGGACAAGTTCGTTCTTGTAAACAGATAAGATCCTCGTCAGTGAGTGCATGTCAGCCGGCTTTACCCTTTACCACATACAGACGCATTTTAACGCATAAATGTGTAGGAGATGACGTTTGAAAACAATGTGTTAAATGAATATTTTCATATTTTTGCTAAATGTTTTCAAAGTCGTCTGCTGTAGATTTGTTGTATGTCGGAAAAGGTTGAGATATGCACTGATTACACGTTACTTACACCAGTTGTTGAAAGCTTCTGTCGAATTGAGTAGATTCTGTTAAGACGGATCAGATAAACAGGCTAATCTGAACCTACACTATTAAGAAATGCCAACGTGTACTTTTGTCCACGGACTGTCTCGTATAATGGAAATCCAAAAGAAGACTGCAGATATACAGGTTGATCTGAACCTAGATGCCAACCTTTTCCCATGGACAGACTAAAATAGATGCATCTATGAGGTAAATGTTAACAAATTCACTTTCAGCTAGAAAAAGAAATCTGACCTATTACAGGAGTCTCCGGTTTCGATCCCCAGTCGCGGTTGCCATTGTGAAGTAAGCCATTGGGCAAGCTACACTGATTTCCTATCCCAATACTGGTGTGTTTACACAGAGAAAGTGAACTGTCACCGTGATATGATTGAAATCATGTTGAAAACGGCATTTTGATCTTTTGATATGCCGGGGTCATAAATTCACCTCTTAATCACGTGAGTCGAAACTGAAAGTAAATTTTCCGATTAAATCACCATAAATAAATTCCGGTTTTCGATTAGTTACTTCCCTTGTTGACACGTATTACTTTAGCGTCCCCATTAGCTTATTTTAACAATTATTTTACACACAATCGATTTATGGTTGGTAAGGTATACATTCGTTATCAAACGTTTAAGAGCAATACTTTATCTTCCGCATAAACATGTCGTATCATGTTTTTGACGTTAACCTATACCGCATATGAATTTGATTACATCACAGGGACTTGCTCCTCTAAAAATAGATATTACCCTATATATGCATAGATATTAACAAGGGTGGACACAGTTTTCTGGGTCGCCTCGCTATTAATTTGAAGTACGGAATCGATCAATAATGCTTTTCTCTGTCGAACTATACCAAAATAACGTGAATTTGTTCTCTCTACGTATATTAATTCCTTTGAAATATTCGCGAATTCGCAAAAAAGACAACAACCTGGACCAAAAACGAAAGTACCTTCTATCGACATTTCGCAATATTTCGTTTTTTTTCGTTGCGGTAATTGTCAGTGATATTGCGATTATTTTCTGTCACAATAACACTGACCATTTAGCAGCGAAAAAACCCGAATCATTCCGAAACGTTTCCTGTGGAAATTATCGCAAATATTATATAGGAATTAACATACGTAGGGCGAACAAATTCACGTTATTTTGGTATCGTTCGATAGAGAAAAGCATTATTGATTGAGTCCGTAGTTCAAATTCATATTTTTGTTCGAATACTTTGAAAAAAAATACTTGAAGCGAGGCGACCCAGAAAACTGTTAATATCTATGCATATATAGGGTAATTAGTCGCCGGGCAGAAGCCCGCGACTTCTATTTTTAATAGGTTTTCGGAAATCACATGGGAGGGGGGATTATTATTAGAAAGAAACACATTTAGATGTCTTGAACATATTACAATTGTGTTTGTTTAAAAACACTAAGTAATGACACATCTAAAATGAAATAAATATTACGATGTTTTAGGTATTTTCAGTTTCTTTATTCTGACTCGCATTTATGTTTTTTTGTTTTATTTACGAAGACAAAACAGTCCCTATTTGCTAGAATGAAATACTGTATTTTACACTATATACTACATGTAATAAAAAGGCTATAACTACAAACCTTTACGTCGCACAGTCTAATGTTGTTTACATACGCGCACCTGCTGATGAAAATGACGTCGAATATTTTCCTTCTAATGGCAATTTTAACTTACTGAATGTTATTTTCATGTTCAAAGAGATGTCTTGATTTGTGAAGAAGGCATTTTATAATATTTATCCAAGTATATCTAAAATATGAACTGTTTCTAAGCTAAAACTGTTGATCGCGTGACTCGCGAATACCAACTGCGTAGATCAATCTCCTTTGCAGAGAGCCGCTCTTTACACTCACTTACAAATAGTAAATCATATGCGATTTAAAATGTTCATTTGGTTTGAAACAAATGAAGAAAAGAACAAACCGAGATAAAACTGGTTTTAATAGAAAAATTACTTTGAACGAACACTCTCTGCCTATAAAGAGAGTTTCACGAACGACACCTCTGCGAATAAGAAAGAATCGGGTCTTTCGTACAAAATTATTTCGTCCTTGACAATTTTAAATGTGTCATTTAACTCCCTAAAGGCATATTGCTTCCGATCTGCATATTGTTATGCATCATTGACACAAGGGCGCTCATCATAATATAATTTTAAAACATAAGTAGTTTGTTATTTTCATGATGAAAAAAGAAGGAAAGAATTAAAACAAATTAACGTGTTGTAGGGCTCAGTTTATGTTCGAAATTAAGTTTAAATTATACAACAATTTCAATGAGATTTAACTGTTTAGTTGATATTATATTTCGAAGGTGGTCTAATTTATAAATATTGAACTACATTTCAACATTTGTTAAAGTATGATATAATTAGGATGCCAAGCTAATATCATCTTGAGAAAAAGAGAAAACTCATGTCTTCAGCGATTTTACCCTTATCTCATTGTTTTAAAGTAGATTGCTGCAAAGGTGTCCACTGTTGACTTTAATAGAGGAAAGGTAAAATGACGTGCTATTGCATGCAAATCCTAAATTGTCTGTTTTGTGGTTTTATTGAAAAATAATAAAATTCAAATATTCTGACAAACATCTTGAAAAGTGTATGTGGAATTCACAAATCTTATAATTATTCCTTAATCAAAGCACTGTATACATACTAAGACTAATGATTGGCAAGATTACTCATTTCCATTACTGTTTATGATCAATAATTAGTTGGTTGTGTGTATGGTCAACCTACTTTGGAATGGGGATTGATCATAAACAATGAAAGGCTTCAATTATCATTCACTTTGTTGACAAAACAATGCAAGTTATGATACATTTTCACTTGACCCCACCCCTGATGTTCCAATATGCCCCTCAGTTGATAACTGTTTATTCAACTACTATAATGTTAGTGTTTATATGCATAACTGCAGTATGGATTTCCGGCGACATTGATGCGTTGCATCAACTTTCTCTTGTATCTATTTTAAGAGGAGCAAGTCCCTGTGCTTACATTCTATGTTAAACCTTTTATAGCAGTAAAATACAGGCGGATACTTTCGATATCTTGATTTAATAATTCACCCTAAGGTAAGCGCATATTTATTTATTTGTTTGGTCATATCAGGCAAACTATCGCGTATATATTAGGAAATGTATTCATATTACAGTAACAAGATACAATGGACTACTCGAAACGAACCCATAAATTACTTCGAGTTATCGACTTATGTTTCATTCATTGATGTATTTGTCAGGAATTCACATATTTTAAGATTTTATTATGAAAGGCAAGCCAATGATATCAAGATATGAGATAAACGATACGTTCGAATAGTCCCATGTTCTTGTTAAATGATACGTTCGAAAAGTCTCATGTTCGAGTTAAACGATACGTTCGAATAGTCTCATGTTCGAGTTAAACCATACGTTCAGATAGTCTCATGTTCGAGTTAAACGATACGTTCGAAAAGTCCCATGTTCGTGTTAAACGATACGTTCGAATAGTCTCATGTTCGAGTTAAAAGATATGTTCGAATAGTCCCATGTTCTTGTTAAACGAAACGTTCGAATAGTCTCATGTTCGAGTTAAACCATACGTTCAGATAGTCTCATGTTCGAGTTAAACGATACGTTCGAAAAGTCCCATGTTCGTGTTAAAAGATACGTTCGAATAGTCTCATTTTGGAGTTAAACGATACGTTCGATTAGTCTCATGACCGTGTTAAACGATACATTCGGATAGTATCATGTTCGAGATTAAACGATACGTTCGAATAGTCTCATGTTCGAGTTAAACCATACGTTCAGATAGTCTCATGTTCGAGTTAAACGATACGTTCGAAAAGTCCCATGTTCGTGTTAAAAGATACGTTCGAATAGTCTCATTTTGGAGTTAAACGATACGTTCGATTAGTCTCATGACCGTGTTAAACGATACATTCGGATAGTATCATGTTCGAGATTAAACGATACGTTCGAATAGTCTCATGAAACGATACGTTCGAATAGCTTCATGTTCGAGTTAAACGATACGTTCGAATAGTCCCATGTTCGAGTTAAACGATACGTTCGAATAGTCTCATGTTCGAATTATCGTTATTCTACTGTAAACTTATAAAGCCTTTACCCACGTACAATAAATATGTTACAGATGACTTTTAACCTTTCCCATCTCCAAACGCATTTTGATACTATAGCAGCAGACGACTTTTGAAAACTTGTTGAGCAATTATTTCTTTGGCTACAACGTTTTCAGCTTTATTAAACAATTAAGATAGGAGATTTTTCAGGTTTTTGTCACTATGTTTTCAAAGTCGTCTGCTGCAGGGTTGTTGTATGCGGAAAAGAGGGGTGGGTAAAAAAAAAAAATCGAGGAAAACAGAAAAATCTCTTGAAATGAAAGTACAGTTATTGAATTTCTCCTTTTTCCACAGGGTCATACCAACGACTGTAACAATGATAGGAATGGCTGCCATTTCTTGCCCTCCTTGACGCTCATGATTGCCGGGTTACCATTACGGCTGAGTGGCTGGTGTGAGGACAAACGGACCAGTTGCACTAGTTTCTTACCCAGGAAACGCCTCGATATAACTGAACAATTCGTCTGCTGCAGATGCTTCAACATTATTCAATACATATAAAATGGTAAGATGAGAGATTTTACTTCTGAAAATACAATGCACAATGTCTATCTTTTCCACCATATTTATTGTATAATTTACCTAAACCGTTCAACTACGGTATACACATATATGTGGTTTAATTATGTGGTCATTTGTGATTCATTTCAAGACGAGGAAACAGTGTTGAAACGCGAGAACGCAAAGATTATTTATTAATTATTCACAAAGTTTAAAAATGTGAAAATCGAACGACTGATAAATATGGATAATGTCGTTTTCAAAATTGAACGTCTGAATATATGTCTAAATTCGTCTTCAAAAATGAACGACTAAAAAGATGTCTAAATTCGTCTTCAACTACTGAAGGAATGACTTAACCCTTTCTGACGATTCTGCAGCAGATGACCTTTTAAAAACATGGCAACAAAAGAAGAAATTGCTCAAAACGAGCAATTTCTCCTTCTGTCACCATGTTTTCAATTCTATTCAATTATTGTACTTTCATTTATAGGGAGTGTCCATTTTGCGGGATTTTTTAGGCTCACGAGTATACTCAACACAGGAGTACAACAGGAGAAGGAAAACATTTACCATTTGAAGCAGACGAATTTGAAGAGATCTGTGTACAATTTTGGGAAAAAACTATAAAATGAAAGTATGATTTTGCTCATTATGAGCAATTTCTCCTTTTGTCACATTGTTTCCCAAAACTCGTCTTCTGCATATGTTTAACAAAGAGTCTATATGTGGGAAAGGATTGGTAGAGTCTAATATGACGTACGTGATGGTTTCTTATCTATACACCAGTAAAGCGTACAGCACATCTCTTGTGGCATATGGATTAGGAGGAAGTCAGATATTCCGTTTTTCCTAACACACCGAACACTCGTGCATATGCATAGCAGAGTCAACCAATCGATGTGGTAGAATACTCTGAATACACGTTGATGTTCTTGATTTGACAGCCTGAGTTATTGTAAGTAGTTAAGACATACATGTAATCAAAGTACTGAAGGTACTAATAACGAATTATGTTTGAATTTGTTTGGATAGTATTGTTAAATTATTGTTGATGTCCAAATTGCTTTGATTCGGGCTTACTTACAATTATTCATATGTTACTTTAGGTCAAAATTAATCCCTGCTCACGCTTTCACAAACATTCTCATTCATGAATATTCATAAATATTGAGTCCACATTTGGATTACCGGAGATTTAAGAGCTTACAACAACACAACAATACAACCCTTTTCAAACTTATCGCAATTTAGTAGTTTATAAATGTTGTAATATGATAACTATTCCTATGTAGTCTATCATTAGGTACATATTGCAATTTCACTGATATTGGCACAAACGTTTCAATTTGCTGTCTCTTTAGCGTGCCAAATAGGGAGGGAACATTTGTTGGTTTTCTGAAATCTGATACCACAAGACTTGAATTTTGAAATGATGACCTTTTCGGTAGATTTTTTATTACATTGTACAAGACAATAATGGTGTAATCAATGAAAAAATAGGAAGACGCTTTTTCTAGAAATCATAATCTTGGTAATCTACAATGATCTGTAAAACAATATTATTTTGACCTGTTTGATACAAATAGTATTGACTCTTTTCCACCTTCATACACATGTTGACACATTTACACTTCGCAGTAGCCCAGATGTCTACTGTAGATTTGTTGTTTGTGTGAAAAGGTTAATTATCTAAACATGTTTATACGTGTAAGTGAAATGAAATTAACCGAGGACTAAAAACCAAAGAATAAATAATTTCTGTTTGTGCTTTTAACTTTAACTTTGACAGAAAACACTTGTGAATCAAAACTGTTTCATTACGAACAATTATTAATATTATTTCCTGTCTGTCTTCATGGTGTAGACGTAAGAGCATCTGCTTTTGGAGAGGGAGACCCGAGTTCAACCCCAGGTCGAGTCACGCCAGAGATTTTACAAAATGATAGTCAAAACTTTCTTCATTTGCGCTCTGGCTTGCGGGTTAGTTAAGTAAATCATTACGTACGTGTTTGTTCTTATATATACAATATGACATATCCAATACTTGAACTTATACTAGATATAATCAAGAAAAAACATTACTAAAATTTGGCCTAGACCGGACAAGACACAATTTTGAACTTAGCATAGTTGTCATCTAGACAAATATCTTGACGAAGCTTCACTTTGCTCAAGTAAAAAGCTGGGTCTTTAGAATACGAGTATTCACCAGATTTCCCTTTATGTTTTATTAGTAACTTATATTTTGACCGATATTACCATAAAAATGACATAATGGCCTAGCTTTTCACTTAACATGACTCATATTTGAACTTAGCCTATGTAACATCACATTTCAGCATTACCCGAGTCAAAAATGCGGCCTCTCAAGTGTCAACAATATTTTTGTTCTTATATTTGACTTAGTGACATTATTTTTCATCTGAAAGGATCTATATAAAACCTATTCTAACTATCATTAGGACAATGTTCCTGACACATTTGCATCACTTAAGAGTCAAAATTGCAGCATATGGTGTTCACAAGAGGTTTCTCAAATGTCACCTAGTGGCCAAGTTTTTGAACCAATATCAGCTATATTCAAAGTTGGTCTAGATAGCAACAAGTCATATATTCTTCTAAAGTAAATAATGCGGTCTCAAGAGTGTTAACACAATTGTCCTTAAACTTGGCTTTTCCCACATGCAGACGCGATTTAACAATTATACTAAATTAAAATGGTGATGACTATAATGAACCAACAAGTGATCATGAAATCATTTAAATGTGAACGCCTTAATCCTTTCCCTCATAAAACAAACATGCAGCAGACGACTTTGAAAAACATGTTGACAACAAGGGCGCCGGAAGCGAACGTAAACGCTCGTCTGTTTGTTTTCGAGTCAAAAAGGGGCATTACGGAGTTAAGACTAATGCCAGAGTTATGTGACTAGGTATATACATGCATATTGGCTCAAGGAAGATTTGAAACAAGTTTCATTTCAATATGTGGAACGGTTTTTTGAGTTATGAGGTAAGGTTGAAGTTTCGGGACGACGCAGACGAAGCCGCAGACGACGACGACAACGACGCCATGGATAACAATAACTTGATTCTTTTTCTTCGAAAAACAGACGAGCTAAAAAGGCTAAACATTTCTTTCATTGTATTGAATGAATAGTTAAAAGCGTTGTATCAAAAGGAGCAATTGCTCATCATGAGCATTTTTTTTATTTTGCCGAAATCTCTTCAGAAGTCGTCTACTGCCGATGCATCAAATGTCGTCTAAGGATGGGAAGGGTTAGCCCTGACGCATCTAAAGCAGACAACTTTGGAAACATTGTGCCTTAGCCGATAACTTTGTAAACATTGTGCCTTAGCCGACAGCTTTGGAAAACATTGTGGCTAAAGGACAAACTGCTTATAATGACCAATTGTTACTTTTTTGCAATAAAAACAGGAGGAGATGTTGTTTAAATCTAATGTTCATTTTACCCCTTTTCTAGTGTCTCCTGGCAGCTATCTTTTTCAACCAATCCATACGGCTTCAACAAATTATGTACAGTGTCACTAAATGAGCATTTCTGTAAAACAATGTTGAAATCTGACAAGACCTTTATAAGAATTGAATTTGAAAGTTTTGTCATTTTGCAATTTTTATGATGCCGTCTGGTGGCCATGCTTTTTAAACAATCAATATGGTTTGAACAATATGTGTTTGGGTCACTTAAGGACCCTTTCTACTTAATTGTTTTGGAATAAGAGAAGAAGAAGTTTAAAAATATGGCTTTAGTTGTTGTAAGATACTTATTAAACTTGGTTGAAATTAGTCTATTGGATAAGGAGGAGCTAAAACTTAATTAAATCCTTTTCCTGATGCCACCTGTATGCTATGTCATTTAGCCTTTGCTTGGAACAAGTATGTAGAGGGTCACTGAAGAAACATTTCTATACATTATCTTTAAATCAGATAAGCTATTTCTTAAGAATGGATTTTTTAAAAAAAAATGTAATTTTGCCCCTTTTCTGATGCTACCTGGCTGACATAGTAACCGATCATTACGACTTGAACACTTTTTGTAGAGGGTCACCAAAGGAATATTTCGTTACATAAAATATATGTGCTTGAGTTATCAGAAAAATGTTCATTGTTTAGGATCATACATTAATGATAAAATATTACAAAGACACCGTTTATTGCTTGGTAAGAAGATGTTAATAACACATTCAGGTTGGGTGTAACAGGAATTAGAGGGTCACTTGTCATAAGTGTGTCTTTGAGATTATTTAAAGTAGAAAAGTGTCAAGTTAAGCAATTATACTGCTTTGAAAGTTACCACGGGCTTGATTTCCTTATATAAACATGGACAGCTATCTTAGTTCTGTCACATGCGGGCGAAACAGAACCATCATGGTTCTCATGTTTATTAATAATTTCAAAGAAAATTACGAATATTGTCCCTTTCTACCTTTAATGACCATAAATTATGTTACATCCTGCAGATTTTCACACTTAAATCCATACTAACATGATGGCTAATTCCTTTGTGTGATTATCAACCCCAACCCTCACACGAGCATTGCAAACTTTGCAGTGGTTATAATGGAATCTGGTCTGAATGTTGTTGATATAGTCAATTCAAAAACCCTTGGACATACTAAAATAAAACTGCTTTCTCAAATTAACTGACCTCATTGGTAAAGGAAGGCATTCATATCATATATGACCAAAATATATTATGTACATACACATCCAACTGTCTGTTTGAGCTAAATTGTCGAATTCTAACACAACCGTCCCACTAGTACATTCGGTGCTTTGACCCACCAATTCTTTCAGTGCTTTGATTACATCATATGTTTGTCGTGAAAATTACTCTCCTTAGAACTATTGGTTTGGGGAAACTTTGTTTCGGCGGAGCTTTCTGTGTTATTAGGAACATAGTAACTCCGATAAGCGTTTATTAGTTGTGTAGTTTGTTACATCTGGAAAAGATATCTTTCGACATCCGTCCCAATATATTATTCAATTTAATAAGTTTCAAATATGAATAAAAAGATAATGAAATTAAATATTAAGATTATTTATAAGATCTTTGGTAATCGGTGGATGTGGTGCGCAGGGTAATTGCTTTGAAAAGTAAGGGGTCTACCATAGTTCATAACATTAGTTGCCCAGCCCTTGATTTTAGGTAACCAAGCATCAAGACAGAATATGCCAACAAATTGTGAAGTATGAAAATAAACACAGATATTTCAAAGTTTTAAATATTCAATAAACTGAAATTCGATAACATCGCATTGGATGAACTTTTCGCCGATAAACATGAGTCATTTTGTTATCGCGAAACTTCTGCTAAACGGAATGAACTTTTCTCTCACGTTTTGAGTCTAAAAAAGATCTAAACGACGTGCTAGGTTCTAGTGCAGGCGTATAACTATTACTTTCTGAAAGGGTAAATCCGCATTAGTCTTCTTGTTTCCGGGCTTTTGATTAGATAAAAGTAGACGCATTGGCTAATAAAGATAAAGCCAGAAGTAATAAGACCAAGGTCGAGTTGTTTATCATTTGTATAGCTGTTCCCTGTGTGCGTTAAAGGCGCACGCACGACGGTCGGACGCCGGACAAAACGTGATCACAATAGCTCACCTTGCATTTCGTGCATAGGTGAGCTACAAATGCACACCGATACTTTCAAAAATCTCCGCATACAGGCTGAAGCACTTCAATTTGTCGACATTCTCTACATGGGTCGATTTGCGAGCGTGAGATAATGGACACCTGTTTACTACGTTACTAGTCAGTGGGCCTTATTCGTGCCTACTACCGACATATGAAATATACGTTTTTACTGTTAATTTGTATTCTTTGAGAATTGCTGCTATTCGACAAGCTATTGTTTATTCGATAGTATACATTTGATTTCTAGCAAAGACATCAAAGAAATAAAAGATCGAAAAAATACAGGTTAATATACATCATACATAAAAGCATGCACATAACATATTTACATAATTTATTCACACAGATGGGATGATATTTGATGTTCTTATTATGGGGTAAATGTCATATCGATAATATCACATATTGCACTATTGTAATTTTGAATTTCACTTTTTTTCATTCTAGCAACAGTGTATCTATTACTAAAGAACTATCACCGCCATTATGCATTGATTGTTAGATGAGCCTATTTATAAAGTTTGACAGGATAATTTTGATATTTAAAGAGTGTCAACAGGACATTGGAGATGATTAGCCTCTTCCGACATTAAAGTTTCAATCCGACACAAGAGCACACATGGTGTAGCATTTCATGTGGTTAATGTAAGAATGAAAACTGACTTAGGTATTTAAATAGTTCATTTATTATCACAAATGCATATCAACCGGAGTCACAGAAGACCCCAACAATATACATACAACATCTACCAGTTATGTAACCAAAGCTGATATGGAAGCTTGACTTCAAAGAAAGAAAGTCGATGAAAACACGGACAGCATACGTTCTGCCTCGAATGACTAAAGTGGAAACAGCGACTATAGGCCGCAAAACACAATGAGTGTTGATTTTGGTTACTCCACTAGAAATGCTAAATATGGATTACCAAAGGGATGTGCTACAAAACGTGAAATGGAAGAAAGAATTCGCGCAAAAAGTGAAATCCACCAAAACCCAACAAACAGGTTACAATTAGAAAGTCGATGAAAACACGGACAGCATACGTTCTGCCTCGAATGACTAAAGTGGAAACAGCGACTATAGGCCGCAAAACACAATGAGTGTTGATTTTGGTTACTCCACTAGAAATGCTAAATATGGATTACCAAAGGGATGTGCTACAAAACGTGAAATGGAAGAAAGAATTCGCGCAAAAAGTGAAATCCACCAAAACCCAACAAACAGGTTACAATTAGAAAAAAAAGTTGATGACAGACACCACGATGTCGTGGACAGCAAATGTTTTGCCTCGAATGGATACAGTGGAAACAGTGACTGTAGACCAGATAATGCGGTAAGTGTTGATTTTGGTTACTCCACTGGAAATGCTAAATATGGATTGCAAAAGGGATGTGCTACAAAACGTGAAATGGAAGAAAGAATTCGCGCGAAAAATGAAATTAACCAAAACCCAACAAACAGGCTAGAATTAGAAAGAAAGGTTGGTGACAGACACCACGATGTCGTGGACAGCAAATCGTTTGCCTCGAATGGCTACATTGGAAACAGTGACTGTAGGCCGGAAAACACGATGAGTGTTGATATTGGTTACTCCACTGGAAATGCTAAATATGGATTACCAAAGGGATGTGCTACAAAACGTGAAATGGAAGAAAGAATTCGCACGAAAAATGAAATTAACCAAAACACAACAAACAGGCTAGAATTAGAAAGAATGGTTGATGACAGACACCACGATGTCGTGGACAGCAAATCGTTTGCCTCGAATGGCTACATTGGAAACAGTGACTGTAGGCCGGGAAACACGATGAGCGTTGATTTTGGTTACTCCCCTGGAAAGGCTAAATATGGATTACCAAAGGGATGTGCTACAAAACGTGAAATGGAAGAAAGAATTCGCGCGAAAAGTGAAGTGTACCAAAACCTCCAAAACAGGTTAGAATTAGAAAGAAATGTTGATGACAGACATCGCGAAAGACGCGCCGTAGAACAACAACTAAATCCATATATTAGTGATATAGTACAAGAAACTGTCAAGGGCACTTACAAAGACTTAATTGTTGAAAGCGACATGAAACAAATAGTTGGCAATATATCAGCTAACAAACAATCCGAAACAAAACCATCGTTAAGTTTGCGGTATATGGAATGTCCAAGCACTCAACCCAATCTCCTGTATTTGAACGAAAAGTTAGAATCGATACCTCAAAGTAAAAGGCGTCCTGGCGCCTCGACAGAAAAAACTTGTTTACTTAACATTGGAGTTTATAATCAATCCATTAAAAGTTCCAGCTTTGATAGTACACAAGACAAATTAAGCTATGCGCTTCTCTCAGTTAAAGAATTTCCATACAAGACCACTGTTCCCGTCAGTTCACCAAGCACCCGACACGCAGAACCTTTATCTATCATAATCATGAACGCAAATGGCCCTGATGATAAACGTGGTGCAGCTCCAGAACAAAGGCGCCGTACTATACATTCTGTTGTACAAACGCATAACCCTGCTCTTGTTCTATTCCAAGAATTCAAATGGAAAGATATCAAAGGAAACATATGGGAATCGTGTCCCATTCCCGAACATTATGTCTACTCTGGACATCGTGAGGCAGGTATAATGTATGATGAAAATCTACTTTCCGGAAAGAATCCCGAAACAGAGTTCCGTCGTGTTTTGGAAGAATTACCAAAGGGATGTGCTACAAAACGTGAAATGGAAGAAAGAATTCGCGCGAAAAGTGAAGTGTACCAAAACCTCCAAAACAGGTTAGAATTAGAAAGAAATGTTGATGACAGACATCGCGAAAGACGCGCCGTAGAACAACAACTAAATCCATATATTAGTGATATAGTACAAGAAACTGTCAAGGGCACTTACAAAGACTTAATTGTTGAAAGCGACATGAAACAAATAGTTGGCAATATATCAGCTAACAAACAATCCGAAACAAAACCATCGTTAAGTTTGCGGTATATGGAATGTCCAAGCACTCAACCCGATCTCCTGTATTTGAACGAAAAGTTAGAATCGATACCTCAAAGTAAAAGGCGTCCTGGCGCCTCGACAGAAAAAACGTGTTTACTTAGCATTGGAGTTAATAATCAATCCATTAAAAGTTCCAGCTTTGATAGTACACAAGACAAATTAAGCTATGCGCTTCTCTCAGTTAAAGAATTTCCATACAAGACAACTGTTCCCGTCAGTTCACCAAGCACCCGACACGCAGAACCTTTATCTATCATAATCATGAACGCAAATGGCCCTGATGATAAACGTGGTGCAGCTCCAGAACGAAGGCGCCGTACTATACATTCTGTTGTACAAACGCATAACCCTGCTCTTGTTCTATTCCAAGAATTCAAATGGAAAGATATCAAAGGAAACATATGGGAATCGTGTCCCATTCCCGAACATTATGTCTACTCTGGACATCGTGAGGCAGGTATAATGTATGATGAAAATCTACTTTCCGTAAAGAATCCCGACACAGAGTTCCGTCGTGTTTTGGAAGAGTTACAGCGTGATGCAAATAATGCTCTTGGTGTGACATTTCCGATGGATTTTAACCCACTACCTAGGATGTGTGGTCGACTTGTGACATCATATTATGACACGTATCAGCAATTTACATGCATATCGTGGCATGGTATCTATAAAATTCCGATTCAAAAGAGAGTTGAGTATTTTGAATATCTGATGGAACTTCTTAGAAAAGTTTATATAAAAAGTCAAATTCCGATTTTAATTGCCGGAGATTTCAACCTGAAATTATCTTATATCTATAGTATTGTACGATTACCTTTCATTGCTTGTGAGTACAAACCATCAACACGTAGACAAGACGCTGGATTAATTGATTATTTCATATTAACACGTGATCTTTCTTTGAATGATCTGGTGCCGATTGAATTAGAAACACACTGTCCCGAAGGAGATCCGAATGCAATCCTAGACCACGATCCAATCATTGCTTCATTGACAACAAGAAGTGCGAATAGGTCTGAACGCAACACGAGATAATGTAACACAAACAGAGGAGTTTTCTTTGATCTTGTCTAAGTTCGTTGAAATTACTAAGGAAGGTCAAGAACCAGTAGAGTCAAGTGAGTTTGAAAACGTCACAGTCATTATGAATAAGGTTTAAATTGACTAACTACATGTAATCGTAATAATAAGTATTCAATGTTAATTCATTAGTGACAAAGCCTCACTTCGACGCGTTTGCAGTTGTAGATTTAAGTAGTCCCTCCTAATTTGACAGAGCAGTTTATTTTATCTTTGTATAATTATATAAATATATTTATTTGTTTATCTATTTCTATATTCTTTATCTAATTAATTATTTATGTATATGTTGATGAATGTATAATAACATTAGATAAAAAAAACTCAGGTGTTACAAATATTTAAAAGACAAAAACAGTACCCGAATCCTTCTGCCATTTCGCCCATTAAACAGCCATATTTTACGTGAATGACTATCCTGTCATGACGGAACATGCGTTGTGCTTAAACATAATTTACTTTTTTATGATTTGAACATTTTAGATACTGGCATTTAAGTCATAATCCTAGAAGTAAGTAATTACTATAATCAACGGTACATTTCGCCTTCCGGTTGAGATTATGGTTCCAGTCTGTTATTACTGAAAACGAATGGTAACGGATACCAGTATTGTATATCAAAATACTTTTGAGTTCCATCAGATGAATTATAAGTCGTAACATTATAGACGAGCCACGTCAATTGTTGGTTTTATTAACCCCTTAATGGTGTCATATGAAGGAAAATTGGCAGTAAACAAATGGGAATACACTATTTTTTATTTATTTACTTTTGTCTATGTATGTAGGACTAATGTAGTCAGACAGTGAAGGGTCAGTTGAGACTGTCTGGATGTACAAGTATTCCCAGAACTGCTTTACGCGGTCCTCATGTACATTATCGTGAGTGTGTATAAGGTTATCCTCCGTGTACCAGTGTAACGATTTATGTAAGACTTTTGATCCAAAAAGGTGCTATGTATGACCAATGGTTGATAGTGAATGCGAAATATTTGCTTTAGTTCTAGAGTATGCGGTATTTCGAATACAATTTTCAATAAAAGAATAGAAAATTATCTAGACTCGAAATTGCTGTTAAAAGTATATTCTACTTTCTAATATGAGCCGTTCCACGAGAAAACCAACATTATGAACTCTGTGTAAGGTATCGACCCAGATCAGACTGCACAGGCTAATCCGGGGCGACACATTCCGTCTCAGGGGGGTAGAGGTATTGAGTAATGTTTCCTGGAACAGAAAATCCACAGAGGGCGAAAAGTGTCTGTTCGTGTTAGCCTGCGCGACATGCTTAGGCTGATCCTAAGTTGTTCAATATACGAATATGTTGCGATTACCGATTGTGATACGATTACGTACATTAAATTTATTCAAAATGTGTGCTGTCTTTTGTTTCATCTCTCATGTGTAGCCATTGACAAGATAGAAATGGAGGTTGGGTGGTAAGGCTTGATTTCGTGCGTAAATGTAAATAAATCTGCATTTGGATGAAGCTAGTTTGTGTCTTCGGTTTCACCAACTTGAGGCACAAGAGGGCCAACATCGCTCCACTGCCCAAAAAGCCACTCCCCCTGGTGGCCATTTTTTTTTACCAATCATCATGGCTTAAAGGAATCTGATAGAGGGTCACCCGAGGAACACTTCTACAAATTAATTGAAAAAGTTTTCACTATAGCCATATCAGGCAAAATAGCCCCGCCCCATGTTTTTCGACCACTCAACATGGCTTAAAGGAGTCTAATAGAGGGTCACCAAAGGAACATTTCTACAATATTATGTGAAAATCGGCCCGACACTTTCGGAGAAGAAGATTTGATAAGTTTTTACTATAGCCATATAAGGCAAAATAGCCCGGCCCCCTGGCGGCCATGTTTTCCGACTAATCAACATGGCTTGCAATCTCCTATCGCATAGTGACCGTTCCTTACACTCACTATCATATAATAAATGTAATAAACCGATAGTGTAAGAAAGTGCATGGCTTGAATGAATCTGATAAAGGGTCACCGAAAGAACATTTCTACAAAAGTATTTGAAAATCGGCCAGACACGGTCGGAGGAGAAGATTCTTTAAGTTTTCACTTTAGCCATATAAGGCAAAATAGCCACGCCCCCTTGTGGCCATTTGTTCCACCAATCAACTTGGCTAGAAGGAATCTGTTAAAGGGTCACCCTATGAACATTTCTACAAAATTATTTGTAAATCTGCCAGACACTTTCGGAAAAGAAGATTTTTTAAGTTTTCAATATTTATTTTATTCCCGAAAATGTTGAAGGATTTTTGGAGAGGACATTGAGAGGATGCTTCCTATGACGTTTCATCCCAATTGGCCAAGTGGTTAGGGAGGAGAAGCCGTTTGAAGCAAAACGTTGACGCACGCCATGACATAAGCTAGACTGGCTTTCAGCCAGTGGAGCTAAAAATAACCACTTGAATTAACCATATGCAAATTAGGATTTCAAAACGTAGTTGCGCCTTTGGAAGCACATGCAAAACAGGCGAGTCTGTGTATTCACATCAGAGACTGCTTCTGTTCGCCACTATTTAGAAGAGTCCTAAATATTTAACTTAAAACAAAAGTTAGATGTAGCATTACTGATCCCAGTCATATAAAAAAGTAGAAAGAGAGATGGTTATCAAAATATAATCTAAATATGAAATTAGTTTGTACAATTGCCATTTGTTTACTTTTTAAGTATTAATGTGTATACGTCTGTGTAAAACTGGTTAACGATTCTCAAACAATTTATTTCCCAAATTTACAAATACAAATACCCTTTCTGATAATAGCTTTGGGGTTTTCATGATCTTCGTTTGCAGAACTTCCTACCTGCGGTTGTATTCGTTGCAAGATTCCGTTCTAAAACAAAATCACTAACAAATTTTCTGATTCAGTTATTAGTAAATAATTTAGTTTTTTTATTAAGATAAAAGTAGCCTTTAATAATTCGAATGCAGATAAACACCAAAGGCAGACATGCTTATTGACCTACTTTTCAATATTTGTTCCAAAAATAGATCATTAGTTATGACATCCCAAATTACGTCAACAATATCAAACTTCCCTGAATTTAGGCAATTTGTTTTGAGTAATAAAACTCTTTATTGTAAAATACCACAGATGAAGAACAAAGCACACAATGTGTGATGTAAGAGCGTATTGTCTATTTATAGATGTTTACAAGTCGCCAAATTACCTTTATCTAGGGGTAGTTCTTTATATTGTTGATATACGGCTTTAAAATATTCTGGAAAATAAAACTTAAAAGTATGTCCTGAATTGAAAACATTCTGGGGGAAATGAGGAATTTGATCGTTTCCTATTCTTCAACAATATTGTCGAAAACTCGTCTGCTGCGAAGGTATGAATGTCGTCTATTTCGGAGATTAGGTGATTTGATGTAAGTGCTCCTGGTGCAACCATATATCCAGTAGATGTAGCTGTAAATGCGATGAGGCAACCACTCTCTCATATACCATTATCACGAATATCTTCCTCTTCTAGAATGTCATTTTGCAACGAAGCATGGCAAAATGGTTTAGATTGATACAAACGGAAACACTAGCAGATCTATGTTTCTTCGCGCGCTTTCATTTACAACATTTTTAGAGTTTTGTGGGGGAAATCGTTTTTGGAAATAACTGTAAACTTGTTCAATGTTTCTTGTTACAACATATCTTTACCGGATGTTTTTGAGATACCGGTACAAGTCTTCTAAGCTTCTGTTTTCCATTTTCTTCTGTTTGTGGGTGAACAAACACCTCGTCAAGTTTAGCTTCACTCATGGTTTTCAGATTAACAGTAATCCAACGGTTTCAGTTGCTCCACTTGCAAATTCTTTGGCCTACATGTATCTTTCAAAAATACAAAACATGAAAAAGGTAAGTAAATACCAATGACGTAATTGAAGGCCTATACATTGGTTTGCACAAGTGATTTAGTTGATCGTTTGCTAATTTAGTTATATGTTGCTCCAGCCGAGAGACGAACACGGAGTGTGAGCTGAGCATGAATGTCCGACCAAAGGTCCTTCGATTGCTTGTTTACAAAATGTAATTGTAAGCCAAGTTTTAAGTCTTTAAGAAAGACGAGAAATATATGACCTTATCCTAGAATTATACAATTAGTTCGAAGTCCTGCTACTTTAATCACATGAAGATTACCAGATATTTGAATTGTTGTCCCAATACAGTTACTGAAATTCCAACCAAGTTAAATTAGCATAAACATGAATCTACCCCTAGTTGCATGTAACTAACAAAAAACAAAGTCACTAGCAGATAAGCACGCGAATACGAATTTCCTATTTATTGACCAGACAAATACGACACACGGAATAAATGTCTCCTTTAAAGCATCTAACTCTTTACTGGGGGTGGGGGCGGGGGTGGTAAGGGCTTATATATTCCGATCATATCCATTTCAGGAAAGGTTAAATACCTACTTCTGCAAAGCATTAAACGAAAGAATAACAATGTAATTATGTAAACATCTGTACGCGCTTTCTTTTCCGTGAAGTAAACTGCAGTGCATATTTTGAATCGATTTATTACAAGTAACCTCCCTTTGAAGATGCTGTCATTGTATAATCTGTATGGCTAAATAAATCCCCACCATGCACAGGTGATTTATAGTCACCTTATATGGTAAACGTTCATATATATATGATGTGTATCTAAAACTAAATGAAACTCAAAACTATTGTTCAGGTAAAATCTGCATGGTCATTTGAAGAGTATAACTCAAGTGTAATGTCTTGCTAAATAGCAAACATTAAGACTGATTTACATTCTACTCTTTACGTTTACCTTGGTGTTGAGATGCCACTACCTCTTTGATTCATCTCTATCGTTTTAACATTTCCCGCTTCCGGTCTATCGAATTCAGGTGCAGATTTAATTGGAAGATACTTCCAATACACATTTAATTTGTTTTTAAAACTATTTACGCTGCTCGCAGTAATTACGTCCTCTGGTAGATTATTCCGTATGTCAAGAACACGCTGAGAAAATTGTTATTTCCGTATATTTGTGCGGCAGTATTTTTATAGTCACCTTATATGGTAAACGTTCATATATATATGATGTGTATCTAAAACTAAATGAAACTCAAAACTATTGTTCAGGTAAAATCTGCATGGTCATTTGAAGAGTATAACTCAAGTGTAATGTCTTGCTAAATAGCAAACATTAAGACTGATTTACATTCTACTCTTTACGTTTACCTTGGTGTTGAGATGCCACTACCTCTTTGATTCATCTCTATCGTTTTAACATTTTAAGCTTCCGGTCTATCGAATTCAGGTGCAGATTTAATTGGAAGATACTTCCAATACACATTTAATTTGTTTTTAAAACTATTTACGCTGCTCGCAGTAATTACGTCCTCTGGTAGATTATTCCGTATGTCAACAACACGCTGAGAAAATTGTAATTTCCGTATATTTGTGCGGCAGTATTTTTATAAATGTTCAGATTATGACCTCTTGTTTTAGAATTGTTTAAAGGGAAGAAATCTCTGCATTCTTTTTTGACTATGTTGCAAATGTTTCTACCATGTCTGTTCGTAGTCTTCTGTACTGAAGCGTGGAAATACCTATTTTTTGTAATCTTTCTTGGTAACTTAGTTGTTTTATTGATGGTTGCACATTTTCTATAGCCAACTTTTCTTTTGTGTTTGTTGTGGTCCAGACAGTGCTGGCGTATTCTAGATGTGGCCTAACAAGGCTTTTGTATATTATTAGTAGCATTTCATAATCTAGATAGCTAAATGATCTTTTTATTATTCCTAAAACTTTGTTTGCTTTCTTGTCTTGTATATTTATGTGGTCTTGAGTTTTTTTAATTTGCTGTCTATTATGATTCCTAGATCTTTTTCTTGAGATGTCTTGGTAATTTTGCTCCCATCCATATAGTATTGAGCACTAATTGCTTCATTTGTCCGAAGTGAATGTGTTAACATTTGCCATTGTTAAAGGTTAAACGCCATTTGTTTGACCACATTGACAGATTGTCCGAGTCTTTCTGCAGTGATTGTATGTCTTCATCATTTGTGATGACAGAATATATGTTCGTGTCGTCTGCAAAAGGTTTGGTCGTGTTTGTTACTGCTTCGGGGAGATCATTTATGTAGAAGGGGAAAAGAATCGGGCCTAATACATTGCCTTTGGGTATTCCACTTGTCACTGCTGTCCTATTTGAACAGGGGTCATTTAGCACAACTCTTTGTTTTCTTTTTTGATAAAAAGTTTTTAATGGAATTGAGCAATTTGCCTGTTTTGCCATATTTTTTTAATTTTGATATGTCAAGAACTTCTAAAAGTTGAGTAACACACGATTTGCCTTTTCTAAATCCATGCTGATGACAGGTGAATAGTGTGTAGCTCTCCATATAATTCATGATTTTATCTCTGATTTCGGTTTCCATGATTTTGCAAATAATTGAAGTTAGGCTGATGGGTCGGTAGTCTTTACTTCTTGTTTTGGTTCTTTTTAATGAATTGGCATTATATTTGCCATTTTCATTCTGCAGGTAATTTGGACTGTTCCATTGAGTTGTTAAAAATTATTGCAAGTGGTTCCGCTACGTGTCTCTTCTTTGATTACTTAAGGGTGGATCTGGGGATTTTGTGTTCTTAAGTTTATCAATATGTTTTGTAATGGAGTATTCGTAGAAGATTACGGATTCTAATTTACAGGTTGTTTTATTTTCTAGGACTGAAATGTCATCGACATCATTTTCTATAGTGAAAACACTTAAAAAATATCGCTCAGAAGCTCTGCCTTTTCTTTATTTTCGGCGTGGATTGATCATTGTTTATCCATAAGGCTAATGATTTTCTCCTTTGATTTTGTTTTTCATTGGAAGAATTTCCGGAAATTTTTGGAGTCAGAGTTCATATTTTTTATTGCTATCGATTTTTCGTAGTTCCACTTCGCATATTTCACCATATTGTTTGCCTTCATTTTAGCGTTCTTGTACTTTTCTCTTTTATTTAGATTTCTTCAGTATTTATATTTTTCCACGTGGTTCTCTGTTTAGCTCACCTATGCACGAAGTGCAAGGTGAGCTATTGTGATCACATTTTGTCCGGCGTCCGTCCGTCGTGCGTCGTCATCATTTGCGCTTGTTAACAATCTACAGGCTACATTTTGCATCCAATCTTCATAAACATTTATCAGGACATTCACATCCATCAAATCTTGGACAAGTTCGAAACTGGGCCATATGAGGTCAACCACTAGGTCAAATTGAAGGGTAATCTTGTTAACACTCTGGAGGCCACATTTTCAACTTGAGCATTCTGAAACTTTATCAGAATGTTTGTCTTGATAATATGTAAGTAAGTCAAGTTCGAACATGGGTCATGTCGGGTTAAAAAAGTAGGTCACTAGGTCAAATTGAAGGAAAATCTTGTTAGCATTCCAGAGGCTGCAATTTTTGCAATAGCAGCTTGAAATTTGGTCAGAATGTTGAGCTGAATTATATCTAGGCCAAGATCGACTATAAGTCATGCCGGGTCAAAAACTAGGTCACCAGGCCAAATTTAAGTGTAATCTTGTTAACACTGTAGAAGCCACATTTTCAACTTGAGCATGTTAAAACTTTATCAGAATATTTGTCTTGATGATATCTAGGTCAAGTTCGAATATGGGTAATATAAGGTCAAAATCTAGTCACTAGACCAATTTGAAGGAAAATCTTGTTAACACTTTGGATGCCGAATTGTATGCTTCAGCAGCCTGACATTTGTCAGAATGTTTTTTCGAATTATATCTAGGTCAAGTTCGAATATGGGTCATATTGGGTCAGAAACAAGGTCAATACAGGAAAATATTGTTCAAACTCCGGAGGCTTCAGTTTTAATTTGAGCAAGTTGAAACTTTGTCAGAATGTTGTCTTGATGATATCTAGTCCATCGTGGAATATGCGTCATATCAGATGAAAAAATATAGATCACTAGGCCAAATGAAGGAACATCTTGTTAACACTGTGGAGGTTGCATTTAGAATAATTGTCTTGATGTGTTTTGCATTGCAGTACATTGTATAATTAAGGTGAGCGAACAAGGCAAGGGCCATCATGGCCCTCTTGTTCTTAAATGCCGAGAGTTTCTTTATCCATCGATGGCGTATTGAAATTGTGCGGGGCAGACATTCTCACCGGTATGTTGTCTTTTGACGCGATTGATTAATTATCGACAAATCTGCACCACATTACATCAATATCGTCAGTAGCCAGCTCAGATTCCCAATCCTTAGTTGATAAAATACTATTAATTTCATCATAGTTACCTTTAAAATATGATCATTTCTGTATTCTTTAAGATTTTGTTTCCGTAGCATAACAAAAAATAAATTCGAGTACCTCACGATCAGTGTTTCCTAAAGGCGCGCAATTAGTTCTTCCAGCATTCCTTCCTCATTGTTGAGGTGAGGATCAGGTGTAATACACTTGCGTTGTTGTCTCCTCTATATCGTGTTGGTAGGCTTACATATTGAAAAAGATACGAGTCCCTTACTGTTTCGAGGAATTGGGTTGCTAGATGTTCTGTACCTACGGTAGTTAAGTGTGTATCCCAATCGATGTCCCTGATGTTAAAGTCCCCCACGTGGATTTTGTAGTCATACTGACGTTCGTTGAAACTATCAGCTTTCATTATTTTTACCAATTCAGAAATACGTTTTGGGTTTGTGACATTGGGCTTCGATAGATACAAGATATCAACACTTTTTCATTCGTTTTTGATTCCAATAAGGACATGTTCTATTACCTTACTTTGAGGGAAATCTATGAGATACGCATTGATGTTGTCTTTTGTGTATATTAAGCAGCCTTTTTCTGTAGATTCTACTGAATCAGGATGTAAAACATTATACCCTGATATGCGCCACTCAACGGAATTGTTACCACACTGGTATTTGAATTTGCTAAAAAATCTCCGTTATTGCAATAATATCATATTTTCTCTCTTTGATTAGAGTTTGTAGTTCACACATTTTGGAAGTTAAACTGTCCGCATTTGTATACATGATACTAAATTAAGAGCTTTGTATACCGTTTTTACCATGATTACAAAAACACGTCTCCCTAATATTCACTTAGCGCTGTATTATGCGTATGCATAAAAAGACCTCCTAAAAGTGTTTCATTTGGGTCAATAATTTTACTAGCGCCCGAGATATCAGAATTTGAACACTGATATTGTATTGGTTTTCATAATATTCTGAGACTGCAAATTCGGTGAATTGTTCATTTGGTAGTGTTTGGGTATATGTGTCTCCGCTTTGTTTATATCACTGATTGGTTGCGCCATTGCACAGCTTTTTTCTTGGTTTTCTTTTTGGTGTCGTCTTCTTTGTTTGTTCATTTCTCGTTGTGGTGTAAGGTCTTTTCCAATGATAAAGTAATTTGATTTTTGCAGTTCTCTGATTTTTCAAGCATTGTCTAAAATTTCCTATCTTTGTTTTGTATTGTTTAAGACAATCTTTAAGGGTCTGCATTTGCTTGTGTTGTTATTTCCTAGTCTGAAGCACACATGTATGTCTAAGTTTAAGATGCCTATGGTACTGCACAATTCAGTGAATGTTTTCTTCATAGTCTATTATTTATTTGCTGTTATTCTTTATTTTTCTCTTGATGAGATTAATGATTATTTGTGAACAGGGCTTTCCTAATCACAATCACTCATTGTCAAAATTCTTACTCTTATTATATGGTCTTATACTATACATTTGTCTCGCGATTAATGTTTGTGTTCTTGTATTCTCTTGAGGAGATTTATGTTTATATATGTGTGAACAGGGCTTCCCTAATCACAGGCACTTTTTGTTGAAAGTTTTAATTATATGTCCTTATACTATATATTTCAATCTATAACTTGTTTCACATAACAGGGTTTCCCTATTATATTGTGTAGTACATGGGCCGCTATTCTTAGGTTGATGAAACCACAGGACTTCCCTAAGATTTCTTTTAAATTAGAATTGTTATTAAATTACGTTGTTTCCATTGTGTATTTCAGTTGCAATAGCTTGTGAAACCACAGCATAGATAGATGTCTACCTGGAGGAACTCCGCAGTATATAAATTAAAGTTTTCGTGTATTTCACTTTTGAGGCCGATTTTTTCTTTGGTGACCGTATAGTATCTGAAGATAGCTTTGGGGTTGTTATGCTGTTAATGGTGTCAGTCCTTGTTATAATAGCCAACTGCTTCGTTGAGCAGCGATTCTTGTTCCTGATAAATATGCAGGTTGTCACACCATTTCGTCTGTTCCATTCAACAAATTAACAATAAGGACAATTAAGGAAGATTACAGTTGCAGAATTGTTGCATCTAAAGATGGCCGATTTCAAGTAACGGTATGTTACGATAATGTAATCCACAATCTCTGTTGGGTTCTCTTTTAGTTCTATGAGTTTTCCTAGCTTGTCCGTGAGTTCGCAGGTCTCAAACCAAACGAAAACGATGTTGTTTTGTTTCGCTGCAACGAAGTCGCGAAAGCGAGACCGATGTGTTGCTTTTCTGGCGACGGCGCCGGCGGCGTCAACTGCATGTATTTACGTTTAACTCAACGTTAAAGTTACCTGGTTTTTTTTAACTTTTCTAAATAAGTACTGGTACTAGGGATTTCATATTTGGAATATAGTTACATCTAATACCGTTCTGCACATGTTATGCTGAAGATGCAGAGTGTGACATTTTGGGGGGGGGGGGGGGGGGTAAAACACTTGATTTTTTGTGGATTTTGAGAATTGGAACCCCATAATATTCACTTGTCACAACATTTGATATCGAGAAACCGTTACTGTCTGTGATTAGTAGACAATCTCTGGTAGTATCTGGGCTAAAACGATGACTCATCTATCTTCCGTTTATGTACCTCCTTAATTACTTTAGGTATTGACATTTGATATGTTTTTGAAGAAAAATGAAACAAGATTTAAAGATAGCGGCGCCATGCACAAAAGGAATGAAAAATTACAGAGTTCAATTTTACAAAAAAAATCACATTATTTCAAGTATACTTCCCAAAATAACTGGTTCGGCATCACTCAAGGTTGATGTTCTACCATTGTTGCACCAATATTTAACAATACATCGCGCAGGATTGTGATAATTCATGACGGATTTTCAGATAAAAAATATCTCCCGTAAAATTTAAGCGTCCAAGCGTAACCGAGGGACCGGAAAGGGAAGACTGAATAACGGTAAATCTCGGGTGTGTCCTGTATACGTTTAACTCAATGCTAGTTTTGTTTTCTAATTTGCTTTATATTAAAGTAACCAGTAAATATGTTAATATTAATTATTCTTTGTTAGTGTTCGTTATTTGTTTATGTCCTGGCTTCCTCCGTTTAAATTCAGCCAGTGGTGTCATCCTGATAATTCTTATATATCCGCCGTATCTTAATCCTTCATCAAAGAACCCTGTAAACTCTGAACCGAAGAAACATGTTTACACCACCCTGATAAAAAATACCCAGAGTTGGTTTATATTATTATCGCCACCGCTTTCAACAGTATTTTAGTTGTATCGCGGTGTTTCCTGGGTAATTTACCATTACTACAGGTATGTTTTATCCTAACACCGATGCATCAGTCGTAATGCTATTTCCCCGCCCCCCCCCCTTTTTCCATAGCCTTAAGGACGAGGAATAGAACCCTGGTTTCCCGCTCACTAGGCGTACGCTCATTACTTCCCTTCATTACGGAGACGGCAGTGCTCCCTCCCCCAACTGAGGTTTCCGGCTCACAAGTCGTATGCTTTATTCCCTTCATAGCGGAGACGGCAGTGCTCCCTCCCCCAACTGACCAGAAGAAGATGAGTTATGACCGTTGTTGTATTCTCCCATTAAGGATGACTTAAACGTCTTTCAGTAATAACAAAGACAAACACGTGTTGGGACTTGAGTTGTTTATACATTTCTTATCGAGTGCGCGGACTCGTTCTTTTTATTAGGATAGACAACTCTTGCTGTTCAGGTGTACTAGCAAAGCAGTGGTGATCTCCCTTTAACCATATAGACCACTACAACTTTTGCTATTCAAATCATTGTTTAATGTGTAAACATGATGTTTAAAAAAAAAATCAGATAACTTGATGTAAAATTTCAATTGTGAATTTTTTGAAATAATGCAAAGTTCAATACTTGAATATAATGATAACACTTTTTGGATAAACTGTAAAAGTCTTTCAATACATTTTGCTTTTGTTTACTATCAAAGTAACTTACAGTCTCTTATTATAATTCTAGAAATTTGCATGTAAAACCTTGAAAACAATGTGTTCTTTCACAAACATTACTAAAATAAAATTATGACAAATATAAAAAGTATTTTTACTCTTAACACTAATTTTAACCAAGTTCATAGTATTTCAATTTCTCCGGAACACAACGCTATCGACCGATGTTCTGACGGGCGTTTGTTCGAGTGTGGGTTGGTGTCGACCCGATGTTCTTACAGGCGTTTGTTCGATTGTTTGTTCCACCATTGGTTTTTAGCTCACCTATGCACGAAGTGCAAGGTGAGCTATTATGATCACATTTTGTCCGGCGTCCGTCGTGCGTCGTCAACATTTGAGCTTGTTAACGCTCTATGGGCTACATTTTGCATCCAATCTTCGTGAAAGTTTATCAGAACATTCATCTCCATAAAATCTTGGACAAGTTCGAAACTTGGCCATATGAGGTCAAAAACTAGGTCACTAGGTCGAATTGAATGGAAATCTTGTTAACAATTTTAAACTTGAGCATGAATGTTTGTCTTGGTGATATGTAGGTCAAGTTCGAACATGGATCATGTTGGGTCAAAAAGTAGGTCACTAGGTCGCAATTTTTGCTTCAGCAGGTCGAAATTTTGTCAGAATGTTTGTCTTAAAAATATCTAGGTCGAGTTTGAATATGGGTCATATTGGGTCAGAAACTAGGTCAATAGGCCAAATTGAAGGGAAATCTTGTTAACACTGTAGACGCCGCATGTTTAACTTGAACATGATGAAACTTTATCAGAATGGTTTTTTTGATGATATGTACGCCAAGTTCGAATATGGGTCATGCCGGGTCAAAAACTGTAAAATTGAAGGAAAATATTGTTAACACTCCAAAGGCCGCAATTGTATTTTTGAATTTCACCTTTCTTTCATTCTAGCGAAAGTGTATCAATTACTAAAGAACTATCACCAACGTTAAGCCTCGATAATTAGATGAGCCTATTTACAAAGATTGACAGGATCATTTCGATACGTAAAGCGTGTCAACAGGACATTTGGCGACAATGTGCTCCTTCCGACATTAAAGTTCCAATTTGACACAAAGGCACAACTGGTTTAGCATTTCATGAGGTTACTGTAAGAACGAAAACTGACTTAGGTATAATAATCGTTTATTCATTATCGCAATGGCATATCAACCGGAGTCACGTAAGTCCCCGAAAGGCGAAACCTCCAGATGATTTCTATACAATACAACTGTTCCCGTCAGTTCACCAATGCCTTTATCCATCACAATCATGAACGCAAATGGCGCTGATGATAAACATGGTGCAGCTCCAGAACGAAGGCGCCGTTCTATATATTCTGTTGTACTAAAGTATAAGTCTGCTCTTTTTCTATTCCAAGAATACAAATGGGGAGGAAAGCTATGGAAATCGTGTATTCCCGATAGTTATGTATCTTCTTTCCGCAAATAATCCCGAACCAGATTTCCGTCGTGTGCTGGAAGAGCTACATCGTAATGCAAATAATGGTCTTGGTGGGACGTTTCCGATGGATTTTGACCCCCTGGCTAGGATGTGTGCTCGACTTGTGTCAAACAATGACACGTCACAGCAATTTACATGCATATCTTGGCACGGTTATTCGAAAATCAAAACACCAAAGAAAGTTCAGTATTTTAGATATCAGATGGAATTACTCCGATTTTAATTGCCGGACATTTCAACGTGACATTTGCTGATATTTGTTATTTTGTACAATACCCTTTCGTCATATATGAGTACACACCATCACGTAGACAAAAAGCAAGAGTAATCGATTATTTTATAACAACGCATGATCTTTCTTTGAATGATCTGGAGCCGATTAATTTAGAAAGTATTTGTCCAGGAAATAATCCGAATGCAATCCTGGACCACGATCCAATCATGGCTTCATTGGCAAACATCATGTGCGAACACAGCAACACAGTTGAGTAAATTAATATGTGTAGCTTTGACTTCTTTAGTATTAAATGGGCTGAACTCCAGAAAATAGATAGTAAAAGTCAAAGTTTAAAAACTGTTCAAGAATTGTCTTGAAATTTTAATATCATACTTCTCATAAAATTAGAGTAATAATTTCACAATAATGTACAATAAACATCTAAATATCGATCGTTTATCCTTCATTTTGACTGGGTAGACATACCCAGTAAGCCTAATTGTGTACATTTTCATTGACTTCAATTGAGTTTTTTTCAAAATTTACTGCCAAAATAGTTTTGAACTATTTATTACTTACTTTGTTGTCACTATTAGGAATATTTGCAAAGGTTTCAGCATTTAAATAATTTAACCTCCATTTAGAGTTCAGCACCTTTAATCTAAGTCTCCGTAACGGGGCAATATGAAAGCAAATTGACGCTGTACAAGTGGGGATACAGTAGTAGATTTTTGTGGGGTTTTTTTGTCAAAAGAAGTATGTAGAAATAATGTAGACAGACAGTGAAGGCTCTGTTGAGACGGTGAATGCACAAGCTCGCCCGAGTCTTAACTGTACGCAGATGCAAGAATTCACAGAATTGCTTTACGCGGTTCTCATGTACATCATCGTGAGTGTGTATAAGGTAGCACTCCGAGTTCCATTAAAACGATTTATGTAAGACGTCTGATCCAGAAAGGTGCTATGCATGACCAAAGATTGACAGTGATTGCAAAATATTCGATATGCGGTCTTTCGAATACAATTTTCAATAAGAGATTAGAACATTTTACAGGCTCAAAATTGCTGTTAAAAGTAGATTCCTCTTTCTAAAATGAGCCGTTCCACGAGAAAACAAACGTTATGGGCTCTGTGTGAAGTATCTACCCAGATCAGCTTGCACAGTCCGCACAGGCTAATCCGGGCCGACACATTCCGTCTCAGGGGAATAAAGGTATTGAGTAACGATTCCTGGAACAGAAAATCCACAGGGACGAAAAGTGTCTGTCCGGGTCCACAATGTTGATTTTCTCGTGGGACGGATCATATATTTAAAGTCAGGTATATTGTTCAAAATACGAATATTCTGTGATTACCGACTGTCATAAAATTTATTTCAAAATGAGGGCTGCCTTTTGTTTCATCTCTCATGTGTAGCTCGGGCAGCCATTGACAAGATGGAAACATTCTCCCTATTCAGTTTCGCATTCAGTGATGGCGAAATTACATATGTTAATTCATGTTATTCGTTTTAACGTAATATGTAAACATAAACATAAAATGTCGCCGGACATAACATTTGGTTTACTTCGTATGCAAATGCGTACAATAAATCAGAAAAGGGTAAAGAAAATATGCATTGCGAACTGAAGGCTAAGTGGTATGGCTTGATTTCGTTCGAAAATGTAAATAAATCTGCATGTGGATGAAGCTAGTTTGTGTCTTCGGTATCACCAAAAATTACAACTTGAATTAATTTAAATTATGCAATTTAGGATTTCAAAATTTCCCCCACGGAATAAGTTTGGACCCAATACATCACCCATGTGTATACTTGATTTTCACGCAGTTGCGCCCTCTGGCTGCACATGCAAACAGTGGCGAGTTTGTATATTCACATCAGAGCCTCCATTTAGAAGAGTTCTAAATATTAACTTAGAACAAAAGCTAGATGTAGTATTACTGATCCCAGTCACAAACACCTTCCTGAGAATAGAACAAAAATGTAGAGATAGAGATTGTTATCAAAATCTAATTTAAATATAAAACAAGAGAAAGTTGATGCAACGCATCAATGTCGACGAAAACCCATACTGCAGTTATGCATAACACTTACATTATAGTATTTTGTGTCAACGAAGTGAATGTCCTTCATTGAAATATAATTAATCTTGCCAATCATTAGTCTTAATATGTATGTATACAGTGCTTTCATTAAGGAAATATTATAAGATTTGTGAATTCTACATACACTTTTCAAGATGTTTGTCAGAATATTTAAATTTTATCATTTGTCAATAAAACCACAAAACAGACAATTAAGGATTTACAAGCAATAGCACGTCATTTTACCTTTCCCCTGTTTAAGTATACATTGGACACCTTTGGCATCCTAATTATATCATACTTTGACAAATGTTAAAATGAAGTCCAATATATTTACAAAGTAGACCACCCTCGAAATATAATATCAGCTAAACAGTTAAATTTCATTGAAATTGTTGTATAATTTCAAACTTAATTTCGAACATAAAATTAACCCTACAACATGTTAACTTATTGTAATTCTTTCCTTCCTTTTTTATAATGAAAATAACAATTTACTCATGTTTTAATTATAATATGATGAGCGCCCTTGTGTCAATTATGCATAACAATATGCAGACCGCAAGCCAAATGCCTGTAGGGAATCTTATGACACATTTAAAAGTGTCAAGGACGAAATAATTGTGTACGAAAGACCCGATTCGTAAACCATTCTTCTTCGCACAGTTGTCGTTCGTTACACTGTCTTTATAGGTAGAGAGTGTTAATTCAAAGTCATATTTCTATTAAAATCAGTTTTATATCAGTTTGATCTTTTCTTCATTTTTTTCAAACCAAATAAACATCATAAATGTCCTATAATAAACTATTTTCGGGCGTGTACAACAGTTCATATTTTAGATATACATGGATAAACATTATTAAATGAATTCTTCACAAATCAAAACATATCTTTGGACATGAAAAATAACATTCAGTAAGTTAAAATTACTGTTTAAAGGATAATTCGACGTGATTTTATCTCGATCTTGACACATTACAGTCTACTGCAAGTCTAATATGGACTCATTTATCTTCGTAAATAAGACAAAAAAATCAAAATCGCGAGTCAAAATAAGAAACTGCAAATACTTAAAACATCGGAATATTTATTTCATTTTAGATGTGTCATAACTTAGTGTTTTTTAACAAACGCAATTGTAATGTGTTCAAGACATTTAAATTTGTCTTTTTCTAATATTAACTCGTCCTCCCATGTCATTTCCGAAAGGCTTTTAAAAATATAAGTCGCCGGCTCCTGCTCCTGTACAATTGCTATTTGTTTAGAAAACTTTTTAAGTGTTTATGTGTATACTTCCTTTAACATAAAGTTGTGTAAAACTGATTGACGATTGATCAAGTTTATTTCTCAAACAATTTATTTGCCGAATTTACAAATACACATACACTTTCTGATAATAGCTTTAGAGTTGTCATGATCTTCGTTTGCAAAACTTCCTAACTGCGGTTGTATTCGTCGGCTTTGCAAGCGTCCGTTATAAAACAAAATCACTAAAATAGATTCTGATTCTGTTATTAGAAAATAATTTTGTTTTTTATTAAAACAAAAGTAGCCTTTAATAATTCGAATGAAGATGTACGAAATATGTCAATCACCAAAGGCACACATGCTTTTAGACCTACTTTTTAATATTTGTTCTAAAAATAGATCAACGTTATGACATCCCAAGTTACGTCAACAATATCAAACATCCCTGAATTTAGGCAATTTCTTTTGAGTAATAAAACTCGTTAATGTGTCTGCATACATCATTATTTAATGTAAATTACCACAGACTCAATGTGTGATGCAATAGCATATTATCTATTTATAGATTTTTACAAGTCGCCAAATTACCTATTCCTTGGGTTTGTATATTATTGCAAAGGATTAAGAAAAAGTAGTTCTATACATCTTTGATACGGCTTTAAAATATTCTGGAAAATAAAAGTTAAAAGTATGTTCTGAATTTAAAACATTCTGGGAAAATGAGGAATTTATCGTTTCTCCTTCTTCAACAATATTGTCCAAAACTCGTCTACTGCGGAGCTATGAATGTCGTCTATTTCGGAGATTAGGTGATTTGATGTAAGTGCTCCTGGTGCAACCATATATCCAGTAGATGTAGCTGTAAATGCGATGAGGCAACCACTCTCTCATATACCATTGTCACGAATATCTTCCTCTTCTAGAATGTCATTTTGCAACGAAGCGCGACAAAATGGTTTGGATTGCAAACAAACGGAAACACTAGCAGATCTATGTTTCTTCGCGCTTGAAAACGTTCGATTTTCATTTACAACATTTTTAATGTTTTGAGGTGGAAAATCATTTTTTGAAATAACAGTATAATTGTTCAATGTTTCTTGTAACAACATATCTTTACCGGATGTTTTTGAGTAACCGGTACAAAGTCTTCTTAGCTTCTGTTTACCCCTTTCTTCTGTTTGAGGATTAGCAAACACCTCGTCAAGTTTAACTTTACTCATGGTTATTAGTTTAACAGTAATCCCACGGTTTCAGTGTCTCCAGCTGCAAATTCTTTTGGCTACGTGTATCTTTCAAAAATCCAAGACACGAAAAAGGTAAGTAAATACCAATGACCTAATTGAAGGCTGCTTATAGATTGGTTGTCACTAAAAGAGACTTTAGTCGATTTTTAGTTGATCGTTTGCTACTTTAATTATATTATATGTCAACAAAATATAATTGTAATCCAAATTTAAGTCTTTAAGAATGACGAGACGAATATCTTATCCTATAACTCAGTTTATACGTGTAGATCAGTTTCAGCAATTTTTCTTTCGTATCACTTCCCAATACGTTCGAAGTCCTGCTACTTTAATCACATAAAGATTACTATTTACATATGTGAATTGTTGTCCCAATACAGTTACTGAAAGTCCAACCAATTTAAATAAGCATAAACAGGAATTTACCCCTAGTTGTATGCAACTAACACAAACAAAATCACTAACAGATAAACACGCGATTACGGAACATTTCCTATTTATTGAACATACAAATACGAAACACGGAATAAATGTCTCCTTTAAAGCATCTAACTCTTTACCGTTGTAATTTCACAATCAAATGTGACGCAAATAACGTGATTTCCACCACAACACCTGATATCTGCTATTCAACTCTCCTGTTATCTAATTACAGCGTGTCACGTCAAGCCAAAAGGAGGCAAGGCTGTGTGACTAAACAAATCCCAACAATGCACAGGTGTGTTATAGTCACCTTATATGGTAAACGTTCATATATATATATATATATATATTTATCTAATTTGTATCAAAAACTAAATGAAACTTTCCTACTAGTTCCACGTCTTTTAACATGAAGTTAGACAGACCGGGATATTCTCAAGTTGGCTGAACGCGGCTTCGATCCACGCCATGCGAAAAAAAAGAAGTATTTATGAATATCCGTATCAGCATTCAATGTGAGTATATTTGCTGATTCACTACTTCCCCATAAACAACAGATCTGCAGCAGTAATACAACATGTGTATAATCTCTATATATGAAAATAGAGTTAAAAACATGGTGTGCCAAAGGAGAAATTACTCAGTATGTGGAATTTCTCCTTTTTCTACAATGTTTTTCAAAAGTCGTTTGCTGCAGATGTGTCAGAAAGCATATATGTGTGATGTGAGAAGGTAAAAAGTGGTGATAACAAAGGTTAAATGTACAGAGACATCATGTTTTGTATGGTGTTTTAAACCACTTTCAACAAGTCTTCAGTTATAACCTGACACAAGCTAATGAGTCGTAATGCTTACTCCACAACCACAACTTGGCGAGGGGAATTCATTACTACCATTGTTTAAGGCTTTGGTATGGGCGACGTTGTAAATAGCTGTAAACCAACCATATTCACGAGTGCAACAAAACAAGGTTCCATTCAAATGATGTGGCCCATATATAATAAGGTACAACTGTTCAATAAAGGATGAGAATCGTGAGTATCGAATCTAAATATAGTCTCTTCGATTAACCCTTTTTCGCTCACTACCAATATACAGCAGACGACTTAGAAAACATATAGGCAACACTTTCTATCAATGAACCTGGTACGTATTGAATAAAGTTAGAAACATTATGGCAATAGGGGGAACTTTTTCATTGTGATCATTTTTTTTTCTTTCATTTTTCCACAATGTTTCAAACGTCCCCTTTTGTGTATGCGTTATTATGTGTCTAGATGTGGAAAAAGGGTGTTTAAACCATTATAAAACAAGTCGCACTGCATTTGAAACAATGCTATGAAAACTGGTCAATGTCCTCACCTGACGCACAATTGTTACAGGAGTTTAAGCCCGGTGGGTGTAGGGGATAGGGGTCTTAAATCTGAAAAGCTATTCCAACATGGGTCTGATTGTAAGTTGTAATAAGAAATTAAACGTAAACAGTCAGTCCCATATTGTTTTTACGAAAAACATGAATCGGACGAAGGGAAGAGGAAATCCAGGATAAACCTATCATGTTTTTCAATATGAAATTACGTAGAAAACATTATAGATATACAGATGAAACACTATTACATTGTTCAAAATAAACAATTTCATCTGTTGCAACAAGTCCGCGCAATAAAGTCCCCTGCTAATTCATCATGGTGGAGTGCCCTTGGGCAAGGCACATTTCCTAGCCTTGTACTGGTTTGTTTACGGATCATGAATAACTGAACTGTCGCCGTGATATATCTAAAAAAAATGTTGAAAACACACGTATACAATTGTTTCTATCGGGGCGAAAAAGGGATAGAAACCATATTTATGTTCGTGACGTTCTTCGTGTGTCAGTTATAAGACACGTATATGACTGTACGTTTGTATATCGTGTGTCATGGTTACCAATCGGTGGAACGTAATTAGAGAATCGTGAGCGCACAATTTACGCTAGCTTAGCGAGGATCAATACATTATATTGTATAATAATAACTACAATGTGACGTGGTGACACGATTTCTACCTTTTGGATGTTCTATTAATTCAGGAGTGTTCTTTTTGATGTTCTGTAGTAGAGTCGTGAGACTTTTTAGCTTACCTGGGAACGATGTTTCATACGTGAGTTATTATGATTGCTCTCTGTCCGTCGACCGTCCGTCAAAACATTCTCCTCTAAAAACCAGTGTATTAATTGAGACGAATCTCCAAAGCATGCACCCTCTCACTGTGTTCTCCTAAATTCCTTCAAACATGTTGGATCCATGCAGAATTCTGATTTATATGACCAAATGAATACACTTTATAAATCTACTCCTCCAAAATGCTTGACCGATTTTTAATTACTTTTGTAGAAATGTTCTTTGTGTGACCGTCTAACAGATTTCTCCAAGCTATCATGATAGGTCATGATAGGTCAAAACACATATCCGCTAGGGGCGGGTCTGTTTTACCTTTGGAGTCAACTTTAAAATCTTCTTCTCCGAAATTACTTTCTTTCTGGTCGATTTTCAAATACTTTTGTAAACATGTTGCTTGGGGACCATATTCCAAAACTTCTTTAAACCATATTGATTGGTCGAAAAACATGGTCGTCAAGGGGTCGGGGCTGTTAAAAAGCCTTATCTGGGTATACACTTGTTAAAACTTATCCTCCGAAAGCATCTAGCCGTTTTTCAAATATTGTTTGTAGAAATGTCTATTGGGTAACCCTCTACAAGTTTCCAAAAGTATATGTTGAATGGTTGAAATAAAACATGGCCGCTAGTGGGCGGGCCCGTTTTGTATTATAAAGATATAGTTAAACTGAGTTTAAAATTGTTCTCCTCATAAACCGATTGAAGGATTTTCAAAGAATATTGTTGAAATGTTTCTTGGATAACCCTTCTCCAGATACTAGCAAGCCATATTGATTATCAAAAAAACATGGTAGGGGCTGTTTAATGTATAGTGATGTTGTGAAAATTAAAAAGTGTCTCCTTGATAAAATACTGTTCTAATGAACTTGTTTTGTCATTGAACATAACATCCATTTACCTGAAAGAATTTTCTTCAACTTTGTATCAACCATAAACATAACCCTTATGCTTGAACCAGTGACCCAGGTGATCAATCCATGTCCACCGTGGCTCTTTTGTTTATTTATATAATGTTCAATTGACGTATTATTCTCGACACGAAACGAGAAACTGAGACCGCAGATATACCATAAAGCAACCGTCTCCCATCGTCTTCGAACATCAATGTTAAACTGTGTCAACATTCATATAAAAAAAACGTGAAATTTAGAAAATTGTCAAAAATGCTCGAAATTTCAATATGACCGGGTGATCAAAATGATAAAGGGCTAACAGATATATTCTGAGAGTCGCTTATGTTCCAATTATCGGTGTGTTTGCATCTTTCAATTAAAAATTCAAAACGTGATTCTCCTCTGCATATTTGTTGAATGTGGGAAAGGGTTAATATCCGTCACTAGACAAGTACGTTCGCAGATGCGCAACATACAAGCCAGAGACATGTCACCCGACACCGGATCGAAATTGAACACACCTTGAGAGGTTACGTGTTAGGACGTTCAGCTCATTCGGTAGAGTGCTCGCCTTACTAATGGGCGGCCCCGCGTTGGAGATCCTGGTTCACTGCATCAAGTCCGTAGTTTCTGTTTTGAGGAGGATTGTTGTGACGACATTCTTTATTTCATATGTTAAGCGACCAGGGGCGTAGCTTGGCAATAATCAATGTGTAGGCCGTCTCGTGAGAAAATCAACATTGTGGACTCTGCGCGTAAAGTATCGACCCGGATCAGCCTAAGCATGCCACACAGGCGTACCCGGATATACACTTTTCGCCTCCTGTGGATTTTCTCTTTCAGGAATCAGTACTCTATCTATCCCCCCTTAGGTGGAATGTGTCGGCCGGATCAGTCTGCGCGGACAGCGCAATACAGTATAATACACTATGGCAAAACATTCAGTTCTCATTTGTTCTAAATTGCTATTATTTATTTATTAACAGAAACAGTTAATTAAGGTAAACATCATTGGGCCCCTGTCCAAATTAAATACAACAGCGTAAACATCCGACAGAACTATTCCTTTGTAGACTATTGTTTAGATTTCACAATTTCACATATGTACTACAAATGAGCCGTCCCGCGAGAATACAAACATTATGGCCTCTGCGTAATGTATCGACCCAGATCAGCCTTCTCAGTCCGTGCAGACTGATCCGGGCCGACACATTCCGTCTCATGGGGATAGAGGTATAGAGGAACAGAAAATCCACAGGAGGCGGAAAGTGTCTATCCGGGTTAGCCTGCGCGGCATGCTTAGGCTGATCCGGGTCGATACTTTACGCAGAGTCCACAATGTTGGTTAATATTTTCCACAGGCAGACACATTTTGACACATTTGCAGCAGAGGACTTGGCAGAAGAAGAAATTGTTCATAATGCGCAATTACTCCTTTTGCCACAATGCTTTCAACTCTATTCAATAATCGTTTTTTCATTTATACGGGTAAACAATGTTTCCCGTCAATAGGTAATGTGTATGAATTTTGTAAAACTTTGCTATACCGTCTTTCCAAAAATTGTGTCCAGAGTGGATTGTTCGATGCAGTCACGATTCTGCTACGTTTTGATTGGATAAAATGAAAATATCGAAACAAAAAAAAACTTCTTGAGGAAATAATTAAATATGATAATACGTACTCGACAAAGGAACGAGCACAATTAATTTTATGTGTGATCATTTCCGTTTAATAATACTCGTCGTCTATTTCTAAAACGAGTTCAAATAATAACTCATAAGGGTTTTTTGACTTTCCGGAAGTTACAAATCCAAATTCCTGTAATATGGCGTCATTCTATTAGCGTAACGCAAATGATGAATAAATAACCAAAAGGAAAACGAAAGAAAGTAAAGGAAACGTTAGTTTGACTTGTCACAAATGAAGTTCCGTAAATTATGGAATCGTTTATTTGAAGTACTTTATGAAGGGCAAGTTGATTATTTGTTGTACCTGGCATCAAAATTTCATGGATTTAAAATCTTGGCTATATTTTAAAGTTAAATATAAGCTTAACCTGATGATGATTTTTATTTTCTTAGGTCATCATACTGACCAAGTTTTACTTTTGTGCACTACATGTATGTCTTCATTTGCATTCAATGATTAAACTTCCATTTAAAGAGATTCTCCGCAATGTTTGCCTATATGGATTTAAAGTCGTCTGCTGTAGATTTGGTTTTTGGGATAGGGGCGTTTCGCCACTATCACATACTCAGCCTGCTTTCGAAAAGTCGGATTACGGCTGCAACCACAGTCCACACAATTTAATTCCTACGCCATAATCTGCCTTTTCAACGATTTCATTGGTTCGACCGAATCACGTAAAACCCTCCGCTTGCATTAATTAATGAGACAAAATAGTTCCAACGCGTGAAACACACTCTGAACTATGATTGACCTCAATGTCATTGGTGTTAGATAACGTCGATCGTGCTGTGACCCCATTAGTTTACAGCAGTCGACTTATATAGAGAAATGTGCAAATCACTGTAAATACAATTATTGAAAGGAGCTGAAACCATTGTGGCAAAAGTAGAAATAGCCTACGATAAGAAATTTCTCTTTTTGTCACAATGTTTTCGATTGTCGTCTGCTGCACATCTGTAAGCGGAAAATGGTTACATCCTCCCCATGGAAGCGGGACCCTTTCCGTGATACTATAACAGTTCAAATATTGAAAATGGAGCTATTGCTGACAATGAGCAATTCCTCCTTTTCACACAATGCTTACAAACATGTTTCAAAATAAATTCTTTTCATACTTGAACGTTTTACTATGGACATTCTTTTACTCGACACATTTTGAATAACATGCTAGAGATGAATGATAACGAGCAATGTTGCCTTACATCAAGGGGGGGAATATAAAGTTGAAACCTTTGTGGAAAAAGAGGAAATGGGTCACGATAAACAATTTTGCAGCCGTCTGCTGCACATGCGTCAACAAGCGACTGTAAGCTGGAAAGGGTTGGACCGTTTCCGTTATAGCTACTTAGTTACATACGAATGTTGAAAGTGTATTTGCAAACGGAGCAATTGCTGACAATGAGCAATTCCTCCTTTCCAAACAATGCTTTGAAACATGAATCAATTTTTTTCTATAACCTAGATAACGAAAACATTTGTCTACAGTTATTATTTTAACCGTTGCCCCTTTTAGACACATTTGACTCACCTTAACAGATGAATCAAAACTTTGTTTCTGTTTCGCGGATCCATTTTAAAGTCGTCACACGTATACATTGGGATTAGGAGATCGATACAATATTTTGAACAAATCTGATCTGGTTTTTTAGGTGTAAACTCATTTTTTCATTTCTTCGATTATTGTCTCAATTGTCCAATGTATCAATTTAAGACTTGGTGTATAGGGAACTCAGAGCTACAGATGTGCAGTGCAAAACGAAACATAACTCTAGCATGCTTTTGATTGTCTTTCATTTATCAGCATGATTACAGCACTTTGATTGTATGTAGGATTGATCACAATACACACAATACTATACATAGCAGCACATATCACTATCAACGGTTTTCACGCACAACACTAAAGGGAGATAATTATAAATTGATTTACAATTAAAACATTCTAGGTAACTACCCTTTATTGAATCTCCGAACCAGGATCATAAAAGGGGTGTGGTATTTATACTCGTGAGAATACAATCCTGTTTTGGTCAGGGTCTTTTCAACAAACATCCGGTTGAATACTGGTGAAATAGTACAATGACCTAAGTCTTCACTGAATCCATATGAAACAAGACCACATATCGCATTCGGACAGTGAATACTGGTCAGATTGTACACTGACATGAGTCTGTACTGTATCTATATGAAACAAGACAGCATATCGCCATCGGACAGGGAATACTGGTGAGATTGTACAATGATGTGAGACTTTACTGAATCAATATGAAGATAAGACAATAAATCGCCATAAGCGACTGGTATATATATATATATATATACACAGGGTATCCCTAGATTATGTTCCTAAATAACATCCTTGTAATTATTGTGTCACTTGATGCATCGTTAAGATTACATAACTCGAATTCCATATAAGCTTATATTTGTGTTACAAAAAATCCTAGTGGTTTGATTCGACTCCGCGCTATTTGTCGATTTTCCAAGGAATGTTTCAAGAAACTTCAGAATTCATTTTTATTCATTTAAGGCAGTTTTTTTTCCACATGTGTAAATAATTACGTTAAATTTAGTTTTCACATAGAATCGTTCATTTGAAAAAGGGGTATTTCCCTATCAATACTGATCTAGTATTACTTAAGTAAGACCTTTTTTGAGTAGCTCTGTTTTACGTTTTAATCATATAAACTAGATGGCACTTGATTTCAAATAAAAATGATTCAAATGTAGTTTTCTACTTTCATTCACTCGAGATACATGTTTTAATCATTATGGGGAAAACAAAGTTAACGCTGTAAACTTTTAATAATACACAGTTGTATTGTAAGTGTGCTCTATCACTGTATTTATGATGTCTGGAAGATGTCAAGGAAGTAAAAACTGGGCTGCTTTCCCGAAATTCTTGTTTCAAAAAGCGTCTTACATCACTGTTGTTTAACCCATTCAATGATGAATTTAAAAAAAAAATCCAACTTTACGTTTCGAAGAGTCCATATCGATCAATATAGATATCAAGATAAAAAACATTTGAGTTGATCAGCCAACACAAAAGGCCTTTGTCAGACGGCGCGATAAGGGCCAGCTGACCTAGCTCTTTACTGGTTGCACAAGCTTCACAAAATTAGTCCCAGCAGTTAAATGGTAAAATCAGATTAACGTCGTTTCCGCTCAATTACTTAAGGTTGTGGACGATAGTTGAACGATTGAATGATTGAATTATTGATTTATTGGTTGGTTGATTGATTGATTGTTTGATTGATTGATTGATTGATTGATTGATTGATTGTTGTTTTACACCGCTTTCAACAATGCTTTCAGTTATATCACTGCGTTTCCTCGACAGTAAGTTACCAGTACTACTGGTCCATTTATCCAGACACCAGTCAGTCAGTCGTGATGCTAACATCGAACCCATGGGCGCCAAGTAGGGCAGCCATTACTACCATGTTTAAAGTATATGGTGAGAACGAAAGTTAGTAAGCAAATTGTATGTATAGAAAGTTCATATTAAGTCGAAGCTTGGGGTCTCATTTTGTGTCACTCGTGTCAAGGTTACTGTTACTAAAAATAGAAAAGTCGTCATCGCTCAATAACTCGATTTCAGCACAAGATAACAGCAAACTTAAAGATAAAGATATAACAGTATGAGCCGTCCCGCGTGAAAACCAACATTATGGCCTCTGCGTAATGTATCGACACAGATCAGCCTGCGCAGTCCGCGCAGACTGATCCGGGCCGACACATTCCGTCCCAGGGGAAAAGAGGTATAGAGTTATGATTCTTGAAACAGAAAACCCACAGGAGGTGAAAAGTGTATTTCCGGATCAGCCTGCGCGGCATGCTTAGGCTGATCTCGGTCGATGCTTTACGCAGAGACCACAATGTTGGTTTTTCTCGCGGGCCTTATTATTTTTCAAAAAGAGGTGATTCTATGATATAAACCACATAATGTCAGCATGTTCTCATGACGTATTAAAGAGGTTCTGTTAACATTGCGCTCAATGCTCTTCATTACGCTCAATGCTCTTCATTGCTAACCTTGGTCGGATTCACGGCAGCGACTCGGGCTGTCAATCCAGGGGTTCGAGTTTGAAACCCAGCCAGGCCAACATTCTTCCCGATGTTTGACAAAATTCAATGAGGCCAATGTCATTTGTCATCCACTAATGGGTTACCAGTCTATATAGAAAAGCAGTCATTTGCTTGGAACGATTGTTGTGTTGAGTACTGGTGCGAGGGAGACAGGAAACACATGGATATGTGAACTGGTCGCCGTGATATGACTGGAAATTGTTGAAAACTGCGTTAATTCCCAAATAATCAATCACCATAATCGCTTGTCTCGGCTTAACCTTTGAAACTAAGCCATTGTAGTTTCACACGTATATAAAGATAGAACGAATAAATTCATTTTCGCCTGTCGCCCCCAATTTTAATATTCCCTTATAAGGGATTGGTTTAGATAGTCAGCACTATAGATATCATAGACCTCCTTGAAAATCTTCGATAATAAATTGGAGCGTTAAGCCAAAAGATGTTTATCTTGTGTTGACAGTTAACCTAAAATCATTCGAAAAACAGTATTTATTATCTAAGCTCGTCACAGGAAAACATACCTATTTGGAGTTTCCGTTTACGTCATCTAGTAGGTGTGTGTGTGGGGAGTGTAATTTTATTTTCCACGTAAATAACTATGTGGGGGTCTTTACACGCATGTGGTAAGTCTCTATGATGTTAGTCTATCATAGAGATATATATGAACAAGATATGAGCCGTTCCACGTGAAAATCAACCTTGTGGACTCTGCGTAAAGTAGCGACCCTGATCAGTTTAAGCATGCCGCGCAGGCTAACCCGGACATACGTTGTTCTCGTCCTGTCGATTTTCTGTTTCAGAGTCATTATAGCTCTATACTCTATACCTCTATCCCCCTGAGACGGAATGTGTCGGCCCGGATTAGCCTGCGCGGACTGCGCAGGCTGATCTTGGTCGATATATTACGCAGAGTCCATAATGTTAGTTTTCTCGTGTAACGGCTGATATATATTAAAGTCTCACTTGTTTAAAAGATAGGTGAGCTTGTCAATAGACATAGTTTAAAAAGATCTCTACTCCTAATTCACCCAACGATTCTCTTATGATTTTAAAGATACTTATGTCAGTTATAGGTTAATGTATTAATTAGTGTTACCTTCATCCAGTTGTACTATGCAATTATGCTAATATATCGTTAGAACGACTATGTACAGTGGACTCGCGATAACTCGAAGTCGAAAGGGACCCATAGATAACTTCGAGCTATTTATTTGTTCGAGTGATTGCTGGACCGTATGCTTAATTAATTTCATGTTTTGCCAACTTCGTTATCCATTTATTCGTTAGTGTTTATAAAGTAAAAGTAGGCCATTGATAAATGATTTGAGCTAAACGATGTATTGGAATGTTCCCATCATCGAATCCACTGTAATTTGAACAATCCCTTACGGCGGTTTTAGTGTGACGTAGCTATTTCGTCTTTTCGTGGAAGACACTTACATTTATAATACTTGGTAATGTTAACATCTGAATTGTTTTGTGATCGGCGTGATATAAACATATCCTGTTATTCAGGAAAGATAAGGTTTAGTTTTTAAAAAAGTACAAAGTCGGGACTTCAAACCCGCTCTCCCTTTTGTGATCGGTCCCAGGCCGGCTATTAACGTAAAATGGTATGATAGGGAACTGCCAGGGCCGGCTATTAACATTAAATGGCTTGATAGGGAATGTTCTCAAACAAACCGGTGCGGTGCTCTTAAGGTTCGAAACCGCCCCGTGTTCAATATACTCTGAAATGAAACGGGTTTAGCGAAACCCAAATAAATACAGTATAATTAAGTTATTGGTTTTGTCTTAACAACAAAATGAGGTTTCTTGACACCTTAGTGTCAATTGAGTGATGTTCCGAGTGATGGTAAATGATTCGGGTAGCATGAGGTGCAGCATGCATCGTGAATAATCATTTAGAAATATAACTCTCATCATGTGTTTATGGTTAGTCGTTACCCTCTTAATGTTGTTCACAGAATAAACTTTCCATAAAGAAGACTGTCTCTATGGTGTAGTGGTAGAGCGTCCGCCTCGGTGCGGCAGGTTGCTGGTTCGATCCCCGCTAAGACTTTTAAATTGGTAGTAATGGCTGCTGGTAACTTACCCAGGAAACGCCGTGATATGATTGGGAAAAAAATGAAAGTTTATTGTTTACAACCACGTATAATAAATAAAGTATCGATAACCAATACATTTGGATACACAATGCATGCTATTGCCAAATTATGGTCAAAGTCGCGTAATACGATTTGTGTAGAACATGCATTACAAGAAGTACTTTTACATATACCATCTGAGTGTAAGCTGTAATAGAAGATGCGAATGTTAATGATCCTTTTGGACGGATGCCCCTGTGTCATAGCTATCTGCATTTCGACCAGGCAACGTTCGACCGCAACCAAGATTCACAGTTGCATCAATTCGAAACGTTTGAGATTTTGATTGGTTTTGATTGGTTTTGATTCATACTGTTTTTCATTGGTTGAGGTTCATACTCACTATAACACAAAATCCATCCATTCTAACTATATGTGAACTTTTTTTTTACCTCGATGCCAGTATTGCTTTTTTAAACCTTGCTGTGACCATGATAACATGCAGCCAATCAGATTTGAAAGTCTTTTGAATGAGTTATATATCCGATAGTCGTTGCAATCTAGGTTCTAATTTAGTAAAAAAAAAAATAAGTAGATGGGATGTTTTATATCTGCATACAATATAAATTAATTGTAGTTTCATTTTGTTTCGCAAGGAGCGCGTTAATGCCAATTGCTAGAGTAGGCGAATTCCGAAGACATTCATCGGATCTAGACTGGAAGCAGTCCCTATTCTTAAAGTCTTATTACAATATCGGCAATGAATTCCAAGGGAATGGCATTTTCTAAGTTAAGAGAACTTGTGGCCAGACCCTTTTGCCTATATATTCTGTTACGTTTGTACTACTGTATGTTTGTAATTTGTACATATATTTTTGCAATAAAATTTGTTTAAAGTAAATGAATCCCTTTAAATATCTATTTGGTCAGTAGCTTTCTATTACTGAACACCATTCCGGGTTCAGAGAAATGTCTTGATATTCGTAGATTATATATACAAATGTAATGTTAATGAAAGCGCATGCAACTGTGGAATATTTTTTGAAAAAGAATGGACTTTTGCCAGCATAGTCAATCGTACCATATCTATCCGCCAACTAGTCCGTCACTAAAAAACAAAATGCGATAATTTGTTGGGGATATTTACCGGAAAATGGGATTGTTTATGATATCAATTATCGCAATAGAAAGAACTGTAAAAGAAACATGTGCTGTTGAAATATAGGAATTACAGAGTTGAAATGTCATTTCTACATCAACTAATTGAATTCATGAAAAACATGTACATTTATCGAGTCGAACAGCTTTTCGTATTCCGACTCCTCAAACAAATTGTGTACAGTATATCAAATCCCAGTAATGAAAAATATATACAAACAGGACTCAAATTAATTTAAATTGCTAGTATAAATAGTTGATAAAGTATAAAGATATAACAAATATATATAACTTTGCCATGAACTGTTGAGCTATTTTAGTAACAAATCATGAGTGTGCAGATATTAGATAAAATAAATTTACACTTACAACGAAATACATGTAGGCAGGCTGATTGCATGAGGTTAGCATCTTGTTATTAGATTATAACTGATTTGTTCGTTTTCTTCTATAAATTTTTTTTCATATCAGTGGTGCAAACGTCATTTGACCAACCTCTGCAACCAACTCCTTCAAACTGTTGGGATTTAAACAAATTCAAAACCATTGCATTTAATGTTATCAACCGCGCCGTAGAAAATGTAGAATACACCGGATTTTTATTTCTGCTTTAATATCAGATATTTTGACTCTCAACATTGTTCGCATTGTTAGGGGGGGGCGGGAGATACTTAGGTATTTAATTAACGGAAGTATTTGTGTCAAATTTTAGGATATCGGTAGGACTGTTGTGTTAGCCTTTTGGGAAGTGTAAATCCATGGTCATGATGTAATTATTAATCCTGCAGTTAGCCCCTTGCTGTCAGCAACTTTACGTGCTTGATTAAGTCTTTGGTTACACACTGAACTTAAATGTGCGATTTAAGTAGATGGATACTGAGGGATGACTATAGATTGACATGTACTCAAAAATTAAACAGCAAGGCGTCTTTGAAATCAACTGGGTAAACATTAGGAACTTCTATTATAGGTTCGATTGTTGCGCACGCATCTAAATTCGTCAGCATGTGGGACAATGTTTAAAACATCTCATGATGATAGCCTTTAGCGCCCATTTAAAAAGACAAAATTTTGATAAAAAATATACAAGGGAAAATGAAGTACTTTATTTGCAATTTTTTCATTTTCTCAAAAACCTGCTTCAATAAATTATTTCTATATTCTAGACTATTACTACGTTTCCTACACATGAATTAATTTACCCATTCCCCTGTACAGACATTTCTTGACACATTTGTAAAAATACATTCAAATGATAGCCATTGTTCTGTATCCCATTCCCACAGACAACAACTCTGCAGAAGGAAGACTATTGAATACATTAGTAAAAGTATGGACTCTTTCTATAAATCAATGGACACTGAATTATTCAATGCAGTTGTACTACATGATACCAAGAGGAGAATATTGCATATTTTGAGCAATTTTTCTCCTTTTTCCACAATGCTTTCAAAAGTCCGTCTGCCTGCAGACGGCGTCAGAAATCGTCTTATGTTGGAAGTGATAACTATGTTAGAAAATGAATTAATCATTTTGTATTGGTATGTATGTTGCGCAAATCCATTTTGAGTTTAACCCTTCCCCATATACATACGCGTTCTGGACGCCTTGTGCCTCCTAATGACTTTTGAAAATATATGGACAAAAGGAGAAAAATTGTCATGTTGAAGCAATTTTCTTCCCTCTTACATATTTTGTTCAGCTGGTTTTAATATTATATACTTGGTAGTTTTATAAAGATTTTCCGCTTTTGTTTGACTCGAAGTTCTTCTGCTTCAAATGTCTTGATTGTAGTAAAAGGCTTATTCTAATACGCGATCAGTACCCATTTCTTTTCAAAGTGTTGATA